>CALYOO010000062.1:0-134583 GCA_945261195.1 Cryptosula pallasiana
GAACGTAGTTTGAGACAGCTAAATAACACTTACATAGGGTTTAAATGCGTCGAGCTTCATTATGCCTATAAAAATGGCTTATGAAGTAACTAATTTTTGGTGATGAACGTCCCCAATAGCTATAACAAACCATCATATTGTGCCATTTTTTGTTCCAAGGCCATATGAATATACCAAAATTAAAACTCTAGTTGCAACTTTTTGACACCAAGTGCTGGGGAAATTTTTTATGAGTGTTTTGGAATAAATAAAACGCTGTTAGCGTAAGCAAAAACAAAATAATTATTGTAAAATAAAAATAAGTTTATTTTATGGACAAACTGTCAACTTGGAAACAGTTGAACAGCTTCATTTTGGCACCCAAGCCTGCTGAAAAGAGTTTGCTCACAAAGTTGATAATCATGAAGTTATATTAGTAATATTTTGTACATCATCTCTTGCTGTAGCTTTGTATATAAATTAATTTAATCTCTGCGAATTCATTTTGATACTTTTTAGAAAATGGCACGCGGCTTATTGTTGATTTTGCATATGGCGGCACTCAGATTCTATTGCCTTGACTTCATTGATGAGCGCAGGTGAAAATGTCTAAACCGGGCTTCAACCGGGTTACTTTATGTATAGACTTTATTGTTCAAGTGATCATTCGCTAAGTGAGATCAGTATGTCTGTTGATTAATTATTATTAACTACATACGGAAGAAAATATGGCAGCACTTAATAATCATTACAAAATGTACTTGCTCGGGTTTTTAAAAACTATACAGCTGACATCAAAAATAAGTAAAAGAAAATAGGAAGTTATCCCACAATATAGCATAAATGAGTATACATACAGTACTGCTATGTATGACCAAGGAGTTTGATTGTCAATTTGGATTAATCAGCCTCCTTGGTAGGACATACATAACTTGCATTGTATTATCATCTATATATTGTCGATGTCATGTAAGTAATGTTTATCTTTCTTGTATGAATTAATGAAATATATAATTATATTTCATAATTATTTATTTAAAACTCTTTGAATTTCAATCGCTTCGACCAATAAATTACCTCAGCATTCACCCGCTTTATTCAAAAAAGTTCAATTTTTAAAATTTCTATTAAAATTCATCTATATAAGATATGGTAATAAATTTATGCTCATATGAATCAGCATCTTCTCTGAGTAGAATTAATAACAGGTTGATTCCACCAATCTAATCTATTTTTATTATTTTTTAGTTCTGAGACCATATTTTAGTAGTGACCTTGACAGATCAACCAACAACAAAAAAAGTAACACACTAAATGTGAAACTGATGTCACAGCTGGAAAGAGAACAAACTTCTGATAATACTAGCAAAATTTGAAGCAAAAATATGCAAAACAAAAGTTATAACATTGCAACAATGATCTAGCAATGGCTACACAAAGTACCGAAAATTTCGGAAATTCTTTTTTCTGAAAATAATTGATAATTTTTTTATTAGCTAAGATAAAGCCCTTATTATTGAACTAGAAACATTCAGAGCTACATTTTGATATAAAGAACAACATTAATCAACAATTTTACAAAAATAATAAAAAAAAGTTGAAATTAATTATTTATTATCAACGCCGTTTCTAAATAATTAATTAACAGCTTACCAACATTCAATTCCACAATCAGAAAGCTCAAGCAAGCTAACATAATGAGAAACTAATCATATCAGAAGGAAGAAACAATGTGCTAGCTGTTTGACAGAAAAAAACTGAACATCATTATCAAAAAATTACCGAAATTGAATACAGGAAGTGATAGGGTCAAGGAGATTTGAAACTGTTTCCGTTTAGAAGGTCGTAGAATCTTAAAACAAAAACCAAAATATAGGCAAGACTCTCCTCTACACGATGGTATAAGAATTATTAATGTAATTGTACACAAACGTTTGAAATCGTTTCCGAAAACGGGACGATTTTAGCTACGAACATTGCTCGTAGAGGATGAATCGGACAGATAACTCCTCTACGAACGTTGCTCGTAGTGGAATGAGAATGAATTGAGAATTATTATTATTTATTCATTACAAAAAGGTTGTATCCATTTTTATACTAACACAAAAAGCTCTTTACAAAGAAAAAACTACATGCACCAGTGTTGAAAGTCATCCTCTCTTGTCAATGATTTTGAGATCGACCTGTCCAAACATCCAACGCCCACTACCATTTGAACAATCTCCTTCTAGTCAAACTCCTTTGACTGATTATATGTTTGTTCGGTCTGTTCGACCATTCAGCAAAGTTCACATACTCGATTAAAGATAATTGATTGACACAAAGTTAATTTTTAATACTGTTGTAAAGGTGCGAATGGAATTATGTAATTAACTACTTTACATTCTGTGGTTTTACATCCTTGGCAAATTATTGCTCGTAACGTTAAGTTACAACTCCACACGGTAAGTATTACCTGTTTCCACCAATAGGTATTTGATGTAAAAAGATGAAAAATAATCGTAGTAATAATGAAAATGCCATTGTAATAATAATAATCCATATCGATGATAATAATGCAATACAGATTAATTGTTGTTGGCCGATCACTTAATGTCTTGTTATTATTAAATGTAATTTGTACTGCAGCATAATTATTGATATTATTACTATTATAATGAAGTTGAAGTTCCCATGGTTTATATTTATCGTTGCTAGGGTATGTATAATATTTAGTACTCTAATACATCATTACCATGTGCGTGTTACATAAGGTATACCTTTTCAAAGTTCACCTCAATATGTGTTAAACACTACCTAATCCCCGTTTAAGTGGCGATGTGATACAGGTAATGTTGACTAGACTGCCATTGAATGCCTATCGTTGACAAGTGAGCACCTAAACAAATAGTTACTTCCCTGGTGTTTTCAGGTACCATTGGTTTGTTACTGTTTCTGTCATTATTGTTGTCAATGCTTGACTGGCAGCCTGCACGCTTTTCGTAACCTCCTGAGGTATTGGGGTTGCCAGTGACCACTAGGGTTGTTATTTTATTTTTTTTTCTTGTTGTTAAAGGTCATTTTGTTGCCACTCAACGCATGCATTATATCATAAATAGTTTGAATGCTGTTTACATGTACAGTTAAACTTAGAAATTTAGAAGGACTTGCTCATACAAAAATTGACTTGTTCACGAGGCATTAATATGGCCAAGTCAATCATTTCTTGAATCACCAGCATTTAGTTTACCAACTTAAAATTAATGTAATGCTTCCGTGGTGGTGCATATATTCCATCTGCAGTCGTTCTCAATATCTTCCTACAACAGAGCTTTACACTTTCTTTAAAGCATGTGTGACTTCGTGTCTGTGGATTGTCACCTTCCTACATGATGTCTTCTGTTAGTTTTTAGAAGTCTTTAATTTCCTTTAGCTTTCTAAACTTTTTCGGTTTTTCTCAATAGTGCAAGAGTATCCTTGAGTTATCTTGATCAATTTACCTTGACATGTTCAGTTGCATTTTTTGTGTAATTTTTTTAATACAAGTAGTCTTGACCCAAGTGCTCTGGGCAGCTGGCGTTTGTTTTTTGCTGTTGCTGAAAACCTTTTCAACAATTAGTTGGGCGACAGTTTTTGCATCAGCCATTGCAGTTTTTGTCCCTAAAGGTTTTATTTCCAGCTTCATCGTTTTAATAGTTTTCCTAGCAAAAGTTTCTCTCGCTTGTTTTTGCAACATCAGCTTGTTGGTAAATGCTTAGCTTCCTATCAGCTACGCATTGCTGTGTCTAGATTTGGTGCAGTTTTGTTCGGCAGAAACCAGTCAAAAGATGCCATTGCTATTATGGCGAAGCCCCAACATGAAACCTGTGAAATAATTTCTAATAGTTTTTCGTCAAGGCATTGAATTGATGCATCTCTCATTGTCAAGATCCAAGTCCGAATGTTCATACTTTTGGTTAGTGCGTTTATTTTTATATCATACTCAGTTTGCATGCTTCTTTTTGCACGTTTGATTAGATGCTAATGGTATATTTGCTCAATCGATTCCGCATTGTCATTAATTTTGTACCATTAGAAAACTCTTGTTTGTTCTTTGTTTTTGCACTTAAAAATATTAGTCATAGTCTCAGCAATCCATGTTTCGGAAGAGTGGTAAATGGATTTGGTAGCCTTCAATCATAATATTTATATTGTGTTTGACGCTAATCGACAAGTATATGACTGTCAGAAAAAGCGTATTTTCTATTCATTCAAAAAAAAATGCTCAAATTGTTAAACATCAGAAGCTGGATTGACAATTAGACAGATTGGTAACATTGAGTACTTTGACCAGATACGGTTATATCTAGTGTGGTTTCAAGTACCCTAAGCATAATAATTATCTCAGTGGTTAAAGTGAATATGACACGCTTGGGTTATTTATATCAAATCGAGGCTCTTGATTCGCCAATTTTTAGCATTGCAAGCAATGTTGCACCAGACCTGCCAATATTTCATGATTACTCCTACAACCTTCAATATTGGAGGTTGCTAAAAAGGTAGTTGTGGGATTGTCAACTCTCCAGCAAATCCGCATGTCTTGACACCTTGCCAGAAATAATAGAGGGAGGTAGGTGGCTGTGGTCATAATGAGGTTATGATTATTGGCATTATGTCCAAGCAAGAGCATGTATGACATACATTGTGTAATTTGATTGTTTGAGTAGACTTCTTTTTTTCTGTGTTCATTTTATTTTCTGTTCCATTTTTGATTTTTTGTTTTTCTTTTAGCTATGGCACTTTATGAAAAACATTTTTATAAAATGATATTGATGCCAATAAAGTATTATATATATATATATTGTGGTTGCTTTAGCCAAAGACTATACAATACTATATGTATTCTATAGTCTTTGCTTTAGCTTTGCCACTTGGCAGCAAACACACTAGCAGTTTTGATGACAGTACCATAGCCCTATGGACAGTACAATTAAATGCCACAAAAGCTTTCTGTCTCCTGTCTCCTACTATGATCAAAGACTATATAATTATATAGTGTTTGCTATGACCTTAGGACATGTGTTGACCAAGCACCCAGAAATAACAAGTATAAACAATGTGAGGTGACCATTTTTGACTTCAGAGTCGCTATACTCCCCACAACAACCCACTGGACGGCATCTCAGAAAATTCATGACCCCTGGGGTCAACTCAGACCAGCTGTCAGAGAGGTCAAAATTTGATGCATCATCGAGTACAAATGGATGAGGAAGAATAGGAAATAGGATTAGACGTCATGCTGTGTAATCACATTGTGCCATATAGCAACGATCCAGAGGTAAGTCAGGATCTACCAATGCTATTCGCAATAATTCCTAGATCTCAGTTTATATCACAACTTACAGTTTGCCCGCATTCACAGATATGATTTACGCAATTATGACACAATGCGTATTTTGCTCAGTAAACTAAATTGCAACTGATTATGTACATAATTGTTGCTATTTTACAGCAAGACAGCAGACATAGCAGCCGTGAAGAATCTGAGGATGCAGAAGAAAATGGTCGTGAGGTTATTCATGAATGGTGCATTTGTGAGTGTTGCACACAAATGGACACATTTCGAGAAAGAGTGTGCTGTTACGACTTAGACATCTGCGGAGAGAGAAAAATGGAGGCAGTGACTATTTACGGACTACAGACACACTTCGATTGCATCACTGAACACCCGGGATTTCGCTACAACTGTTTGGCCTGGGAAGTGCTGGACAATGCATGGCTAACGTACAGACAGTAATGTGGCAACACAGCATATGAGAATAACAACATACATAAAAAACTGAGGCATGTCGCATATAGACAACTTGCTTGGCTTTTATACGGCATTGTTGGACGGGAAAATAGTTAGGTTTTGCCATCATGCGCTGTGCATAAAATTTATCAATCATTCGATGACGGAGAAGAGCAATACGTTGGGTTCGTCTGTGTTTGAATAAGTAAATGAATAGGTAACAATTTTATGTGAACAAATTGTTATTTGCAATATGACATGAAAATGTTATGCAATAGCTGAACATGGTATTAAGCTACGTTCACACTATACGATTCTCGGCCATGCGATTATCTGGAGAAATTGGGAGTTGCTCTCCCGATTATTTAGAAGTCACACTTGCGATTTTCTGTGCCCGATATTGCATGGCCTTGACATGTTGTCAAGATACCGCATTTCATTGATAATTACAGGACATGAAATTATTATTAATAATAATATAATATAGCTTATATTATCAGATATTTAAAAAAATTATACCATTTCTTCACTCATCAATAATAAGAAATGAATTACAAATAATAATAATAAATGATGGTAAGTAGTATACTCAATTAATTATAATGAATAATAAATAAATGATAACTTTTTTCAATGCAATTATTTATTATAATCATGGCGCTGGTACTTGTTATCTATTTCTATTGATAATAGTTAATATACCCACCTTAATATTCTACTAGTAAACAAGACTTGCAGTTGATCAGGGAAATATTACAAAATATTCTAAAATTGGTTAAATAATAATTATCAAGCAGCTGCAAGTTTCTTGAAAAGCATTAAATTGAAAAGCTGTGATGTGGATGTTGATTGGCTAGACATGCCGATAATCGTACAGAGAACCATCACTGCCCGATGAAAATATATCGGCCACCGATTGTAAAATCTTGAAGATTTCACTGTTCACACTTGCGAGCCGATTTTTTGCTCCGCCCCCTCGGCTGAGAATCGCATAGTGTGAACGTAGCTTTATATGTAGTTCGGCTGTGGCTTGGCGAATTGAGTTGTGTGGGCTTGTTTTAGAGCCACCCTCATCAGATTTTCTATACATAACAGACATTGGTGGAAGTACATTGTTCCCTTCCCCATCAGTTTTGAGGAATTTCATAGATTCTGTCATTATATCATCGATCTAATCTGTGAAATAAACAGATCAGACATTGTAATTTGCTGCATTATTCACTTGTAATGGAATTAAACGTCCAGGAATTCCTTTTATGGCCAGTTTACCGTATCTGTGAAAACAGTTTTCTATGGATCTTGATAATCTTGGTAGTTAGATTGGCATTACTATAATTTTCAGCTGCAAAAAATTGTATAAATATTCCTCTTCGAAAATTGTTTGAGTTTGCTTGCAGTCTTAGGCCTACTTACCAAAAGACGCTTTGGGTACCACTGAGCGAACTGTTGCCTCTCCTATCTTGTGTTTAGGATAATGTATTGCCAACTTGGACCTGTCCACATTCCTTCTTTGTGCAACATTGTGGTTGAAATATATGGCAGCCAGCCTCACCCTAGGAAGTGACAAATCTTGTTATAAATAAAGAATGTAGATGAAATCATTGTCATGTGTCAATGAGAATGCTGGTCATGTATTCAAGTAATGGCCTCACTTGAAATTTACCAACACCCAAACTAATATTTTGTTGGGAACTGTTGTCATAATGCAATGAGCAAGTCAGCCGGCACACTTGCTGATGTTATCAATGACATTAGCTACTTGATAGTTATTGTAGTGTAATTACTATTCCAGCTGTTATCCTCATACTAGTTTCTATTCTCTCTATCGGTTGAGCAGCACAGACTAGAATATTATATAATCTTTGCTAGCATTACCATTACTAGCGAGTAAGAATTTATCTTACCTAGTGTACATGACACTGTGATGAAAGTGAAACATCTTCGGGGCGAAATGGTTCAGCACACTGTAACAAGCTTCCAAATCTGACGTTTGATGAATGGGACTGAGCTGTTTGACATCTTTCAGTCTATTTCTGTTCTTTACAATGTCAGCTATCGGTTCGTATGGAAAGACTCTGCAATAGAGAAAATAAAACATTGCATCAGACTTTGCTATCCAGGGATCTCAACCGTGGTTTTTGAAAAATCCTAGTAATGTTTGTGCGGCGTCATTGACGACGTGAAGCGCCTGAATTGAGGTGCGCAGCGCTAAGCAATATCAGCTGGGGGGTCTGGGGGAGCTGTAAGCCCCCCCCAACGGGTTCCGGAGCGGAGCCCCGGCCTGAGTGTAATAACACACCTGAGAATCAATCAAAACGAATGTATTGCAAACGGAGAAGACAAAAGATAAAGTATGAAAAATGCTTGGAGTCACAAACAAGCCAATGAAGTGTGATTAGATTAAAATGTTAGACCAAATGCTGTTTATGAATCACTGTGTAAATAATGTGCTCATTTTGTTCTGCTCTGGTGATATGCTGTTGTGGCCTCTTTTCATGTTTTATCAGCTCTTTATCATCAACACCAACCATCTACATGTACATTGCACTATGTGATTTGAGACCACTGCTTTCAAATGGTTCCTTATAGTGTTTTACGCAAGCTAGAGCCACGTGGTGAGTCATCAATAACCCAAGTTTCCTAGAGCAAACACAATAAACATTGCAGCGGGCTATTGGGCAGAAGTACTGTAAAACCAATATCTGCTGACATGAGATCTCCTACTTCTCATTCGGATTTCATTGATGTATTTTCTGTCTTTATGGGTTTCCATAGATTTGATCAGAGCATTGTGTGAGATGTCTGCATGATTTAGTAGTAAAAGTGAGGCACTAGTAGTAGCGTTGTTGTATTGAAACAACTTTAATTGTTCATTTATTTGTTTTGTTAGGGTTGTAGTTGAGGCTAGATTACTGGAACAAACAAAATATATAGTAGCAATTGTATGAAAGTAAAGGAGGTATTAATTATACTAGTAAATCCGGATAACAAAGAATAATATGACAAATCTATCCTAGTGAAACTTGACACCCCAAAAATCCGGGCAATTCGGATAAAATCCAAATGATTGAGATCCCTGCTATCATGTAATTAGTTATAAATAATTAATCAAATAAAGTAATTAAGACGAAATGAGAATATGTCGGAAATTGACAAAGTTTTATGCAAACCCACTGGGTTAGCTTGAAAAGTTAGAAAACCACAGCCAATAAAGTACAATTTCATAATAAAACAGAATTTGTTGAACCAAAATCTAACATTGTTACATTAGTGGACCAATTGATTGAACTCCCAATATTCCAACTAGCCATTGCCATCGCTTGGATAAAATGCTCAGATTTTCAGTGATTGATTACAATAGTTGAAACCCCGCGTTTTTGAAGGATTCAAGGTTAGTTGGTGAGCGCAGAAGATGACCAACCTTGTGTCTACTAAAGACAAACAGAATAAAGCAATGCACACTCAACAACAAGCAATTTGCTCATTACACAAATATCATGACATTGAGGCTTTGCCACCTACTTTTGTTTAGGTATTTCTTCTTCATTCCTCGTTTTCTTTTCTCATGGACACTTTTTGGATAAACTGGATTGGGGTGCTTGTGGATGTTGATGGTGTGGTTTAGTAGTGACTTCCACTTCATCTCTACAACACTGCTCCAAACAGGAACACTGGGGTCTGTTGAAGAGGGTGCCCAGTAGAGATGGTTGATGATAGCTGTACTCCATTCTTGTACTTTGCTAGAAATTCCATCCCCAACTTTCTCAGCCTTGACAGCATTCCTCAGATCTTTTTTCAAGCCTAGATAAAGTAATGAGGTAATTAGTTTTTAGTACAAGTTGACTTTAGTTCACAAATTTTTGAGTGAAGGCATGAGTGCGGCTGTAAATATGAAATGCATCGCTTGCAAATCACATAGCCTGGAACCTATTATAACATAATCACAGTTACTTTTTGCCACATGCCGCAAATCAAGATAATGAGTTTTTTGTAGGTTCTCCTTGTTGCACCTGTTGATGCCATGGTTTTCCCTCATATACTTCCTAACCTGAATGTGTCGATCGCTTATGAATTCCTTGACATCCAACTCCCAATCTTTGAGAACCTGATGGAAGCATTTTCTCAGACCTCGCATTTCCATTGCATTCGAGTTGCCAGTTGTCTGCGAAAAATATGAAAAATGATTATACAGGCACAGGTGTATCAAGGTTTACATCTGGAGTGACTAAAAAAAATCATGTATCAAATAGTCTGGTCAGAAGTAACTTTTTTTCACTTGAGAATGTGTGCAAAAATAAAAAACTGGCCTGCTGTAACCACATAGTTTGACCTGATAGAGCTAATGCTATGCCATCAGTATAAACGTAGACAGCTGTAATAGTTTCACCTTAGCATGCACCAGGTCATGACCTCATAACATTATTTCAAGCCTGACCTTATTAGGTGAAACCAGGCAGCAGAGCAAATACGTTGTGCACTGTACTCTTTACCTGTATGAGCTGTGTAGTAAGGATCTGGTTGTTTGTCACATCCATCAATGTGTAACTGCAGTACTTTGCACTGGAAATTTATTACAATAAATTATAGCACAGGCAAAGTTATAAAAGCATGTCTTCAATGATCAGTTTTCATATTGTTGAATTAGCAGTTCAAGTATCATAGGTGATAATTTTGATTTTATAACAACAAGGTGGCAAAGAGGCTAGAACAACCCATCACACGCATATTGAAATTTTGTACGAGCTTCGTGTATGATTGTTGTTGTGGTGATTTATCTCTGTGAATTTGAAAACATTCATTTAGCCTATGTACAACTCTTTTTGTCTATTGACTCACCTGTTGCCCATGGAGTCATAACGCTCATCACCAGCGATAGCAATCCTGCAACCTTGGCCTTGCACCTCATTCATATGCTCCGACCGATTGGTATCCCACACTCGTTTCGCAGCAACTACCAGATACGTGCTCTGGTGCCGAAAGTACGTTCTCAGAGATATTACTTTGATATTGGCAAAAGACAGCAGTCTAATAAAAATCACAAAAATATAACTGGATGTGTCTGTATCTTGCCATGCTCATTGTAGTAATAGATAGCCGCATTTAAAAAACAATCCAGCTAGTTAGGAAGAGTTCTACAACCAGCTGTTGAGTTGCAGCTATCTGTTCTCACACTTGTGATGAGGAAACAATATCACACAACCGAGCATAGTTTTCTGCATGATCAAGCAATTGTTTGATTACCTGAGGACTTTTGTAGCAAGGCTACCACTGAATAGGATAGCACAACTTATTGGATAGTTGATGTGAAAAAGGCCAACTCTGGTATGTTCGGATGACCACTTGGAGTATTTTGTATCGCATTCATGGCATGTGATGTCAACCCGCAATGCTGCTCCAATCACTGTCTTGGCTACTGTTATGTTAGCTAAATAACATGAAACAGGGAAATAGCAGTTACCACAACAGAAATAAGCTTGAAAGCACTTGCACATTATTGCCAGAAACAAGGGTAGCTACATAGCGGGGATGAGCAAAATAACTATAGATACTCCTAACAGAGAGTAAAGTGGCATTCAAGTTGAAATAATTTCTTTGACTTACATTTTTCTCGACATGTCCTACAATTTGATAGTGCCCATACCAAGAATGACCACCCCACAATGAATTTTGGTTCAGTCCATGGCTGTCCGTGAATCAATCTGGCAAAATACAATCGATAACTGGGTCATGGTATAGTACACAAAACTCGCAGCTGTAAAAGAATATGTTGTTTAGGTTTCCTGATTTCAACTAAATAGTTGTTCTACATTTTCAAAGGTTAATAATTACTAGGATATCAAATGTTAGCTGGTAACTTACTTGTGCTTCCCGTTACTTGTGTTTGCACTGTTTTCCCTGTCTTCAAAGTCTTCAAATGACTGTTGAGCAATCATGTCCTCATCAAAGTAGGAGGCATATGAGCTTCAAATGACTGTTGAGCAATCATGTCCTCATCAAAGTAGGAGGCATATGAGCTTTTAGGGTTATAATCAGTATCTTTTTCAGACCTGGATTTTTTGTTACTCATACTGTCCTGGTCATGGCAGTCATCAGGCAGCACTCTGCGTTTAGCTGGTGTCCTGGATAAATGACTGCAAAAAGCATAAGCAAATATAGAGATACCTTTGTTATACTAAAGACAATTTACATGAAATTAAATTTGCAGCTTTTCCTTCAGTAGCTGTAAAATTCAACGAATAATCAGTGGCTAACCTACAATCACACTAGGCATTCACTTCCTTGAAATGAGCGCATAATATGCACATCTAAACATCAACACAATGCAGCAATCCAACATTGAACTACAGTACATGCAATTCCAGCAAACACTCAGAAACTGTAGATAACTTACATGTCTATTGATCTTTGTTCATGAAAAAAACTGGCTCCACGTGTTTTCAAACGCTTGATCAGAGATTATTGAAGGAACAGCATTTGCATGCTTGTCGAGTCTACAAATCATCAGCTATTCTATTGTAGTGATAGTTTCTGTAATCTGACAGTAGCAAACTTGCGCACAACATACAGTTCCATTAAAATCTCATTTCTATGTTCAAACTCATATGATTGTTAGATAATAATAGTCTATTATTATGGCAGATAACTGATTAAAAATATGTGCCAATTACCTTGTGGTCTCTCCACTTTGACGCTTTGCTATCCATGTGTCCCAGTTTGTGAAATCTGATGGCAGAAAGTGCTTATAGCACAGTGCTGACGATTTAAAAACTGGTTTCTGGACGATGTTGATAGATAAATGCATTCCACTTGTTTCGTATCACTGGATCGGTGGTAGAAAACCAATCATTGCTTCTTTGCAATCACAAATCAGGCATTTTTTGTTTGGCATGTTGCTCCTTATCCTAAGCTTCCACATAGATATGTGATGACGAAATATTGTGCCCCTTTTTTATAGTTCTAAACCTTGTTTTTGTTTACTGGGCTCCTTGCGCTGATTATTTAATTGCTTGACCTCGATGTGTGGTCTAAGCTGACCCTGTGGTCAACATGCTAACTCATTGTTTTGACAATGTCCCCTAAATCACATTTGGCATGCTTTGATCTTCCTCAATATTTCTACTGGTAAAGGCACTGTGCCAAAACACTGCTCAAGCCAATAAATGGATGAGGCAAAACCAAAGATGAATGAAGTACTAACAATTGAGTTTTCGCACAAATTTGATAATACGTAAAAATGGAAATTTTCATCAAATTCGATGAATCAAGAGCATCAAAATGATATAAATGTGTATTGAGCGTGGCATATTCACTTTATTGCATTTCTCAAGTCGAAATAGCAGAAAAATCAGTCTAGAAATTGCAGAAAATGTTTCAAAGTTTTTTGTCTCATAAATTGATGAAATGGCACTACCTATGGGTTATTGACTGTGCAGAATGCATTTGTAAAAGCGCAGAAAAATCATTATTGCGGAAAATGCAGAAAACGTACCAAAACACTTCTTCAAAAAAACTGATGAAAAAGCACTAAACATGGATTATTGACCAAGCAGAATGCCTTTTTGAAGCCGGAAATGCAGAAAAATCTCCAGTGCAGAAAAAGCTAAAACGTTCCGAACATTTTTTATCCAAAGAATTGATGAGACAGTACTACCCATGGGTTATTGACTGTGTAGAATGCATTTTTGAAGTCAAAATCTCAGTATTTTTACCTCAGCAATTGATACGGTCCAATAGCAACAAAGGTTGAGCACCCATGGCATAAATTATTGGCTTTGCCGAATGCATTTTTTGCTACAGTTTGGGTCAAAACTCATTGATTGTTTTTTCGCCACAATATGTTCGCTAATTTTTCCATCAGGTTTTGGCTACTTGACTTATATGCATTAATAGTTCCTTTGCTCTATGGATTGGTGAGAATTTGTATACACTTTTCCCATTGTCACCGCTTTTTGTTTGTAGCTGATAGTATATATACACTCATTACCATATCGTTGTAGAGTTTTTTTATTTATACAAGCGATAAGTTTATTTTGCGATTCATAGCTGCACTGAACAATAAAAGTGTGACAAGCGCAAATACTGAAACAATATGTAAAATCTAACATAAGGCACAAGTGCACGTGTACTCAGTAAGATCACAGCTGTTCATCACTAAACCAAGCCCCTCTGCTTGGTGAGCCGCAAATCTTACCAATTGACAAACATCATTCGTTTGCTTGAAGCTACTGAATGCACTTTCAAGTGCTTTGTCATGCTTCAATTATATTTTTTAAGCACTCTGGAGCTTTTCTCCAACCTTACATCCTGAGCACTTTTTGAATTCATCACACTCCTGTTGTAGAATGCTCATGAGCTTCCATAGACTAGGCTGTGCTCCAGTCAAGGTACTCGGCCTTTTGTGGTATCCTACAGTTTATTTTTGCTGTTGAAAATTGACATTGTGGGTTTCTGCCGTAAAAAGTTGCGGAGTTGCGCAGTAATGAATAGTAACCCTGTTGTGGTTAGGTGGTTAGGACAGGTTTTGAGTTTCGTGTCTAGCGATACTCACCTGAGATTTTGTAACAATTGATATTTCGCTCAAATATAATTAGCAAACTAGATGGTCAGGGTATTATTAGAAATTGCCATTGGTTTCACACTTTTACCCTAGTTTTTTACCAAAATCAAATCACGTTGTTATAAATGCTATAGACAATGCGTACAGCACAGTTGTCTTAAATAGCAAAGATAACTCAATGGAAATTTCGGAGTGTCTCTTTTTATGAGATGATTGTTAGAGACTTTGGTCACTTATAGCTGGCAAAGTATGTTGTAGACCTTGTAGACCCAAGTTTATCAATACAACTCCAATAAAAACTCTAGAGATGAGTTACGTGTTATTGATTGAGAGGAAGCAATTAAGCAGGCATTTTCCAACAATACGTTATAATAACAATGATGGATGCGAATTTACCGTAAATGTACAGGCAGCTACAATGATTGTGCAAATACTTATTTTGTTACCTACCTTCCAAATCATTGTTTGTGCGAATTGCTTTTCTGTGTACGCTTCTCTGCTGAGCACTCCATGATCTCAGCCATATTCCTTCATAATACCGAAGAAGAGTCTTTACTTCTGTAGATATCGCCATGTTCTTCAGCCATTGGAATCCTGTGCTTATAGCCTCAGGTGGAAGAAAGGCTATTCCCATCATCATTTGTACAAATTTCTAACTCTTTTCATCTTTCTGGTATTTTGTGTACCAGCCTGTAACGAACAGTTTTAAAATAATAATACAAAGCACGACTGTTGCTATCCCTCACAGTTGATGGAGTCTCTAAAATAAAAATTTTCAGTTTTATATCTGGAATCTCTGACTTTTTTTAGTACAAATTGTCGATGGTGAAGTTGGCAGCCCCTTTGTGCCAAACCAGGAAAAACTATTGAGAGAGCATTCCCAACCCCTGAAAATAAAAAAAAAATAAGACAGTCTGACGAAAGATATGAAAGAGCAAGTTGAGTTTTTGAAAGATATGCAGCTCGAAGAAATTTTGAAAGCACCTCAAATTTAAAGTACCTGCTGGGAATGCATTTATTTGACTAAGAAAGGTTGAGTCATGGCTTTTTAGGCATAAATTATCACTGTAATTTTTCTGCTTCAAGCTTCCCTCAACATTGTTAATCATATTACATACCTTTTTCAAAGTCTAAATTGCAGACCTTCACCATGCATTGGTAGCCCATTAGCTCAATTACAGCTGGTACCCATTCAGGGAGCGTGAAAAAGACAACCCCTTAAACAAAAACTGTCAAAGCTACTCATAGAACTTGGTCTATAGGAGTGAATAAGAAAAATGAGTGAGTCATTTTCGTGCAACAGGAACCAAGTGCCCCACTAACCGACTCTCACTGAAACTTGCCACACCTAGCTCCATTTCAATGATGGGCACAAAATGATTGAAATGAAAGTCAGATCCATTGAAGGCTGCTGATGAAAACATCAAACAGTGCTTGGGTGATCTGTTTTGTCTAGCATTTCGCCCTCGGATAATTCTGCTATAGCTTGGCATTTCAGGATGGAGGATTTCAGGGTAAAATGTTCGTATTGGAGTGTTTACAGCACTGCTCAAAGCAAAGGCTGAGGCAATCGTCTGCCAGCTACCCATTGCGGCAATTTGTTTGAGGAGCTGTTGGCCCCTAGCTGCCATAAATGTTGCTGGTTCACTGTAAATAGATATTAAAATCTCCAAGGCATAAAAAAACCCGAGAGTATTTCATTGATGGTTGTTTGAACTTGGTCTTTTGAAATAAAAAATTAAAAACTTTTAGGCAGCAAATTGTTTTAGATTAGAAAGTGTGACCGTTCATGATAAACTTAATTTGTGAAATGTTAAGACAATGTTTTGACAGCATTTGAGGAGAAAATTATTCACGATATCTCTGTTGTTCACATTTATAGACCTGTCAAAGATGGTTGAGAGAATAAGAGTGCTATGCAGGACGTTTAAAAAGATTTACTTCAAATTTTAAAGGACTGTAAAACCTTATAAAAGCTACAAATGCCAAGTTCAAACCAAAACTATTAAATAATTGTTTTTATCTAGAAATCAAATGTTAGTGACATTTGATGATACATGTAACACCATAGCCAATACCCACTATTCTTCTATGAAATAACATGAAAAGAGCAATATAAAACTATAAAGTTAGTGTGCTTTCATACAAAATTATGTGCATGGTCAACTTAGAGCTTGCTGTTGCAAGTGTTACCTATCTCTTCCATAGTATGACATATGTTGTGCAACTTCACCTGCTCAAAACAGCCTAAGAGCAGGATGGTGCTGCTCATTTCTATAGCATGCAAGTGATGCCACATGAAAAAAACAGTTTCCACCACCTCTCACTCGCAATGGTGTGTAGCGCTTGGCTACCTCGGATACAAAGTGCGTTACAATTGATATTGCTGTTCGACAAGCCTGTCCTACAAATTTGTCATTAATCTATTACACAGAAGTTGTGCTACTCAAAATAATGTTGATGTTGAAGCATGCCAGCACTTATCACTTTTTGGTTGAGTTTCTGAATATTCAAGTCTTAAGCAGCAGATTGATGTATTAAATAACCCTCTAGGCCTACTCAGTCATGATTTACAAGTCTGCAAAATACCCCTCTTCCAAAAATGCTCGCTAACTTTTACACTGCTTAAAGTTGACGTCATCTTTGGGAATTTACTTTTTCACGGCACAGTATTTATTTGACCAATCAGATGCCGCTATTTATTTTTATTATTATTTTATTTATTATTATTCTACCTACATACTACTGTCCATTATTGTATAAATGAATACCATTTATTGTTCCCTTACTCACCAAAAGAAGCACAATTTTTTTATCCTTTTTATGGAAGGAGGATAAGATGAGATGATCCTTTGTTTGTGATGGTGATCACATTGGACAACCTGACTAATCCCGCAATCGTCTATTGTTGCTATTTCACATATGAAAATTGCGTAATAATCAAGCGTTGGTCTTGTTTACTATGCGTGTGCACTAATTGCGTCCATATTGATAGAAACCACTAATTCCGATTTTATGCGTGCGGCGTGCAAATTGAAGCCAGGTGAAAAACGGCGCGTAACAGTAAACCTTAAAATTAAATCTTAGAACCAGTTTTTGATGGGGTGTCTTCGTAAAGACTGTTTATTCCTGTTGCAATGGCCTTCAGTAGACCTAAGACTAAATGAATTGCCCAATCAGATTTCACTTTAAACGCAAACGATGTAACTTCATTTATAAAACTTTGCCATTATTTATTATAATTGACCACGCCCACATCCCGAAGATGACGTACACCGCAATCAATGGAAGTTATAGTAAGCTAAATTTCAGCTGATGCGACGAGCATTCGAGGCCAATGGCTTTTTGGCAAGCTTGTAAATCATGACTGAGTAGGCCTAGAGGGTTATTTAATACATAAATCTGCTGCTCAAGACTTGAATATTAAGAAACTCAACCAAAAAGTGATAAGTGCTGGCATGCTTTAAAGAAACTTAATTTATGTATTAATGAACCATAACTACTTCGTACCTAAAATGGACAAGTGTTGCTAATTGCCAGAGCGATTACTTATTACATTGCTTGACTTCACTTAGCATTTGAAAATTAATTACTTGCTGTCATAAATTAACGTTTTAGTTTTTAAATGAGACTCTCTTGACACAAACTAAATGTTTTATAACATTTAGCAAGTGCACAAGCTCCATCCAGAAACTAATATTAAAATGAAGATAAATTGTTGAAGATGATCAAAATAATAAGTTTGCAGACACCACTGCAACCTTGAAGGCAAAACAAAAATAACAGAACCAAAATCTTTTTCTTTGGCAAGGAATCGACCATAGATAGTAGCAATGTAGCAACTTACACTTTTGTCTATGGATCTCTGCAGCCTCCCAACATAGCTGTCTCCACACACCTCCACTGTTGTAAGTCAATTTCTGTGCATCTGAAGATCGAAATAAAATATTAAATAAATGGGCCACATAAATTTGAAGCAATAAATAACTAAGTAACGTGATAATTGATTACCTAGCTGGTATAGTTTAGAAGCTTCGCGCATAAATGAAACCCCTAAACCGAATTAGCCCCAAGGTTATATCCCAACTGAAAAAAATAACCTCAGCCACCACCCACGAAGCACATGTCAATTCCACACATACTACGCATGGCAAACAAAAATAAACTACAGCCAATGAAATGAAGCCTGAAACAGTGTAAAATAGGGTAAAATAGGGTACATGTTAAACATAATGAAACTAACAAAATAAAGGAAGCATACTTATATACACAAATAAAAGAATAAGCTTAGCATTAAGAACCCAGTCCCACCCCAGTAGAAGAAAAAATTATAAAGAGAATCGGAAGAATTGGCCAGCCTAGCGCATGATGCCAATAAAACAAAAAACGGAAGAATGGGGTAGCCTAGCTCATGATGCCAATAAAACGGAAAACGGAAGAATTGGCCAGCCTAGCGCATGATGCCAATAAAACGAAAAACGGAAGAATTGGCCAGAAACCAAACATCTCCAAAGAGGTAGTCAGTAATGAAGTGATGCAAGTCGAATAAATGAGAGTCAGAGTCCTGAATGTCATGTTGCCATATTCTAGCCTTGTAACCCACTTCTTTGGTCTTGCGGCGTTTTAACACACTGTAGTTTCAAGGAACATCTACACCATCTAAATTCCACACCCACACCAAGCTCTTTCCTTCCAAAGAAGACGGATGACGAATGAAGTCTAACGCAATGGTGGATTTAGATGAAATTTCAGCATCTAAATGATGAACATTTTGCGCAAATGAAGCAGGATCCCGAATGAATTCCTTCAGCTTCCTAGTCTTTTGCTTACGCTGCAAGTCCGTTCTTTGTTGTGATCTTGCCTTCATGCGAGCAGCTATCTCTTGCTTCACATTTTGTGTGTTGGTTAAGGCTCTTTGCCGGTGTAAATGCGCTTGTGTGATGGCTTTGGAAATTCTATCTTCCTCGTGCATTGTATGTAGCCAATCATACGTCTTGTTTACGCTGAACAGTGTCTTGGAGGAGATGAAAGAGCCACTAGCATTCGGACATTTTCTCATGAGGTTGTCTGTTAGTCCCAATATGCTCTCCGCTATGATGTTATCAGCAGGTGCGTTGCTGCCTAACACAACCATATTCAGCTCTAAGCTGACAAGCTCCCCACCAGGCAAATATCGTGCCGCTGTATTACCACAAGAAATTCAACAGCCATGCGCCTTGCAAGCTGAAGGGTACGCATACTTGGTTCAGCACGGCAAAGAGCATCATGCACAGTTTTAGAATGGGCAGACTTGGTTGAATCTTGAATGTCAAAGCAACAAAAATTGATATCCCACAAAACTCTTGGATGATCAATCAACAACTGCAGTTTGCCAATCATGTGAGTGAGTGGCTCACAACTACCTAAGTTAGACAGATTTGCCTTTCTGTAGAGGCTGGTCATCCAAGGTCCAGTCAAGACCTTACCAAACAGTCCACAAACCAATAACTCTTGTTCTACGATAGGCAAAGTTAAGTCATGACGGATAGAGTCACGAAAGGCTACTGCCTTACTACAAAATCTCTCAAGATAGCCAGTTGCTCACGCATGTAGTAGATGTTGCCAGCCCATTCAAACAGTACGTGAAACCTATTTCCTACATAACGCATCAGCAGTTTCGGGTCCAAGTTATAATGCTCTAAAAACCAAGCAAATGTCGCCATGTCCCCTTTCACTTTATAAAGCATCTTGGAGATATTAAGAATCACTTTAAGAAATGCTGATTCACCACCTAGAAGAGTACTGTCGGTATCGTGTTCACTTTCAAATTCTTTAGCAAGTTTGCGAAATGCAATTGATAGGCTGTCAAGTGGATGAATATTACAGTTTAAATCTAAAACATCGTGACCTACATATTTGGAAAGTTTCTTTGATATGCATTTATTCACTGCAGCCCTATCACTCAAAGTCGATGTTATTTTAAGTTTAAGTTTAGCTAGCACAGCTTCTGGCTCAAGAGATCTTATATCAGAATATACACGAGCGGCATTTTCTAAAGTTGATATTATGTGAGAAGTATAATCATTAGCGTTACCCCCAGCTAATCTGTCAACTCCAAGCACAGACGATCCGTTATTAGTGTTCACATGCAACTCATTTAGATGATCTTTACAGTAGTGGCGTCCCGACAAAATTTAACGTAGTCGAAATCTAGCATCCCTAGCACGGCTTGTTCAAGAGCAATTACACCCATTTCATTCAGCATATTACAAACTGTAGTCACACTCGGAATAGGATTAAGTTCTTTTTTAAACCGCTTTCTGCTAATTTCTTGTATTACAGTACTTACACTACGAAGAGGCACTTGTTTACGTGCACAAAGGTGGACGCATTCTCGAATCTCGTCAGATTATCTATTACCGTTTTTAGTTTTAATTACTTCATTGGATTTATCGGCAAGCTGCTTCAATTCTTCATTCAACTGACACACCTTTGAATCATAATCTCGCAGTTTCATTTCCAGTGCTGTAACCTGCCCCCTAGTCAAATGCAACTGCGATTGCAAAACCTTGTTTCTACGTTTAGCTTCTAACGTTCCCACCTGACGCTTGTTTCTTCGTAATGTTTTCAATAATTTATATTGCTTAGCTTCGCGTCTATTTTCTACCCTAAGTGATGCCACCTCACTGACAGATCGCTGCCATCTTTTAACGTATTTCGAAACTGTAGTTTTCAATGTTTTAGATTTCAAGTCGTTTAATAAGCCACATCCACAATACCTACAAGAGCGATAAGTATGCAAAATGAAACCGGGCGCTGGTATACTACTCACTTCCACAGCCGGCTGCACAGCGATACGGAAGACCCTATTGAAGAATTTAAGCATGGCATCAATGCCTTTTAAATCATGATTATTGTACACAGATTTAGCTGAAGTGTTGAACTCGTCCAACAAACTTTTCAATTTCTTTGGTTCCACATCTAACTGTAACAACTCTTTACATTGTTGCACACCGATATTTACATTAAATCGGTTTTTTAATTTTACTATTGCCACAATATGTCCATTTTTAATTTCTGAGAATTTTGTAAGATTACCAAGTTCCAACTTATTCTTTTCAATCTCTTCAATGATTCTCTCAGCCAGCCCCATTGTACACTTACATAGTAGACTAAATGTTGTACACAATGTTTTTACACTTACAGAGTAAACTAAATGTAATACTACAACACAATATTATACTATCGCTGATAATCAGATAATATTAATCGTTACACAACAACAATAAGATATCAATAAACAATATTATTAACTAGCATATATATTCAAGGTATAGTTGAACAAGCTATTGATCGAAAACAAAAATGAACCGGGAACTCAACCGCTTACTACTGTCACTAGCTTATGGCAAGCGTGTACCTAATAGAAAGCATAGCTAAATTTACATAGCCGAAATAAGGAACAAAGCCGGTCATGATGGTGATGGCATATAACTATAGACGAGTGGAACATTAATTTCTACATGATGCTCAAGTTAATTACAGTAATAGTAGTAAGCCTGGTGGAAGTGCAATAGTCGTAGCAGAGAAACGAGCAGTATATCGCAGTATGGATCTCAAATGAGAGATCTTTTCGCATCTGCAAAAAAATATAATAAAACAATGACAACAAGTTTTACAACACGGATCGATATTCATTACAACAATAATATTTTTATTGTTGAATAAAACTGTTAATTGATTCATCACCAACAGCATAACAAACATCTTGTGTTAGTCACAATAACAATAATTGCTAATGCAAAAATACGTTGTTTTGGCAATAAATGTCAGCAGCTGCTAACTCAATTCATAAAAAAATCAAAAAATAATTTAGTTTCTGATAATTATTATTCAAGTTATTTTGAATGGCCCCAGTGGTGTTCCTACACGACAAGTATTTTCTAACACAATTTATTAATATTATAAATTGGTTTAAATCAAATCAAGTGGATTTTTTAAACAGTATTATTTAAAATAAATACAATTATTACCGTAATAAACAAGTGATAGCCTTAGGTGATCATTAATAAATGGCAACAACGATGGGGTAGTTGTTGCCGCACGCAATGATGAAAACATATGAAACACCTCCCATCAGCTTCGGCCATTGATAAAATTCAAAAACGTCGCCTGCAGGGCTGTTGAAAAAATGTGCACAAGCTTAATATGAATGCACAAATCATATAATAAAATACACCACTGGGTTAACATATTTTTGAATAACTTATACACATCAGAAAAACTCGATGCAGCTCTGGGTCTTGACAGATTTTGGATTATGAAGAGAAAATGTAGGCACAGCTTACCAGTTCAGAGTCTGAGTTGTAAAGGAAGTAGCAGTACATTTTTTACCGAAATTTGATTGGCTATCAGATGCACTTTGAACTGTGATAATCAGAGCCTTAGTTCTAGAGTAAGTGGAATTATGGTACAACTTGTTTATAAACATAGCATTCGACAAATATTTATTTGGAGGAATTTGACCGGTCACGTGGTACTACGGGCTACTTTTTGTACTTGCTATTAGTTGTTTTGGACGAAATGCTGTCACACTGTTTGCACTTTTTTTTAGCAGCGTATCTCACAAACCTAACATGAGTTAAAGCTTGATAAAGAGTTAATCAAGATTTGAACATTTTTAATGAATCTAAAACTTCATAATCTGTTCTCTCCAGTTGATGAACCTATCAAAATAGACTTTGTCCGTCTCTATTATGTTGGACACAATCTCTTTAGCCCACACCGGCTGACCTTTTGAATGTTGTCTCATAAAATATCGAAGTGCCTTATCTCTTATCCATCAGCATGACACATCCCATGAAAATGCAGGTAGTGCGTCAAGGATTGGTCCAATAGGGACAAGGTGGAATAGCCACCATTTTGATGACACTTTTGTGAATGTTACATAGTTTTGGTGCACAAACACCCTAAGCTTGGCAGCATCACCATAGGCAATGAAATTATTAAGGTCACACAAAGGTGGGTGATGAGGGTCATTTGCCTCAGCTCTCTCTTCCTCCATAGCTTGATTTTCTAACTTTACATCTTCCAAGGTCAGAGTTCCTTCATCTATTTGCCTTTTTGTCATTTTCTGGAGGTCCTCTTCGAAGTCGTCAAGAGTGAGTATTTTGATAGACGATTTCCTCACCCTTGGAAGGTAGCTCCGAGAGAGCATCACTGCTAGTGAATGTGCAGGCTGAACCACCTGCTAAATTTGTTTTGCCTTCACCTACCTTAGAGTTAATGTTGATGGGTACATCTGTCAATTGCTCAACCGCTTTTGCAGGATCAATGCCCAAGTATATTCCAATATTGACAATGTTCTATTTTCTCTTACATTAGTTTTTAAATTAGAAGAGTCAGTTGCTCCCATCCAGGAGTAAACAAAGTGCCTTCTTTAAAACTTTCGTTGTTCCGGCAAAACCACATTTACTGCCAAGAACAATTTTTTCACAGAATAGCGGATATCTCAGCACCACCCCCGCATTTTGTCGCCTTTTAACTCCGCAGTGTCTAACATAGCTTTTCTACAAATTATAGGTGGAAAAAACGCTTACTTTTGAACACTAAAACTAACCGCAAATGACTTTTACTACAATAAAGTTTGTAAATCATACAAGATGTTAGTTAGAATTGAGTGAGAAAGCATAAATTGCAGTTTTATGATCAGTTTCTCTTGTTTTGGCTAAAATTTTGACTTTTGATGACTGCTACAAAATATATATATTAAAATTGAAATTATTTAATATGCAATATGAAAGTACCTTGATCTAGCACAACTGCGGAGAATATCAAATTTGTGTACTCTGTTTTGGATTCAGGAGAGGTAAACAAGCATCTCTTAGAATAATTATAGCTGTTGAAGGTAAAGATTAGAAGAAACGTTGATTTTTAAAAAATTAAAAATGAAAAATAACTCCTGTAAGATTTTTTGGTGCAACCATGGATGAAATATTGTACAGGAATTTATGGTATGACTGATTGTAGCTTGTCACCTGTACAGCTTTCCCACAATGGAGTGAATGGTTTGTGCAGTGTAGTGATTGTCTTGTATGCTTTGCAGGTACGAGGTCGACAGACTAGTCTGGTTTATCAGAATTTGCAGTGTTGCAAGCCTGCGAGCTATACACAGTGAGGAGTCGGTACGACTGGCTTGTTCTGTACAGTGAGAGAATCATCGAAGCTTGTGAGAGTCAGGTTTACTCTGATTTTATTAAGCAGTTACACACATTTATACAGATAACATATAAATTGGTCGAGTAGACAGCAATAGAACAAAAGGTAGGCCACGCCTGGCATCGCTGATTGGCTAAATTAATTGTCTGGGGGGTTGTCTCTAGCGGTATGGTTGATTGCACCTAAAGCAGCATGTACGTGTTTAGCGTGTTTCAATACAATAGTAAAAATAGTAAAATAGTAAAATAATCGAGTTGTAATAATCCGAACATAGAACTGGTAAGAATGTTGTTTAGGGCGTTACATTGCATTTAGTTCATGGCGTCCCCAACTTATAAAACTAACTTTTCATCAGTGCCAAGTTGAGTTGGTGACTCTGACAGTGTAGATAACTTGCCAAGGGCTTGTTTCTTGCTGAATGATAGCTGAGGCACCTGACTTGGCACCAGACATGTTTGATGCCCAATCATATGCTGGCCAACACAGAGATTGAGAGGTAGTTTCAACTAGAGATGCCCCGATACCGATTCAAGCATCTGAATCGGTGCCGATATGATGTTAATGAATCTGAATCTGAATCGGCCGATTCCTTTTACTTTTAACACTGTAACTTCAGATCCTTTTTCTATTGCTGTTACTCACCTCTAAAATTACTGCATATCTTTTCCTAATTGTTGCTGAGCACATTTAGCCTAAAACTTTTCACATTCAATAAAGCAAAGTCAATAATAAGTGGCAATCACGACAGCAAACTGCTGTTTTATTTCATTTTTCCTGTTCTCAGAACTAGGAAGTATGGATTTAGTGTAATATTTCCACTCTTAAATAATTACGAGGCTGTCATAAACGAAGAACCATAAAGGTAATACATCTATTTCAATAACGAGTCCGAATTCTTTCAACTCACAGTATAATAGTTCCCAATTGTTATTATACAAATTTCTCAGCCAATAACAAGCTGCGACTTATTCAGCATTTAGCAGCAGGCTAGAAATTTAATCACGAATTTGAGGAAATAATAAATGACAAATATCAATGCAGGATTGAAAGTATGTATGAAATGAATGAAGATAGACCTATCTAATCTGTTTCTAAAAACAAATTGCGCAGTCCACTGGCTATGGCTACTACTTTAGATATTTTATTTATTTATATTCATTTATTAGGTCTAGTTTTGCTCCTTAAACAGACTAGGGTTGCCAGATGTGGAATTGTCTCAAAGAGGAACACTTTTACTCGCGGGGTGGGGAATGGTCCTGGGATATCATACAAAATTGATAACTGCTTACTTTCACATTTCGTTCGTTTTTACTCACGTGTAGCACTTACACACAACAATGCAACCAAGTCTTAGTCTGGTAGTAATATAATAATGACTACTATTATTATTTTTAGTAACTACAAATAATTTAAAGATAATTGATAATAAAATTATTAAATAGCAGAAAAAACTTATTTATTATTACCATTAACTAATAATACCAATAACAATAAAACAACAATAATAATAATAATAATATTAATAATTAATAGCATCACAGCAGCAACAACAATAGTAGCAGCTAAACTTATGAATGTAAATAAATGAAAATAATAATAAATATCATCATAAATGAGGATAGATCATAAGTAATAATTAATAATAAATGTAATCTAATATTTATAATAATAATTAAAAAGTAGGCGAATACAACACTGACACGCTCATTTGGATTACATAATAATTATTATTATTATTCCAACCGACAGATGATGAATGGATGTGATAACTTGATAAATAATAGAATCAATTCAAAATAACAATAGCACAGCAATAGAATTCTACAACTCAGTTTTGACTGACCCTCTCTTAAAATGTAACAGAAGGAAGTGTTGAAAAAATGTATTCGTCATCAATTGCGGTACATACATACTGTTTAACAACACAAATAAGTACTGTTTGATTCATTTCATATTCACAATTTGAATCAGTATCTGAATCGGTGTAAGTTGGTGGCAGAATCAGCATATCGAATCGGTATCTGAATCGGCCTAATTTTTTGAATCGGGGGCATCTCTAGTTTCAACGGTTTTTGTTTGTTGAGGACAGCGTTTGCTATGGACAGTACCTGGTAGGTAGAGCATTTGTTTATAGATTAAGTTGAAAAGTTGGGCTTTCTTTATAAATGTAACATACGAGATTAAAATTCATACAGCTCAAAGCAATGGAATTTCCATGTGCAAACCTTTAAGTGACTGGAGTGAGAGGAAACAAAGAAATGCCTCCTTAGTCCCGTTTGAGCTTAACATCATAGTATCGCAGTGCGATGCAGAGTTGCTCAACATTGGAAGCATCCCTGGTTTCATCACTAATGATGGAACAGTAAGGCGAGAGCTTCACATCTTGCGCAACCCCTATTGATAACTTGGTTAGCATTCATGTTAAGCACTGTATTCTGAACATCTGGGCTAGTATACAAGCTTTTTTGTTGATAAAAACATCACATTTACATCACTAGATTGCCTTCGGAAGTTCCAATCCGCTGTTGAAAATTCCCTCTGTTGATGTCACCAAGTACAATACCATCACGTAGAGGTTGTGATCTAACCGCGGAGTAGCTTCATTGCAATGGCCTTTCAGTGCAATTCGCTGTTGAGCACAAAATATCAATGTCCTTACAACACTGTCCAATCGTTTCCTTCTATTTTCTAAGTCAATCTTTTTTTGCTTACTCATCAATGCGGTCACTGATGGTTGTTTACCAGTGAAATTGATAGACGATTATGAAAGGCTAATTGAGCATTCTGTTTTCTTCGTGATCTCTCAAATCTCGAGTACGACTATAGCTCGTCCAAGGTTTTGATAGAAATTTACCGTAACTCTGTCGGATATCAGCATCACTAATGAAAAGTTTACAAACCTTAAACAATGCTCCATCATCACCTACAAGCCTGCCACTTGCTATACATTTGTGTAAATTTTTTCACATCTAATTGACAGTCTGACTGACCCTGTCTTCTTTGAACTAGAGTTTCAGTGTTATTCACCGAAAGAGTATTCATGAGCCACATACGTTTCTCTTCGGTAATGTGATTCAAAGGAAAATATAGTTATTTTAGTTCTTCATAAAGTAGAATTCATCTTTCCTTTTCTGGCCGAAGGCAGGAAACACGTACTCGAAGATGCAGAAGTTGGTGATGGAAGTTGTGGACAAGTAGATGATGAAGACTGCTCCAAGGTATCATGTGTCTCTTGGTCTGAGTCATCAGATAGTGTGATTACAAGCGCTAAAATCAGAGTGGTTACAAATTGGACAAGAGAAACGTTTGCAGGAAATATGATAGTACAATAAATTTTCGGCAATTTTGTACCAATTTGGATAAGTTTCAATGGCGTCCCGACAAAGTGGTTTTCAATTTAGCAATGCAACCATAAGCGGCTTAGCCGATCAATAAATTTATTATTAGAAATCACGACTTGCTTGACTATTACCCTAATTTGAGAAACTTTGAGCAGTTGAAAAACATCATGTTTTTGAGAAAGCTCAAAGGATCAATAAAGCCTTCGGACAACTTTTCCTTGGGAAAATATTGATTTATTCCCTTGAAAAAAAAGAATTAATTGTATGATTGTAATACTACTTCGTGTCGCCATAACCTTCCATTTCGACTTTGGTTTATTTGGCCGACGCAAATGAACTGAGGGCGTGCCCTCATAATAGCCTGGTTACACAGTTGGACCTACTCAATTTTTTCATATGAACGTCGCAGCATCATTATGGCACACTCCGTATCCATCCACATAAAACGTTGATAGCAGATTTCATGAATCTAATAAAAAGATCGACTTTCATTAACAGTGATAGTGTTTTATCATCGTAATATCGGAGAAATAAAATTTCCGGTATGTTCAACCTATAAACCTGCCGAAACCCCATGAGGAATTAAACATTCTATAAATAAAAATAATAATACGACGTAGACTTCTTTATCACTTACAGGGCCTATGACGCTAATTTAAAGAGGATTTGATTTAATTTAAACTTTCCGAGGATGAAATGTGTCAGAAAAGTTATCTGGAGTTGCCCTCTCACCACTAATACGATTCCTATAGACGCAGTCAGCACTTGCCAAGACGCCTTATTTTCTCGAAGACGCACCAAGTTATATAGAGCTATAAAAGGAGTTTTCGAAAATTTGCTTCTTCGCATAGAAATAGGGCGTCCTAGATAGTAGTTTTGTGCAGAGACTCTTTTGATTGCAAAAATAATGATATTGCAACAAATTTTAATTTTTTGAGCTGTTTTTCTCAAGTCAGCAATTTGTTTTATCTTTGGGAAGTTCGCTATATGTATACACTGGCGTTCACGTGATAGTGTTTGTCATCAAAATCAAAAGAAATAATGAAATTTTTTTATCAAAATAATAATTTTCATGTGAAAAATTAATCAAACAATAACATTAGTATACTTGATGATAATACTAGGTGAAAAAAGACATTGCCCGAAATTGTATTTCCGGCGTTGTTTTTTTACAACATTGATAATAATTAAATCTGAAATACCGGCTATCTTTCCAAAAAAAAAACTTCAACAGCACTAAATAATAAAAATTAGGATTTTTGAAAAGTAGTTTGCACCATTTTTGTTACGTTTTCAGTTCCAAACTACTTGCTGTAATATACCATATAATATCGATAATGCAGATGCCCTTCTGCCGAACGCATTGTCATAGACCTCCATAGACCTCTACATGATACGTATTGGTGTTTTGTTGACGCGAGTGAGTTTTCTCAATAGCTTTACAATGCTTGATGAGAAAACAAGTCTACACACAAAGTGCGTCTTGAAAAGCCCGTCCTAAGCCCTTTAAGTCTGTCACAAAAACAAAGCAAAATCCTAAACAGAAAAGTTGAGCACAGGATGCAATAGATTACAACAACATGCAACTATACAGCATGAACTAACATTTCAACAGCCAATAAGCCTTACAAAAAATTGCTCGAGCTTACTCACCACTGCTATCTCTAGAATGATAAATGCATATTAACTTGAATGTCCTTCATGAAAATAATCTTGAAACAATACAAAGTGCTCATCATGTTAATAAATAGTAGAAGAAATAATAATCCGTGGCACTGTAATAATAAAACAATATTAATAAGTATTATTATTTATACATATCAGTGTTTGACAACTAGCAACTACTTATTTATTATAAGGTTCAGGTTAGCTATGAAAAGCCATACGGACACCGATTGACAAGTCATAAAACCTCAACTTCTGTGTTAGTAATTAATTTCAGACCATAAGATTTGAAATGTAAACAATTTGGTGACAACACGCATTTGTGAAAACAATGTTTTTCCTCATATTGTTATCATTTCGATAGAAATTGAATATCCCTGGCCGCAACAATACCAAGACGTTGCAAGCAGCCAAATCACTGATACGCTCATTGCATAGCTATCCTTTCTTTGGTGTAGAAAACTCTGCAGAGTTCTTTCAAAAAAATTGTGTAATGTAAATACGGCAAATCAAAGCTTTGAAGTTTTCAACAACCCGCCGTTCAAAACTCCTTCAAAACTTTGAAGCACGGAAAGAGTGAACTGGCATATAATTTTATAAATGGTTATTTAGTATATCAACAAAACATGACAGCTATTTACCTTGTAGACGAAGATGTAGTTATATCATCAGAGTTTGCGCTAAAAAGGAAAATAGCAATTGTGAAACTTTCAGTGAAATTGTGGTTACCTGGCCATTATTACATCACAGTACGCTGGCTGTTTTTATGCTGCCTTTAAATGAACTGCACCACAAACTGAAAACTGTGTGGCCACCCTGTTTACAGCAACTAGCCGAACTGTGCCACATGGCATAACAAGCCCGGACAAATTTGTGCGGTGCAGGTGGTCTGCATTGGTTCCTTCTATGCTGCAAAAAGTTTAAACGCAAAGAAAAGGTGAATTCTGAAACAGAAAAATAATACCAAAGCTCTGCAGTACATTGAAATACTCTCTGCAACACATTGCAGCTGGTGTTACAAAGAATCAAATCGGACAGCTACAAAGTAATATCTCTAACTCCTGGTCATTTATTTTCTGACGTAATAAATGAATAATGAAAAATTGATTCCAGGGCCGATGTTCGCAGATGATCACCAAATTTAACAATACTGTAAAGCAATAAATTAAGTTCTAAATATAAATGATCCCAAATTTACTGGTTTAGATGCATAGAAACTGTGTACTCCATAGCAAGTTTCTATTTTTTTAACTTTGTTGAGTGGTGCTTATTCTACCAAAATGAATACGGTCCTATAGTGTTCGTGGTGTGACAAAAAAACAAGATTTTGTGATGGAGGGAAGCAGAGGTGGCCAGTCATAAGGTCACTGTATATGATGAAATAAATGACACTTATCGCAATCAATTTAATTTAATACCACCCCCCACAAAAATATAGAACTGGTTTGCAATTCATGGTCATAGGCTGCGAACACTACCGGTCATAACATCAATAACATAGAGCCGTAACAGAACCGGGTGGGTGAGATCTATTTCAAAGCGGTTCGTTCCTGGTTCTATGATTTTATTACTATCTATTACAACTATTAACTATATATATTGTTTGTTATTAACACAAATTAGCATTATCAAGTACAGTAACAATGAATTATATGAGAAATAAATTGGTCATAATAATAAGATTCAGTGCCATTTTGTTGAAATAATGAAAAGTAATTGTTATTATTATAGTTAAAGGTGCTATGTCAGCAATTTTGAACCTAATTGATCTAATTCTAATGTTCTTTTTGTATTAAAACAACTTTTTTGGGAGTTGTGTTAACTCTAGTCTATCTGTAGTATAAGCGCTAAATGCTGGCTGTTGGTAATTTTGTACTTGATACGCAAAACTTTATTTAAGGCCATGAAGCAGAATTGCAAAAATTTTGCTTGTTTGCATAGAAGGAGGGCATCCCAGTACTAGTCATTGTGTACAGGCTTTCAGAAGTATAAAGAGTTGGGTTTGCAATTATTTTCAGTTTTTTTATAGAGGTTTCAGTTGAGTCAGCATTTTAATTTATTATTGATGGGTTTGCTATTATGTACTCACTGGCCGTCACTTGGTAAATATAATGGCAACTAGCTCAAAAACTAAAACAATATTACATCTGAAAAACCTATTTTAAAATCAAACGATATCAAAAGATTTTAAGTATCAGTATTTAGAATTTATTTGTGGAGAAAAAAATGTCAGATTTTTGCTTTTGGTCTCATTGTTGTCATTAACAACAATAATTTTCAAATGAGGTTTACACTCTGCTTGACTGGAAAAAAATCGTTATATTGAGTGTAAATAAATGATGATTTTCAAATAGAATAAAAAATAAATAGATACCAACATGATTATTTTTAGTATTTTGATTGAGACTAAAAAAAAACTGACTGGTAAATTGCACGTCAATTGCTGACATACCACCGTTAATCAAGTTACCAACTGGACAAGTGTAAAGTTGTTTATTCTTTGACTCGCTATTATCATCTGCTACTTCCCGCGGCATCTTGCTATCAATATCAGAGAGGAATAATGACATGGTAAGCTTCGTCAATGAAGTACTTACAAATGTGAAAACAATTTTGTTCTCTAAATGTATGCAAGAATTCAATGTCTTCACAAACTGATCTGGACTTGGGATGTAATCTCTTATTAATATTTGATGAAAAGTAAAACCCTCGATTGATGCGTTTGCCGCCCACCGATGTGGGCACCAACTAAATGTAAATAATAACAGGTGTTTGTCGATCCAGCCAGCAAGTGCACTTTTAGGCAGTAGAGTATCTGCTTGATGATGATGTGTCAAAGATGATATCGGGAATCAGAGTATGAAAGTAAAAGAAAATTCTTGTGGTTTCCAGCGAGTAAAACACAAATACAAAAACTATATAATAAAGTGGTTTTGTAATTTTTTTAACAAAAAATAGTATGATTTGTTTTCAACTTATTCAAAGTTTTCTATGAATAACATCAAAATTGTCCCCTGCCCAATTCATTATACGTATGAAGCAGTGAGGACTTTATAAGTAGTAACTACAACTTGTTTAAAAATATTCACAGATCAATATCAATGGGCGTACTAGCTCTAGTCGCACTACACCAACAACAGTGCATCTTTCCAAGTTTTCCCTGCGATAACAAAAACAAACCATGCTTCATTGTGATAGCGTCACATGCAACAATTGAACATATGTAAGACAAAGTGATGATGGATAATTTTCTATAGGCATGCACAAAACCTGCCACCAGTATTTCGCGATTCAGGGTTAATTGAGCACTAACTGCCTACAATCTCTAAGCAATGGTACAAGGAAAAGATTCCTCATTTTGATATATTTTAGCAAAAACTCTTTTTTAGACGTATTCAGAGTTGGCGATTATTTCTAAAATGAACCTAGTGCTAATACTGGGTTGATAGGCAGAACATGCAATGTAAATTACCTGGGGCTAACATTTCCTGTTTTATCCTGAATAATTGTGTATCAAGACGCATGAACAATCAATGTACTGAAATAAATCTAAAAGCCAATAGAGGCTGTTTGTGTGACCATACCTGATCTGTAACGTATGCCAAAAGAATTCTGGCAAGTTTTGCAGATTTGAGCTCCTCCCTTTGCTTAGTCTTCCGTATTCCCCTTGGAGGTATTGTGGGAGATTTTAGCGGATAACTAACCCCTCCCTCTCTCCACCACTGCAAACCCCACTCTCTTACGTTGCAATATAGGATCCTAAACCCTTGGCTATGTGTCCAACCTTATAAGGAGAGGCAGATGGAGTACACCCAAACCAACGACGATGTGCATGTATCCTCAATAGCTAGCTTTGTTATTGGACTTTGTAGCTAGCTATATCCTTCGTATATCATGTTATGTTATTGGCTAAAAAGCAATGAGATTATCCCTTATCTCCTATAAAAGGAGCCTTCTTGCATGATTTGGAGCAGAAGTCTTGAGGAGTTTGCTAAATACACTTGTACCTTGCTAAATGGATTTTCTGTAATAAATATTATTCAAGTGAAACTCTGTCATTTTGTGTCTGGGTCTAGGACCCCGTGAAGATGATTAGCGTCAATTCGGAGTGACTCCGAAGTTCATTGGAGAAGTTGGTTGGAGTGACCCCGTTGTGTCTTGTAGCTAGTGCAAAACTACTACAGTATGAAAGGACTACTCCTTCGCCACCAGAAAAGTGGGTCAGAGTGCCATCTATTTCGCTGGCGTTTGCCATTCACTTTTCCTTGAGTGGAGAACATGTACACAATGATCATAAGGAAAAATATTGGCTTGTAGCTTTAGATGGACTTTTTAGTGGGTTAAAAAAATAAACATGGTCTAGTATTCCCGATTTCAACTTGCATTTTCATATGTGCATTACAACATTGTCAGCATCCTACCTGATATTAGTCAAGACACGAGACGTCTTCTCCAATGAACATCTTGCGTTAAAACTGTCTTCTCATCCAAGCTTGGCACAACAGGCTGCTCTGCACTAGTTGTATCAGTCTTGGTCGTGGTCATCTCCGGGTAACAAGTTTAGTCAGTACAAACAAAATAAGTAACATGTATAGTGCTCCTGGTAAATCAGCTTACTCAACTATATTAACTGCTTATCAATTAACTCTCCAAAAAGTGAGACAGAATTTAGAAGTATATTATGATGCAATGATGCATTTTAACCAATTGACTGTGATCATGCTGTTCCAAGCAAATGACCTCAATTAATTGTTTGCACCGCCCAGAAATCAAAAGTTTCTTGAAACAAGAGCATTGAATGGAGTAACAGTAAGTACACTCAAGTTATGGGATGACACTGCCAGCAACACCAATGTTTTGGCTCAAAGATATAATAAACTATATGGAACTGCTATTTAATTTGCATCAGACCTGCCCCTTGTATGCATTTGGGAAAAATCTCTTTCTACTCCGATTCCTGCCATTGGCTGCTTTGCAAGTGTAGCTTATCGATTTTCAGGTGAGCCACCATCCGAGGCTGGCCGTCAAATAGCTTTTGTGCCTTTCACCAGAAAAACAAACTTACTAAAATTTTCGCTTAATTGTGGAAACACTCTAAAAGCATATGTAGATTGGCTGCAAAACTATCATTAATTCTTTTCGCATGGTTAGTATTGTACAGTAGTGGAGTCACAGTTGTGAATATGAACCAAGCGTAATAAACTTGGAGTACATGAAATGGTTTAATTCGAATTATTCTTGCAGCTAAATTGTGAACTCCTGTTAAAAATATCTGTCTTCACCTTACAAGGTTGCTTAATCTTAAAAAGTTACAATGAAAAACAAACTTGTCCGGTTGTACTGGCACCAATAAAGTATTTTGTAGACTTTTGATGAATTGATCGGCAACGCTTTTAGAGGTAAACATAAATATCTATATTTATCAAAAATATCCTTCTTACAATATCATCCATGATTATTATTAGTCATTGATACCAATAGATAGTAATAGACACAACTTCGTTATTGCATTTGAAGTTTTTATATAAACATCAATAATTATTACTATTTTATGATTAACAATAATAAACATAAATAATTAAAATCCATTTATGATTGAAGTAACTGTTATGTATGATCATCAATATTATTGAATATATTAAGTTCATAATACAAATAAAATGAAATAGGTGAAGCATTCCAGAGGATTTGCATAACATAATATTACATATGTTGATAAATAAATTTATTTCTAATCCAACAATTCTTGGTATTTGGTGTAAACAGTAGCGTATCATAGCACATATGCTTGATTAATCTGTGTGCTTTGTGGCTATGTATACAGATATACATTTTTTGGTGCTCTGTCATACCCAAGTACCATAATAGCATTGACATCGACTGAAAATTAGCCTAAGCATTTGCATTGCGCATCAGTATATCGATGTTTCTATAAATAGGAACCTGGTATTTGCTAGTGCACTGCAGCATCCTAGTTGAGCGAGCAATGTCAATTAAGAATCTTTTGTTTTAATTTTTTTTTCCAATGCTGCGTTCACAGAATGCGATTACTCTAAGAGGCTTATGACATCTATAATTTTAAGTTAGTTTAAAGTAAACCAAACTTTTTCAAATTAAATATCGTTTCAAAAACTTATAGAGTTGCTCTCTCGTCTGTAAGATGATTAGTTACTGACAAAATTAGTGTTAATCTAGACACAACGTTTTCCCAAGGAGGTTTCAAGTTATGTATATATAAAAGAAAAAATTTGAAAACTGGGCGTGTTTGTATAGAACCAGGGCTTCTCAGATATTGGCATTGTGCAGAGAACTTTGTGAATGCAAGTAAATAAAGTTGTAACGGGTCTTTATTTTTGTGCTGCTGTTTTTCGCCAATGGAAAAATTTCCTTTTTTTGGTAAAGCTGCCTATATCTACACACTGTTTATTGTTTATCAAGAAATGATAAGTGTTGTTAGCTTCCGGCATGCTTCCCACACCAAATGATACAGTATTTCCATTGAGATTACATTTGCTCTCACATGAATTATATATGCTTTTGACTAGACTTTAGCATATTGTTTATACATGGTTTGCTCTTAGTGCACTTTGTGTTGCGTATCTGCAGCTTAGAGGTGTAAAGAAAAGCTTTGTATGAAATTGAATGTTTTGGAGATATGCATTTTGTATTGTATTCCACCACAATGTTCTATTTACACTTCGAGATCAAGGTAAACTTTTCACTGTTGTCTCGAGTGAGAAAAAATTACATACAGTAAGTTGAGGGATCATGAGACAGTAGAAACCCGGTGTTTAGGAAAAAAATTCAATTGTTATCAATTAGATTTGGCTAAACTGGCATGTTTTAATACTTGATAAAAAGTGAGAAAACTGGGTACATGAGATAAAGTCCTGCTTGAAAAGTGGCTAATGGTAACTCTGATTATTACAAGAAACCTTCATATTCACTGTTTCAGCTACAAAGAGTTTCTGATGCCCTGTTACATCGGACAAACATAATGTGCGTTTTTTGGCTCTGCTTTAAAAGTTACCATTTATATAATGATTATTTTAAGTGCCAACTTGAAGTTTCATCAATAAGCTTTGCAAGTGTTGAATATGTCTAATGTAAGTTTGTAGTTGGATACCTCTCTTTTTGTATATGCAACACAGAAACAAACTTCAGACAGCCATTAATCTGTTCTTTTTTTCCTGTGTTGGATCGGCTTTTAGTTCTAAGCCCCTATAGTTGTAAATGTCCAGTTTTTTTCCATTCTGGTAATTTTTTTGTTTCTCTTGTCTTTGTGGGACCTCCCGTGTCTTTTGCTGCTTCGCAGCTTATAATGCATTTCCCATTTTTTTCATGTTGTCATGCTTGATCTCCTGCATTTTCTAATGCTATTTGTGATTGTTGTTTTTGTTTATTCGTAATACTAGACTCTTTGGCATATGCATGAAATTTATCGTTTTTGTTTCTTTTTTGGTGGTCATCTTGCAGTGACTTCATTTTTTAACGCATTTTTTTTGGAAATGATTTTCTTCCGTTTCTTTTTGTCAATGGGCGATAAAAATACAACTTTTTTCTCCTAAAACATCCAAACCTTCTGATACCCAAGTGGTTCCTTGCTGCTTTTGCGGGTTACCTTGTTGATTTTTTGTCTTTCGAGCCCAAGTCAAGTTCTATGGTTTGTGGGATTGGTATGGTTTTCGACTTTCTTGAGTACCACAATCTTCAACATATCCATATTTTCTTTTAATTTTTGGTTCTTCGCGGTTATCCCACTGTGACCTCTTATTTCTTGTTTGTTTTTTAACAACAACATTTTTTTGAATTATTGCAAATGTTAGTCAATCTGTAAAGTTTCACCTCTTCTGCAGTGGCAATTTCCACCTGTATTAGAACTGATATTCTGGCATCATTTATACAGCTGCAGATCTTTCTTTTTCTCTAACTTTTTTATGAAGTTTGTGGGAAACTTTATAAACAAAATTGTGTTTCTTCTAAAAGTTTTCCCATTATTCCAGTTTGTTTTACCACTTTGCAGCATTCTAGTTTCTACAGTTACCCTGATGCTTACTCGCAATTATTTTGTTTCCAACTTTTCGAGTTCGGCATCACTTCAACTGTCATGAAACTGTTGATTTGGTGTACAATCAATCGGTTTGGTGTTTGATGTTCTACCAGTAATGCAATAAATGCGGTCACATAATCTCTACCATGTTCAATTAACTTTCAACATGCTGCTAAGATCTGGTTACTGAGCCGCTTGGGGTATTGACGCTATTCAAAAACCATATTTGTTAGCAGCTCACAGCTTTGATGTTTTTTTTAGCAACCTTGTCATACCATATTTTGCCACTGCAATGCTCATCACCTCGTGTAAAAGATTTAAGTTTTCCTCAAAATTTTGAATCAGTGCTGGTTGTTAATACAACATGAACATGTACCAGCGCACAATTTTCAGTGCTGTCTCCTACGATTTACAATTTATAGAGGTTCTTTTTTAAAAAAACATTTAGTAAAATAATTGCGATTATCGAACAATTATCAACAATAAATTTTTTTTAGTAATTTTGGTGACAGAAGCATTAGTATTTTTGCCAATGCAGAAGTTTATATGTGAAAACTCGACAAAAAACTTTAGCTGACTTGGCATAAGACATTTTTAAGGTATTCTCAGCAGACTTAAAAATTTAATGTCTCTGCTGTGAGTAAAAATGCTTATGAACCTTAGTACCAATACTAAAATTTGTGAAGAAACTAAGTATGTCATGCTATAATAATTGTGGCCTATATGCATAACTCACTGATTATAGCCTTCAGAGAGAACAGAGAGTTTATCTATTTATAACTCAAAATCATCACAATCTACTTTCATTCCAGCTATCACTGGCTTTCCATGATGCGCATGATGCGCATTATATGATGCATGCGCAGTATGGAAAAAGGTCCCTGCGCATTGATATCACTGCGAAGTTTGGCATCGCATTCACCCTGCATTCGCAGCATAGAAAAGGTTAATGCGCATGATGCGCATGCTCAATCTTTATATTAGGAGGGAATAAAGTCGAGGACTACTTTCTGCATTCATTTACGCTTGTTGTACCATTCATGCAACTTGCTACAATTTTTTATATATATATTATCTTTAATTTATCATTTCCACTCCTATATTTTCTATTTAGCTTACTTCATTTACATTGTATAATAGCCAGCTATGCCTTGTACGTATCTTGATGAAGAAATAATTAGTTTATTGGAACTAATCAATGATACGAATTGTTTTCAGAAGATAGATGGGAAAACACAAAGAAACCAGGAGGTAAGTTAAATTAACTGTCAACTGTTAAGTCAAGTATAAGTATTAGGTAAAAGTTATAGTAATAGTAGTTAACTAAGTTAAGTAATTAGTATATCCCGAGCCCATGTTAATGTCTAATGAATATACATGCCTGCAGGATGCAAATTTAATTTTGAAGTTGAAACACAAACAACAAATGCCTTCCAGTTCCAAATATATTATTATATAATAATAATAATTTAATAATTATTATATTTATATTATAATAACAAACTCAATAGTCAATATATATATTATATAATAATATATATAAGATATATATTTATAATATAATGATAATTATATATAATATAAATATTATTTAATGTATATATTTATTATATAAGTATTGAGTTGATTAGAAGGACTAATTTAATGTAAATTTAAAATAATAATTATGTTATAATTATACTATAACCTTATACGTAACATAATGATAATTATTTATTTTTAAATAAATATTAATATATAATTATTATGTACATATATATATATAATATATATTGTATAGCTATTATAAGTATAACTACAAGTACACTGTACAGTATTGTATAAATATTGGTATAATAATAAATAATAATTATAATTATCATAATAAATAATATAATTATTATTATAATAATAAATAATTATTATTTATTATTGTTATTGTTAGTTGATCGTAATTATGTTATTATTGTTATATGTAAATTGTAATAATAATTAAAATTATCAAAATCAAATATATTAGCCTATGCTATGCAATGTATATTGTATAATAAATTTTATACTTTTATGGTATATATTATTATATAATATGTTATTTAGTTTATATAATAATATATGTACATAAATATATATAATATAATTCATGCATAATTATAATATATCAGATTTTGTAAATTTATTCAAACATCACATTGACTACTGAATTTAATATTAATACAAACTTAATTGACTTGCTATTCAATTGTAGAATATCATTTTATAAACTTGTACCTGTGAATTAATAACAATTATTATCTAGTAATCTAATTATTTATGGTTGTCCACCAAAGTTTTAATAATTATAGAATTATGGTGATCAATAATTCAACATGATTACTCTTTTACCTTGTATATATAATAATATTGAATGAAACATTAAAATAAATAGTGTAGAATAAGACGTATATTAGATTAGAGCATTGAAGCGAACTCCACTGTTATTAATTATAATTTATTTTATGGGATATTGAATTATTAACTGATGTGTTGAGTTTAGCTTTCAAGTTTTCATTTGAAAAGTCACTGCCATTTTTCTATATTTGATTGTTTATTATACTTATAGCATTATTATGTTGATAATAGGTATTCAATGTTATTTTATACAATTTACAATATTTTAAATTTGAAACTTTTTGTAGGTTTTTGATACGTTAGCTAACCGGCTGTATGAGAACAGCACCTGGCAAGCCAAGACTGGCCAGCAACTAAGGGTAAAATGGAAGGCCTTGAAGGCAAAGTATCTGCTAGAAAAAGCGGATGCCTCCAAGTCAGGTGAGATGGTATTTATTAATAATTGTTTTGGAATTGACTTTCAGTTGCTATGATATCATTTCATTTGCTGTTCTTATATTCACTGCGTTAAGTATAGAAATGTGTTTTAACAATTAAATGGTTCACGTTTGATCCTGTTAAGTCTCAATAACATTCATTACCTTAATAATTGTATATTTTAAAATGTCAGTTAATTTCCATCTTGATACTGTTGTGTGTAGTTTCAGTAACATTCATCACCTTAAGAATTTTACATTTTACATTTTAAAATACCGGTTATATTCCATTCGCTGAACAGGAATTACTATTATATATTTTTGCTTGTTCATCTCACATCTTATTAAATGCCAAATTAGGTGCAGCCGCTTCAACCTGGAGGTTTTACTCAAAGATGCAGGATGTGATGGGACACAGGCCCTGTGCCAATAATGTAAGCGATCAAATGGCTGAAATAGATGGCCAAGGTAAATATTTTATTATTATATTGAAAATACATTTATTAAAAGACATGATAAATTAACAAGTTTGCTTAAGTCTGCATATTTGTTGTAGAAGGTTAAAAAATGCATACAATTATTTGTTTCATTTGAAGTTTGATGTATGCCATGTTGAACTGTTTAGAAATATAAGTCAGCAAAATGATTTCTAGTGCAGATTTAGCTGACTTATGAGTGTTGTTTCAATTTCAATAAAAAATTTTATATGTTGCATTTTAATAGCAAGTGAGACTCCGATTCCTACTCCTACAGTGGATGAAGTGTCTCGGCCATCCACTAGTAGTTCTCTTGAGCTGGGATAGGAAGCAGCAACCACAAGTTCTCGTAAAAGGCGCTTGGACTCCGGTGACAATGCTCTCTGGGAAGAGATAAGACGTCAAAGGCGAGAGGACATGGCTGCGATGTCCCAGATGATAGAAAGGTCCAACAGAGACATAATGCAAGGTCTCTCTGGTATCATAAGCCAGCTTTTGGGTTCGCAGGGCAACTCCACCGTTAATCATCAGCCATCAAACTATTCATTCCCCTCTCATAGCATGCCTCGTTCTACACAAGGACCACCATCTTTCTCCCAGCCATCCTCTAATCGCCCATCAACTTCATGTTTTTCACAATCGCCACCTCCTACACAATCTTATTCACAAACTCCATCTCACACACAGTCTCTCCAACACTGCCCACCTGATGCATCACGCTCACGCCGCCCTTCTGCAGAACTTCCCAATCATTCCTCACCTGCATCATCAATTTTTCAAACGCCAACAACACGACAACATCGCAACTCTGAATTCACCAATAATTCATTTACTCCGTACAATATCCCCGATGATTATTGATAATTATGTACATGCATATATCAGCTAGGGTTAGCCTTCACCTTACACTAACATTTAGTTATATTTAACACTTTCATATAATCAACTTCGTTTTATACTATCACTTATTTAATTACAATTACTATATTTTGAACAATTATTACTTAGCTCATCACATTTCACAAAATCATGTTTTAATTATTGCGTTTATTGTATTTGCAATATATATTATATATATACATAAATATATATAAATAAAACGATAAAAATCAAATGTACAATATTTTTATACAATTAGTTGCAAACAATTTCAATAGAATATTAAACCATGGGTATAATGGTTGCTTTTTACAGCAGTTATAGGCTGATGTAACCTTATAATTAAGCTTTATTAGCTTTATATATTATAAATATCCCATGAACATGCTAAAAAAAACAAAATAATTCAGCTAAATTTTGAGACACCCAAAAACACACTTGCTGGGACAACTCCAAGATATGTGACGTCATTAATAAAAAAACTGTGACCGTCCAAGATTTATAGACCTTTTCTTACACACTGAAGTTATCGGATAGTATAAAATTGTTAGCCAATTAGGTTGCGCGTTTCATTAATCAGACGAAAGAATTTCTGAAAATTGACATTTTTGCTTTGAAAAAACACCAAAAGTAAAGCTCCAAACAAAAAACTGAGGCGACAGATAGAAAGAAAATTCAATTCTGATGCATGTAGATAATTTTGAAGAATTAATGGGCCACCACATTAGCCATAACACGTCAATCAAAGTTGGCCTTGTTTTTGCGAAAATCCCGGACATTTTTTCAAAGAATAATATTAATTTTTTTTTTCTATTTAAGCTAGCACCTGACTTTTTACACCACTGAATAGAGAATTTCAAGCGCTATCTTCTGATATAAAGAACCATAATAATCAACACTTTGAAAAAAAAAATGAAAAATAATAAAAAATTACTAGTCAACAATATCGTCGTCATTCAAATAATTAATTTCTAGCATACTACCTGTCATTTCCACTTCTAAACAATTCCAGCATGCCTAAATAAATATAATCTAACCATTTATCAGAACAAATCTCATCCATGGAGGTTCTCTGCAAAAAATATTATTTCAAACTATCTCAGCAAGAAAAAATATTTCTTGCCCGACAAGGAACGGGGTTCGGTTATCATGGAGCGGTTTCTGTTTCGACTGGCAGATTTACCTCAAATAAAGACCAGAAAATAGAGGAGATTCTGCTCTACACGATGATATAAAATTTTTTATTGTAGGTCTACTAGAAATACTAGAATATCTGGTGCTAAAGCCAACAACAATTTCAGCCAATCAGAATCTTGCTAACAAAAGGTCCGATGGAATTGTTTTATATTTTATACACTTTTTGATGATAAATTTGACAAAATCTATGGGAGTAAGTTTCTTAGCAGGTGTTGAAATGAATTATCAATATGTTTTATTTGACTGGGTTGGGTGGGATGTCACAGAACTCAATAAAAACTGAAATATCTTCAGATTAATACAGGCACCTTTTCTATAAAAGTAACGTTTCCTACTTAGATTCGCGAAAGCTTATTTTATCAATGACGTCACGATTCTAGCATTTTAATGGCGCTGTAGAGCAACTCCGTTTTTCAATGAAGTAAATATTGCCAATAAATATGGATGAATTTCTCATTGTTCTACACATAAAATACAATTATACTTGTAAGATTTAGATAGCTGACATTTTCATTAGCCTGTAACAGCTATAAAAACAAACCATTATACCCATGGTTTAAGCAGTAGCATTATGGTATAACTGTAGTATAACATGGGTGTATTTGGAATATTTAACGATAAATATTTTATATAAATGCAAGTATTACAAAGTCATGGATGTATATGTCTAATTATATGTTAAGCATGAAATGGTCTTAGTAATGGCTCAGTTGTTGCCAAATAATGAGCTATAGCATCCCGTTTGTTAACTGCAGTTCGATCAATCTCAATGTTAGCTACAGGTTGTGGTTGCTCCCGTTCATTGGCATCGTGCTGCTGGAGTAGGTGCTGGGGTATATTAATTTTGTTGGACTCAACAAAATTATGTAGCATGCAACAAGTTGTGATCACAATAGGTGCCATTGCATAGTGGACATCTACACGTTTGCGAAGTATCCGCCAACGAGATTTTAGTCGTCCAAATGCGATTTCAATACACATCCTAGCCTTACTCAAGTATACATTGAATGATTCTTGCTCAGCTGTTAAATTTCTTCCTACATACCCTTTAAAAATTTGTTCTGCCATTGGGTATGCAGGATCCCCAAGAATGTGTAACGGTATGGTTTCTCCATCAAGCACAATGTCTCTGGATGGCATAATTGTTGACAGAGTGTTACTCAAAGGCGATCTTCTGTAAACAGCGGCATCATGTGCACTGCCTGGTGTGTTGGCATATGTATCACGAAATATGTATTGCGCATCAGCAACAGCTTGTAAAACAATGCTTGGATACTGTTTTCTGCATATATAATCTGCCATACCATCTGCTGGCGGAGTAACTTCAATGTGAGTCCCATCAATGGCTCCAATACATTGCGGGTACTTGTAGTTAGCTCGAAATATATCCGCCATCCCAGCAGCATCCTCATTGTCATACCATTTTATCAGTTGGCCTTTTCTTGCAGCCATAGTGTTGCAAAATGCGTAAACATATCTGTGCACTGAAGTCACACTAACACCAAATGTCGTTGCAACCTTTGTATACTCGGCACAGCTTGCCAATTTGTATAGGGCTATGCACACTCTCTTTTTCAATGGTATGGGTTCTCTTACACAGGCATCAGATGGAGTCATCTCATCTTTAACCATTTCACAGAGCTGGTCTACTAATGTCTGTGGCATACGAAATTGATGAATCCAAACATCTGAATTAGCATTTTTCAGTACATTGTCATACCATAAAGGCACCCTCTAAAAACAAATACAAATTATTTCAATGCATGAATAAATTGTAACTTTTTTAGTGTATAATAACAATGCTAATGGCTCATGTATGCGGTTGTTAAGAAAAAAAATGGTAATTGACTCAATTTTGAATTTAAAATTAAAATTTACTTTTTTTTTTGAAGTCTACTGATACTTAAAATTTTTTTTGAAATGATAGTAGTTATCTGTTTAGAAATCAGTGAGCCTCAGAGTCAAAACGTAAGAGTGATTTAGGCCAGCAGCAGCCTGCTAAAAAGTGGTCTAAAATTTTTTTTTGTGAAATATCACAACTTACTTTTCTTTTCTGGGCTCTTTGAAGCTTTGTCAAGCTGACAAACCTTAAATAACAGCTAATGTGAGCTTTGAAAAATGTTAATGTTCTTGCTGTGGAGCCTGTCTCATGCACATTTTCATCATCATCAACTGCAGCAGCTGACAGCAAACAACTACTACTACTACTATTATTTCTTTCAAGTACTGACAAAGCTATAGTCAGTGTTTTGGCTCCTTAATTACATGTGTCCATTGATAAGCCCTGATAAGCGCTGTTCTTAGCTGATGCTTGGCAAGAGTTTGTTCCACTTGCTTACTTGAATTACTTCCAGTAAAATGAATTATGCAAGAATCCCTATTTTCTGATTCCATATCGGGCTCTACACTAGCTTCATTGCACAGGAAGCTAGCCGCTATTGGCTAATAATGCTAATACACAATTATGATTGGCTGATCCAATTTATAGGCATGGCCGCTCGTGCAGAATTGTTGTTCTGCAGCTAATTTATTATTTCATTAAAATTAAAATCAACCATGACCAATTTGTCAAGGTAGGGTAGTAAATTCTCAATCATAATAAATTATATTTCAAGATTTTGTTAAAATTATTTGTCCATCTACTTTTCTCCACGACTTGACAACTTTTTGCTATGCTGCTGCTGGCCTAATTGTAGAAATAATAATACAATTTTAAAACTAAATGTGGTGGCTTGACTAAATTAAATAAATAATTTAAAATTAACATTTACATTAATGATTAATCATTGATCATTGACTTAACAGTTTGAGTTAACTCTTAAGTAAAGCAAAAATTATATAACACAAACTTGAAACTACCACATTCAATTATCAGTCTCTATATTTTATTCTATCAATAACCAATTTTAGGTAACTATGCCATTTACAGTAAGCATACTTACACACTGCATGGATTGCCACTCTTTAGGAGCTTTTCTCTTTCTAGCTTTTCTTTGTCTCATCTGAGCTCTAATCAGTAACTCTTCCTGCTCCCATCTGTTATTAATTTGTGCAAACTGTAGGAACAACATGTTGTTTCTATGCACCAACATAAGTGCAATACATATCACTATCACTGCCAGTCTAATACGAATATTAGCAGAAAGAATATCTAAATTTTGGTTGTCCATGCTGTCACTTTGAATTTCACTACTGAAATAACTCACATAAAGGGGTGTTGTATTTCATACATCCGATCATTTTATTCTATGGGGAATACAAATAACCCCAAACTGAAATTATTTCAGATTTTTAGCAATTTTAGCTATACCATTTATTTATCTTCTATTATTGGCCTCAATGCGCATTCCAAATCCGTTCATGGAAATACAAATTAGAGAACAGACAACTCCCGGACTTCGCATGATGCGCATTTATCAATGCGCATCATGGAAAGCCAGTGTATGTCTGCATTCGCTCCTGTTGTCAATTATTCCTGTCTATTTTCGTTCCAATCCCAAAGAACCATGCGGGTCCAGTCATTCGATAGTTGCGGCTCTCTGTCACTCTAAATCCCATTACGTCATCATTATTTTAATGTCATCCAAAAATAACAGAATGTACAAAAAAATAGAGTAGAATTAAAGTTTGCAAATTTGGTTTGTACATCAGCACCTAATAGGTTTTATAAACATGATCACGCATTTTATGAGCAGTTTTTTAGTGCTGTTTTGATTCACTATTTTAAAAAAGAGTGTTCTTTGCTATTGCTATGAGCTTCGTTTAAAAAAAGTGAAATAATCAGCCCCCTCTCCAATCCAGTTTTTGAAATAGCCCACCTTTTACATATTTACTTTAACTGTTTGCTTGCGTTCAGTGAGTCAACTTTTTTCATAAAACTTTTAATGTTACATTCATTATGATATTCTGAATGTCCCTCTACTTCAATTTCCCAACGTTCAATCACAAAATCATATTCGAGTCAGTGTAAAGATCCTAAATAGTGTGTTGTACATGTATTTGACACACACGGTAATAACTGCACTGTAAAGCATGAAGCTATCATGCTTTGCAGTGATACACACAAGAACATAACAAAACTATTTTAGTAAATAAATTGTACAACAAGGATAGACAGATATCAAGGACTAATTTTATACTTATATAATATAAATTTGTTATTTACTAGAAAATATATAATGTAAAATTTAAAAAATTCTACTGATTGGAGTTTAAGGATATATATGGTATGAAGAAATACAATTTGGAGTACTAATTAAACTATCATGGTACATCCCTGTTTTCCATTATTGTTTCACGTATGCCTCGTCATGCATTACTTAGTGATGGTGAGCTGTCCATCACTACACAATTCCTTTACGGTTATGATTGCACTGTTTACTGTGGGATCCAAGTACAGTACACTACTTTCTCAAGACTGCAATGGTACATTGAGTAATGTACACATCTGCAATTAAGATGGAAATAGTGGTTATTTTTCTCAGCTGGTATTTTAGTAACCAGGTTGCCTTATGCGTCTCTTTTTTCGGTAAGGCACTGCGCAATGGTGTTTCAAAACAAGCGTGTCACCTTTGATGCTTGTTTTACAGACATTACATATGGATATTCAATTGCTTCCATTCACAATCACATAAGCCCAACTTTGGTCTAGAGTGTGTAAGCCATATGACTTCACTGTGGCTGCGCGCCTTCGTTCTCTAATGGGCTGCGAGAGCTTTCTCCCACTGGCTAATCACCCGCTATGTGAGACATAGTTGGTGTGCACTTTGCGCCGTCGGCAAAATTAGCAGCTGCTCCCTGATTTCCCCTTCTGGCACATACAGCCAGCAGGCACACATTCAACCTTTTAAATGATTGGCACGCACCCTGTAATTTTTTTCCTTTGTGCGCACACAGACTTCTGTTTCTGTGCCACAACGCACAATATACAAGCTGCCACCGCTTATTATGGAACACTTTTCTGCAGCTACTTCCAATGCCTGTAAGGTTGATTGATTGTATTCACCTGTGAAAATTTGTGAGAGTCAGAATTTTCCCACTATTTCTAACATACCCTAAACTACCCTACAGAACAGTGTTTCGATTTTAAGCTTTCAGACAGCAGAAAAATGCACTTGTTTACCAACGAAAATAATATTAAATGCTTAAAATGTATGTCTTTGATAGAAAAACAACAAATTTCACAGTCATTAACCCGAAATCAGAAATGCATAACTCTGCACTTGAGTGTTTAAATTTTGATTATAACAAAATAAAATTAGAAGCATAATGTTGGCCAGCATTTTTAACTATGAGGTTTGCATATTTGGTATTCACATAGTCAAGTAGAATGACTGGCAAGCTCAAAAATAAAATTGGAGTATATACAATGAGAACCAGGTGCCTGCCCACCTCAAAACTGTTCTGAAATCGAACCAATTTCACCCGAAGCCGCTATGCAATTGTATTGATGAAACTTTGAAGTTAGATGATTCACTCTATCGATAGAACAGATGGTTATGTTTGTACAGGCAGAGTTTTGTTCTGTAAAAGCAGGGATACTCAGAATACGACTGTTCAAAAGCAATTAGTGTTTTGTGTGTTATGTCACAGCTGTTATAACGGTTTCACTGAGCCATTTATGTATTAGCTTTCAAGGAAGGCAGTGCAGTAAAATGCTTGAAACTTGCTGGCTAAACTAGTTTCTCAGTATTGACAAACATTAGGTTGGGGCTCCCAGCCAGCTCTTTCAGTTAAATGTAAAATTTATCCATGTTGTGGAGAAATGCTGGGCACATCAATTCTAAGAACTACATCCACCCCTTACACCTACCCCAATCTTCTCCTACTCCCCCTTACTCCTACTCTGTCTATGCATCAGTCAACTAAACAGTCTATATAGAACCCAAATCCCTGACCACTGTTTCCCCCCCCCCTCCCTTAATCTGCTAATCCCAATTTAGGTGAAAGGGGCTGAAGAAAAACTACTTGAAAGAGGAATAGCCGGATCAATATTAGACATAATTTTATCTGGTTTCGACCATTAGACAGCTCCATGTCTTCTCTAGACAATTACTTTAAATTACCCTGAGCTACCCAGAGTGACACCGAGCGACCACGAGCTGTGTTACATCAATCATAGGATGGTGCCACTTCCTGCCAATACTGAAGGGTTGGAGTAATAAAAGCAAGAGTGCTACTCATCTGATGCAGCAGGTGAGATGAACAGCATAATCTACGGAAGAAGAAATGACGGCATGATGGAGCAATAATGGGAGAATGGCTAGCCCTAGAGACAAAGGCGAAAGATTTTTTCTTTTTTGTATTGATTATTGGTGTACTATTGTTATTGTTCCATGTGATAGGCTATGCCTTTTCTTGGTGGCATAGCATCCTATGGAAATGCTTGGCCAATTTGTACGGCCAGGCAGAGCACCTTGAAGCCTCAGTAGGAACACTTACTTATATCGTTTCTTGAAGAAATCAGCACTATTTATCCTTACAACACTGTTGAGCCTGACTGGCCTGTTGGCTGTTGCAATTAGTGGGAAGAGGAGCAGGAGGAAGAGAACTATTATGTGGAATCTCAGTGATAGGCTCTGGTAATAGCTGGCAGCTGTGAGCCTGGGGAGTAGCAGTTCTGGAGAACTGTTGAAATAAAGCTATCGGTTTAGCTTAAAGCAATGGAAGGAGGATTTTGTTGTGTTACTACTGTGTAACATGTTGGTTGTGTCTGTGAAGTGGGCGGAATTATTCTCAATATTTAGTAACCACAATAAAAATACAAATCAGAAACCCACTTCCAGGTTTCGACTGTACACTTGGCTAATCAAATCCTCAAAGCATTTTTCTAGTCCAATCAAAATGAAGGCTCTAGGTACAAAATACATAAACAATGAGAGTGGGAGTTAACTGCACACACACTCTGTGCCAATCAGTCATAAATAATGAAACTCTGAGCGCTTGAAATTCACAGAAATAATTTCACTGAATGGGATGAAATTACCTGAAAACAATTTATCCATGCGCAGAAGACCATTGAAATCCCTGAGCATCGAACTACTTATGCACAAGTAATTTAAAAGCCTACAGTAAATTATACTCCTTTGAAACATGACCAAACAATGAACCACTCAAGGAGTGAACAAAGAACCATTGAAAGAGTGAACAAAAGAAAACAATGTTAATCCTTAATGAATAGGAAATATAGCTTTTCTATTGTTATACGCGCTGTGACATACTTGTGATAAACTGGCTAACTTGCACCATACAAAATATTGTGAGACTTCTCAAGTACATATTTGTGGTAATATTTGACATGGGTGTATTCTCTTAGGAGGTACATATACTAAAATTGGAACGATACAGAGAAGATTAGCATGGCCCCTGCGCGAAAACTGGGGCATAAACTTCTCCATCGCCTCGAGCAAAAAGGAAGAGGAGGGGGGAAAAGGGGAAAGAGAAAAAAAGAAGGAAAAAGGGAGAAAAAAGAAAAAAAGGGAGAGAAGAGAGAAAAAGAGAGAGAGGAAATTAATACTCAGCAAACCTATCAATAATATTGTGGAAGTGTTTTAGCCCAACACTTCTTGAATTTTTCTACCTGTAAAACCCATTGCATGGGAATTCCCAAGTAGCAATCAAATAATGAAGACAACTCTGCGAGAATCATAAATCGGAGTGGACAACTCCATACAAGTCATTCATTACTATATGCCCAAAATGTATTTTAGTGTTGTGTTGCGTTTGATAAGTAAGGAATTGTCATTTTGTTCTACGTATGACTGAGACTTGGTGAGAGCATAATACATGAAGGTATATAATTTTTCGGCACAGTTTGCATTCTATTGTTGAGTTTTAAAAGACTTATCAAGTGGTTCAATGAAGGTTAACTTAGAAAATTTGATAAAAAATATCCTGTCCTAGAACCAGCAGCATGTATTATGACCATAGCAATGCAAGTAGTCAGTTTTCTTCGAAATGAACTATCTGTTTTGTTTGTTATATAACTACTGTTTAGCAGAGAGACTGTTTCTGGCAATTTACATGTATTTGCATTACGAATAAATCTAACATCAACATTACAAAGCAAAAATTTGTTTGAATTTCTGAATGCTTCTCAAAAGCAACCCAAGCAGTTTGTTAGCAAAATAAATTAATTAAATAAATCAATATTGACAACTATAAGTTTTTAAAAAGCACCACTCCCATGTCATCTCCCAAGAGGCAGGTGTTACATGACGTCGTTATTCTTTATTTACCGTGGCGTTCCTCAGTGGCAGCAGACAGCATTTTTGACAACATTTCCAACAACTCTTTGACAGGGCTACCACCAGGCCTATACCACAATACCACACACCCTATTAAACGTAAAAACAGCTTTTATTGTGTCTTTCAACCCATGTGGTTGGTTGCGTTGGCTGAATTATCTGTAGAGTGATCACGTCTACCGTTAGATTAGCGTCTGAGTTATATAAGACAATCTATTATCAGTCTTTTTCAATCATGTTTATTTCAGTCTCTACCATCTTTCGCTGTCTCTACCATCTTTCGCTGTCTCTACCATCTTTCGCTGTCTCTACCATCTTTCGCTGTCTCTACCATCTCTCGCTGTCTCTACCATCTCTCGCTGTCTCTACCATCTCTCGCTGTCTCTACCATCTCTCGCTGTCTCTACCATCTCCCGCTGTCTCTACCGCCTCTCGCTGTCTCTACCATCTCTCGCTGTCTCTACCATCTCTCGCTGTCTCTACCATCTCCCGCTGTCTCTACCGCCTCTCGCTGTCTCTACCATCTCTCGCTGTCTCTACCATCTCTCGCTGTTTCTACCATCTCTCGCTGTCTCTACCGCCTCTCGCTGTCTCTACCGCCTCTCGCTGTCTCTACCATCTCTCTCTGTCTCTACCATATCTCGCTGTCTCTACCATCTCTCGCCGTCTCTACCATATCTCGCTGTCTCTACCATCTCTCGCTGTCTCTACCATATCTCGCTGTCTCTACCGCCTCTCACTGTCTCTACCATCTCTCGCTGTCTCTACCACCTCTCGCTGTCTCTACTACCTCACAATGTCTACCATTAGCTGTTGTCATGTGCTTTGTAGTGGTAACTAGAGGCTCAATGCTTTGAAGTTGTAACCTGCCAAGACATCAGGGTTATGTGCGGCAATAGATAAAATATAAGCTTGGCGAGATTACATCGTTTTACAAAGCAATAATGTTACTAGCAGTATAAAAGTCTGTGTAGGCAGAATTTCCAAAAAAATAAAAAGTCTGATGGCATGACTATGGTGTAGGAACATAGCACGCCATATACCAAGTGCTACATCGTTTAATTGAAGGAAACAGACTGAAGTATGTGATAGCAACATTATGTGGCAAAACAACACTTACTGTTTACATGCATCATCCACTGTCATTCATCAACTTTGACACAGATTGCTGCTTTACAGTGGTTGACCGGCCTCCAATCGATCCAGCTACGACAGGAGCAACACCAAGCTTGTCGTGTCAGCAATCCCTCAAGTAGTTTACTACAAAGTATAACAAAACAGCAGTATCTGGCCAAAACAACAACATGCTAGAACACATTGACTTGGATGGTGCTAACAATGCAAGATAAGGGAGTAAATGGCCAGTGGCTAATTACTTTCCTACAAAACTGTCATAAAATTTCAAGTATGATCAGCTACCAGTAACAATTTGTATCTAGCAAATAGAGTAACTATGTACGCACCACAAACATAAGTTGCCAGCTAGCATCGTGTTACAGAAGAGACCCATGACTTCGCAATCCAAACATCAGTGTTGAACACTTCAGTTTACCATCTCTCTCACTCTGCTATGACCGTCTTGTCTCTCTACTTGACCGTCTTGTCTCTCTACCTCGACCCTTATCTCTCACTCTGCCATGACCGTATTGTCTCTCTACTTGACCGTCTCTCTTACTCGACCATATCTCTCACTCTGCCATGACCGTATTGTCTCTCTACTTGACCGTCTTGTCTCTCTACCTCGACCATATCTCTCACTCTGCCATGACCGTCTTGTCTCTCTACTTGACCGTCTTGTCTCTCTCACTCTGCCATCTCTCTCACTCTGCCACGACCGTCTTGTCTCTCTACTTGACCGTCTTGTCTCTCTCACTCTGCCATCTCTCTCACTCTGCCACGACCGTCTTGTCTCTCTACTTGACCGTCTCTCTAACTCTGCCATCTCTCTCACTCTGCCACGACCGTCTTGTCTCTCTACTTGACCGTCTTGTCTCTCTCACTCTGCCATCTCTCTCACTCTGCCACGACCGTATTGTCTCTCTACTTGACCGTCTTGTCTCTCTACCTCGACCATATCTCTCACTCTGCCATGACCGTCTTGTCTCTCTACTTGACCGTCTTGTCTCTCTCACTCTGCCATCTCTCTCACTCTGCCACGACCGTCTTGTCTCTCTACTTGACCGTCTTGTCTCTCTCACTCTGCCATCTCTCTCACTCTGCCACGACCGTCTCGTCTCTCTACTTGACCATCTCTCTAACTCGACCATCTCTCTCTCTGTTTTTGAAGAAATTGAGGAGCATCTTCTTGAATACAACTGATAGTATTCGGAGGTGAAAGAATAAATATAACGTATGAACAATTATAGGAATGACTTCACTGCTGTGAAGGTGGTTGGGTGACTGTAGAGGGAGCTGAGCTAGATGATGTCTTGCTGATGTTGTGCTGGAGCTTTTGCTGTTCAAGCCACTGCTCCTTGCTCACATTTGCATCTGCAGAGGGACAGAAGCGTTTTCCTTTGAACTGGGTGTGTCCCTCGGAGGTGGTAGGCAGCCTACAGATCTTGCAAGTATAAACTTTTCGAACTTTGATAGGCTTTCCTTCATCAAGCAGCTTCTTTTTTCGCCAAGCTGTTGTTCGACTCTCATGTACCGCTGACTGGGCAGAAGTGAGCTGTGCAGGCTGAGAGCAGGCAGCTGGTATATCAACTATGGAGCGCAAGGCATCAGCAAGATTCATGTTGTCTGGCAAGTTGATAGTAATAGATTGACCGTCTGTGGTAGGATTCACCCAACCTTTAGAAGACGGTCGTTTTCGTTTTTTAGCTTGTCCGGATGTGTCCACAGTCTGTGGGAACTCCATGGGTGTGTGGTGGTGCTCCTCAGGTGCTGCAGGCATCTCTTGCGCTGGCACTACTTCGGCATTGACATTTGATTTAGCTGGCACTGGCAACTCAACTCCAGTGAGAATCAACGAAATTTCTTCCCGTCGTTTCTTATTCTTATGCCACCGACGTATGGTAGTGCCATTGACTGTAAACAGTACAAGAGAGCATTCGTCCTTGAGCAGACGGCAGTTGTTGACTCGTCCTTTTAGTGCATTGTACTCACTCAGCACTTTCTCGAATTGTGAGGTGTAGATACCACTTTCATACGTTGAGCTCTGTGGAAACTTGTTGAATAGATGAATGAGAATCAACTCCACAAGTCTGGACTTGGAAGGGCAGTGGGCTGGACCTCTCCCAGAGACAAAGCACCTTTTCATAGCTTCAACACCAACGTGTCCAGACTTTTTCCGACCAAAGCGACTCTTACTTCTCCTCAATTTAACAGGATCAAACTTCAGAGGTCGCTTGTCAAAGTCGTCAAGCTCACTGTACAAGTCTTTAATGCGTTTTGCAGCTTGATTGGGGATAGAAAATCCAGTGAGTTCGATAAGAGCTTGAGCAAGAACATCTACTTTTTCAAATCCTGCTATGCCAAACTCATCTTGAGCAGTTGCTGTTTCTTCCTCGGTATCCGATTCCTGCAGCAAAGAAGTATTCGTTTGGTTATGCAATATGTAAGCGCATAGTATGAGAAACAGTGTATATTATATGAGTGCCCTATACAGTAAACAATATACAAGTGTATGATACAGTACACAATATACAAGTGTATGATACAGTACACAATATACAAGTGTATGATACAGTACACAATATACAAGTATATGATATAGTACACAATATACAAGTGTATGATACAGTACACAATATACAAGTGTATGATACAGTACACAATATACAAGTATATGATATAGTACACAATATACAAGTATATGATATAGTACACAATATACAAGTGTATGATACAGTACACAATATACAAGTGTATGATACAGTACACAATATACAAGTGTATGATATAGTACACAATATACAAGTGTATGATATAGTACACAATATACAAGTGTATGATACAGTACACAATATACAAGTGTATGATACAGTACACAATATACAAGTGTATGATACAGTACACAATATACAAGTGTATGATACAGTACAGAATATACAAGTGTATGATATAGTACACAATATACAAATGTATGATACAGTACACAATATACAAGTGTATGATACAGTACACAATATACAAGTGTATGATATAGTACACAATATACAAGTGTATGATATAGTACACAATATACAAGTGTATGATACAGTACACAATATACAAGTGTATGATATAGTACACAATATACAAGTGTGTGATACAGTACACAATATACAAGTGTATGATATAGTACACAATATACAAGTGTATGATATAGTACACAATATACAAGTGTATGATACAGTACACAATATACAAGTGTATGATACAGTACACAATATACAAGTGTATGATACAGTACACAATATACAAGTGTATGATACAGTACACAATATACAAGTGTATGATACAGTACAGAATATACAAGTGTATGATACAGTACACAATATACAAATGTATGATACAGTACACAATATACAAGTGTATGATACAGTACACAATATACAAGTGTATGATATAGTACACAATATACAAGTGTATGATACAGTACACAATATACAAGTGTATGATATAGTACACAATATACAAGTGTATGATATAGTACACAATATACAAGTGTGTGATACAGTACACAATATACAAGTGTATGATATAGTACACAATATACAAGTGTATGATACAGTACACAATATACAAGTGTATGATACAGTACACAATATACAAGTGTATGATACAGTACACAATATACAAGTGTATGATACAGTACACAATATACAAGTGTATGATATAGTACACAATATACAAGTATATGATATAGTACACAATATACAAGTGTATGATACAGTACACAATATACAAGTGTATGATATAGTACACAATATACAAGTGTATGATACAGTACACAATATACAAGTGTATGATACAGTACACAATATACAAGTGTATGATATAGTACACAATATACAAGTGTATGATATAGTACACAATATACAAGTGTATGATCTAGTACACAATATACAAGTGTATGATACAGTACACAATATACAAGTGTATGATGCAGTACACAATATACAAGTGTATGATACAGTACACAAGATACAAGTGTATGATACAGTACACAATATACAAGTGTATGATGCAGTACACAATATACAAGTGTATGATACAGTACACAATATACAAGTCTATGATACAGTACACAATATACAAGTGTATGATGCAGTACACAATATACAAGTGTATGATATAGTACACAATATACAAGCGTATGATACAGTACACAATATACAAGTGTGTGATACAGTACACAATATACAAGTGTATGATATAGTACACAATATACAAGTGTATGATATAGTAAACAATATACAAGTGTATGATACAGTACACAATATACAAGTATATGATATAGTACACAATATACAAGTGTATGATGCAGTACACAAGATACAAGTGTATGATACAGTACACAAGATACAAGTGTATGATATAGTACACAATATACAAGTGTATGATACAGGACACAATATACAAGTGTATGATATAGTACAAAATATACAAGTGTATGATACAGTACACAATATACAAGTGTATGATACAGTACACAAGATACAAGTGTATGATATAGTACACAATATACAAGTGTATGATACAGTACACAATATACAAGTGTATGATCTAGTACACAATATACAAGTGTATGATATAGTACACAATATACAAGTGTATGATACAGTACACAATATACAAGTGTATGATACAGTACACAATATACAAGTGTATGATATAGTACACAATATACAAGTGTATGATACAGTACACAATATACAAGTGTATGATATAGTACACAATATACAAGTGTATGATACAGTACACAATATACAAGTGTATGATATAGTACACAATATACAAGTGTATGATACAGTACACAATATACAAGTGTATGATACAGTACACAATATACAAGTATATGATACAGTACAGAATATACAAGTGTATGATATAGTACACAATATACAAATGTATGATACAGTACACAATATACAAGTGTATGATACAGTACACAATATACAAGTGTATGATATAGTACACAAGATACAAGTGTATGATATAGTACACAATATACAAGTGTATGATACAGGACACAATATACAAGTGTATGATATAGTACACAATATGCAAGTGTATGATACAGTACACAAGATACAAGTGTATGATATAGTACACAATATACAAGTGTATGATACAGGACACAATATACAAGTGTATGATATAGTACACAATATACAAATGTATGATACAGTACACAATATACAAGTGTATGATATAGTACACAATATACAAGTGTATGATACAGTACACAATATACAAGTGTATGATATAGTACACAATATACAAGTGTATGATCTAGTACACAATATACAAGTGTATGATACAGTACACAATATACAAGTGTATGATACAGTACACAATATACAAGTGTATGATATAGTACACAATATACAAGTGTATGATGCAGTACACAATATACAAGTGTATGATACAGTACACAATATACAAGTCTATGATACAGTACACAATATACAAGTGTATGATGCAGTACACAATATACAAGTGTATGATATAGTACACAATATACAAGCGTATGATACAGTACACAATATACAAGTGTATGATACAGTACACAATATACAAGTGTATGATATAGTACACAATATACAAGTGTATGATACAGGACACAATATACAAGTGTATGATATAGTACACAATATACAAGTGTATGATACAGTACACAATATACAAGTGTATGATACAGTACACAAGATACAAGTGTATGATATAGTACACAATATACAAGTGTATGATACAGTACACAATATACAAGTGTATGATCTAGTACACAATATACAAGTGTATGATATAGTACACAATATACAAGTGTATGATACAGTACACAATATACAAGTGTATGATACAGTACACAATATACAAGTGTATGATATAGTACACAATATACAAGTGTATGATACAGTACACAATATACAAGTGTATGATATAGTACACAATATACAAGTGTATGATACAGTACACAATATACAAGTGTATGATATAGTACACAATATACAAGTGTATGATATAGTACACAATATACAAGTGTATGATACAGTACACAATATACAAGTATATGATACAGTACAGAATATACAAGTGTATGATATAGTACACAATATACAAATGTATGATACAGTACACAATATACAAGTGTATGATACAGTACACAATATACAAGTGTATGATATAGTACACAAGATACAAGTGTATGATATAGTACACAATATACAAGTGTATGATACAGGACACAATATACAAGTGTATGATATAGTACACAATATACAAGTGTATGATACAGTACACAAGATACAAGTGTATGATATAGTACACAATATACAAGTGTATGATACAGGACACAATATACAAGTGTATGATATAGTACACAATATACAAATGTATGATACAGTACACAATATACAAGTGTATGATATAGTACACAATATACAAGTGTATGATACAGTACACAATATACAAGTGTATGATATAGTACACAATATACAAGTGTATGATCTAGTACACAATATACAAGTGTATGATACAGTACACAATATACAAGTGTATGATACAGTACACAATATACAAGTGTATGATTTAGTACACAATATACAAGTGTATGATATAGTACACAATATACAAGTGTATGATCTAGTACACAATATACAAGTGTATGATACAGTACACAATATACAAGTGTATGATGCAGTACACAATATACAAGTGTATGAAATAGTACACAATATACAAGTGTATGATATAGTACACAATATACAAGTGTATGATACAGTACACAATATACAAGTGTATGATACAGTACACAATATACAAGTGTATGATATAGTACACAATATACAAGTGTATGATACAGTACACAATATACAAGTATATGATATAGTACACAATATACAAGTGTATGATATAGTACACAATATACAAGTGTATGATACAGTACACAATATACAAGTGTATGATACAGTACACAATATACAAGTATATGATATAGTACACAATATACAAGTGTATGATATAGTACACAATATACAAGTGTATGATACAGTACACAATATACAAGTGTATGATACAGTACACAATATACAAGTGTATGATATAGTACACAATATACAAGTGTATGATAAAGTACACAATATACAAGTGTGTGATACAGTACACAATACACAAGTGTATGATATAGTACACAATATACAAGTGTATGATATAGTACACAATATACAAGTGTGTGATACAGTACAGAATATACAAGTGTATGAAATAGTAATCTACAGTTACTAACGTATTCGATATCTGAGGTCTCCTGGACAGCTGACAGCACATTGGCGTCTATGACATCAGGAATAGTGAAGCCACTCTGCTCCCAGAACCCATCATCTGCATCTTCTGCATCTTCCTCGATGTCAGTGTTAGGATCAAGTGTGAAATCAGCTTGATCATAGAGGTATTCCACTCCAATGAGCTCACCGGTGAACACTCCAGGTGGCTTGTAACTAGCAATCAGTGGCCGCTGCAACACCTTCTGGGAGATCTCGTTGACAGTATGCTGAAGTCTGACATCATATGACAGCAAAGAAGATCTGGAACCTGAATGAGAGCTTGAGGCTCGGGCTGTATTCCATCTGCTAATCCCTTCCAGCAGGTATGCTTGAAAGTGAACTGCATTAGCAGAACTTCCAGGGATAAATCTAAAACAATTTACAACGATGTAGTGTAGTGCTAACAAAAAATTATGTAGCGTTGAATGCATTTGAAGAGCAGATAACTTCCATCAATACACTTGAGAAAACAAAGTTAAGCTAACCTTGCCAAGTGCAGATGAAAGCTCTCCAGAGACGTTGAACCTCGAGCGCACCGATACACTGGAAGCCTGACTCTCCCTTTAGTGATGGAATGGGTCACAGTGTAGAGGTTCACATCTGGAATGTCTTGAATACAAGCCACGTGTTTTCTTTGCTCTAACCAGATCTCAGATGTGTCATCTTTCAGCAGGAGGACACCAAGCATATCAGTAGCATCGGATAGACTCAACAGCAGCTGTTCGATCTTTCGGGTTGTCTCAACAATCCCCCTAGTCTTCCGCTTGCAGTGTTGAGCCATCTCCTCCTTGGTAACGGCCTTCCGTGCAGCTGCGTCGCTCACCCGTCGTACTCCTAAACGAACCAAATTTTTTGTGTGAATTAAATGAAATAATGCACTGATCACAAAACTACACACAAATTTTAATTATACATAAAAAAGTATAACAAACCTGCTTCACGGAGAACACCACCTTTGGCAGCCACCAGAGTCTGGAAGTCTGTGCTGTCCCATTCGAAGATGCAGTCAGACAACTGACCCATGAAGGTGGCGTATAGAGGGTGGGACTCGCTAAAAACACACATGGAGATTCTTCTCATGAAGTGCCAGATGTCCAGCCGCACGATAAGGCCTGCCCACTCGTCAAACAAGTCACACAACTTTGAGGGCCCATTCAATGAGCAGCAATCTCTGTCAGTATACAGCACGATCGGAGATGCTTCCTGGGCCTCCTGATACCTCTTCATCAATCCATTAGCCATCTTTTTCAGCGCTACCGATCCTTCAGATGTGGTGACAACCGACTGCAGCACTTCTCCTTTCTCGTTAGCTATGTTGGTCACCCATGAAGCAGTGTTAGCATCGTATCCAGCCAGTTTTTTGCATATCTTTTTGGTCGAGTCAATCTTCAGCACTTTACCGTATGTGGAGGTAATTGTGGCTTTGATGGTATCTATGCGACTCCACACATCACGAAGATGACAAGACAGGAACCATTTTTGTTGAGGAATACTCCTGAACTGAGGTGGTTCAGCAAATGCATATGGTTGCTGGGTTAACCTGCTCTGGTCTTCGTTGAACTTCGTAGTTACATGTAAATAGGTCAGTACCTTACGCATATGATGGTCTGAATGCATTTCTAGAATACTCTTATATAGAGCAGTAGGACTGTTTCCCAAGGTACGACCTCTCAATAAAGATATGACCGACATATCACATGCGCTCTTCCAAGTCATGATGATGGGGAACTGGCTGCTGAATTGAATCGGTAACTGGTCGCGTAGGCGCTGATCATAGCTAATGAACGATGAACTCTTGCAGGTGCCACTCCGGCATACATAGTATTCCCCTGCCAGATAGTAGAAAGTTTTTGTGGAGACTACAAGTCTGACTCGTGGGTAAAGTCCTTTATATGTAAGGTCTTGCTTGCAACTTGGACAACGCAAAATACAACTCCAGATAAGTTTGGGTGCCCAGAGAAGCAGGGACTTGCCAAAGTAGTCGCTGAGCTTGGGTACTTGTCCTGGTGGTGGAGGGTACGACCAGAGCTGGAGTCTTTGCGTACTTACAGAAGTGCCTCGCGCAGACTTACTGTCAAACAATTGTTTGCCTACCCACTGACAATCAAAGTCGCACATGTTTTCATGCCAGTGTGGAGGTAAGCGTTGGTTGTAATCGATAGGATTTCTGAGCTGCTCAACCTGCAAATAAATAAAATAAAAACATATGTAGGCCAAACTCACAATTAGCAAATAATCAAAAGTTACGGGTCTTTAATTTTAACAATAAATTAATGTTTTTTGTTCTGGAGTTGTATTTAAGTACAATATTTTGATTAGCATAAGTTGTTCGTGGTCTTTTTCTGTAAAGATTCCATTTTTACTTGAGCTACTATCATGACAGTCTTCTCCCAAAAAACCTACAATAGCCACAATGATTACTTGTGTATATAAAAACCAAAAATAATTTTATTTCTTGAACGAAATTAACTTTGTTTGAAATAATCTCACAAGATAATCTTAGTCCTAAAATGATAGTTTTAACCTTTAATTAACTCGATTAGAAGGCAACGCTGGTTTATTGGTTTATTTAATCAGCTTAAAAAGTTTGTGTGAGCAACAACCTGTACCAAATGTTTAGGCCATGCTCAAGTTTTAAAAAGTTAGAAAGATATTTTTTACTTAGAGGGTGCAAGCCTGCCACCCAGCCTGCCACCCAGCCTGCCACTCAGCCTGCCACTCAGCCTGCCACCCAAAAACTGTGAAGTGTCAGTTTGCGATCTAGTGCTATGAGCTCGAACTCGTGTAATTTATATACATGGCTGGACATTCAGACAATAATAGCACCCTCATCAGCTCCCAAGACATGCCCATTAGTTTGAAATGCCTACCAATGACATCGGTGTAAAGAGCTTGGAACTGTGTCTTCGAATCATGTGTCAGTCGCATGATCTTGCACCCTTTGCACATTCTTCTCGCCCCGCAGTCTTCGTGCTTAATCATCGCTACAGGAAAAATACACATTATAATAACATAAAGAGCAACATCAACTTATGCAATAATCAATGCTCAATGATTTGGCCCAACGACAGGGCAAAATGACAAGAAGAGATGATCTGAAGATCAATGAAATCGGCTGGGATATATGTCGATAACAGTGGCAGTGCGAAATAATTTGTTATTAGCATGACGTGCGTGTACATTTCAAACTTCTGCACAGCCTTGAATTGAATGCTAGATCTGCCTTGATCCCATCTACCACACATTAAAACAGAATGGGCATTGTGGCTACATAAATAGTCTGCCTAATCTTAATAATTCAGTAAATGCCTAACTCTCAAAGTTAGCCTACACCATATCTGAAAATATAATCTTTTAAACATTATTAAATTACAAAAATTGGCACCAAGTACTAGTAATGTATGCAGCATAATCATGGAGGGTATGCAAGTCATAGCTAACTGGTGGGCCTATGCAAGTCACAGGGACTTAACATCTCCCGGACTGCTGATGTACAAGCTTTTGTCACTCCCCTTCATCTCTGAAACCATTGATGTTGAGTTGAATCGAGGAGTTCATGTAACAGCTCGTTCCAAGGTTTTGAAGCCCGAAGAGACCTTCTGCCACACTGAAAGAACAGGATACAGTTATGTGACGTAAAAAACATTTTAAATGTCGCTCACAGTGACAAAAAGTATATGAAGCTCAAGTGTTCAGTCTGTTTCCATGGAGCAGAATTATAGTATCAGATATGATAACAGCATCTGCACTGCCGACACAAGAGTGTCAGTGGATACAACCTCGTGCAGGAAACAACAATCTTTTCAAAACTCATTGCAGGACCAAACGACCATTTGTTGATAGTCTGTTGCGTTGAGCTTTGTTAAGGTGTCGATACCCAAGCTAGCATGTTAGTTACTAGTCCTTTTTGTAGACAGCAACAAAGAAATTGAATAATTTATTCAACAAATCATTCTCATAATGTTTGTTGGAATGGGACACCAATAGGTTTGTGTAACATGGAATGAAATGTCCACTTCAGTCTTTCACTTGTTGCCTCTAACGTTGGCAAGCTGGCTGTAATTATTGTTATGAATGGAGTGACATTTATTGAGTTGTACACGACAGATACATACCTCTCAATTCTATCCCTTTTATAGATAGCACAGTGAGAACTACTAAAAAAATTTCCATGATTAAAACTGGTGGCAACTTATCTTGTAGAAGCTGATACGTTCATTTGTGCTAAAAATAATTAGGTCAAATTTGATCAACATACTAAAAAATGAATTTGAAAAAAGCATAATGCCCTAAAAATTCCATTGTTTGCCGTGGCACCAAAGGCAGATCTCCCAAGCGTATCTACTAGTGCAAACATTATACAGGCATATATATATATATTTTTTGCGTGTATATATATGCGTACATCAAAACCATTAATTAACCATAATAATTATTATGACGATTGTAATTTGCTACCAATGAAAACAATAATTGTGATTGTTTCTATATTGAATAAAAATTAATTTAAATATACAGCAACTAGAAAGATAATAATTACTCTCAATCGATTAGTGATTATTATAATGTGTTATGCATTAATATTCTAATTGTCTTTTCTAATATTAAATTAATTATTATTGGAAATGTGGAAAAAGATTTATTTCCTATTGCTATTATTCAGAGGCTGCAATGATTAGTATGTTTTTTTTTTCAAACTCAACACTGATAGCAAAATTAAACTTTTCAGCGTTGAACTTATATCATTTGTTTAGACACATAATTTTATTATTATTTAGTAATTCTGTCTCAGCTGATAATTTTTATTAACATAAAACCTAATAAATCTGTAGTTCCGCCCGCAATATCAGCCTATTGCGGTCGATGGAATCTCACGCTACTGTAGAATTTTTGAAAAATATTTCGTTTTACCTTTTCTCAGAAAACGATTAATTTTACCAAGTAAGTTTCACCAATTATTCAAAATAATACACCACTAGATAGCTAACATGCATACACATGAATAAAGTTACCAAACTGTCAAAATACCATTCTTAGTGCTGACAGATTTCAGTTGAAGTATACAAAGTTTGAACACATGTAACTACTACTGAGACGGGTATGCAAGGAAAAATTCAGGAGAATCCTGTGATGTAAATGATTGGCTATCTGATGAATTTTAAATTTTGGCGCTAGTAACCTGGGTTCCAGAAATAATTAAACAATAAAAGCAAATTTTTCTAACAACCGGGTACAACAATATCTTATACTGCTGTTTTCATAGGGTCACGTGGTACCAAATTCAACTTGTTGTAGCGTCTACCTTTAATGATCCATTACCCATTCTTTTTACTCTCTCTCTCCCTCCCCCCTCCCCCTCCCCCTCCCGCTCCCCCTCTCCCTCTCCCGCTCCCTCTCCCTCTCCCGCTCCCGCTCTCGCTCTCTCTCTCTTTTTCTCTCTCAATTCAGGAGGAAAATTATGTTTACAAACCAGGACATTTGAAAGTAAAAAAAAAATTCAAAGAAGTTTTTTTTTAACAGTAATTAACTAATCAATGCATTGATTGCTCTTGTTATGATGATTAATTATTATTATTAATAATTATAACAATTGTTATTAATTATAATAATTATTGTTTTTAATATTAAATATTGTTATTAGTTAGTTATTCTTTTTATTATTATTATCGTATTATTATTTATATGTTCATTAATAGTTTGGTGATAATTATTATTAATTAGTTGTTATTATTATTGTGTTGTATCACTTACTGGTGACTAGGTATAACAATAACATATGTGATGGATTTCGGTGAGCGATTTTGTGTGAGCAGATACACCAGGAGTTGCCTTACCTTGACTACAGGAGATGTTAGCTGGATGCCTAGAGAGCCTGCACACAAACGGATCCTAAAGGCGTGTTAGAAATATCAAGTCAAGGACACTCAGCCACAATTGTTCCAGTTGCCATTTTGTTTAGATTGATTATTATTTGTAGTTGTTCAAATGCACTCGCTCACTTAATATATATGTCCATGTCTGGCGCTCTTGTATGCACTTGTGTTGCGCCTATTTTCCGTCTGTCAGTTATGTATAAATTAGCCAATCATACTTGTTATTTTAACCAATTATTTGTCGTGAATTTCAACTGCCTTATTTACATATTATATTTTATAAATATTAGGGCAGATCGCCCAAGCCTCCAGAGTTCTTGGAGTAGTTGTGTAAGTGTTGAATCACTGTAAGCGTAGGGTAACATTGTGACTCCTCGTAATCATTTGCTGTAAGTAGTCGTTTGGTCAAACATGCCAGGATTAATAAAGCACTTCGAAACACCTCTCGATGTAAGTTTTGTATCTTGAGTGAGGTATATATTATTATTGTCAACTGCAACTGTCCTTGTACTGTACAACTTATAAAGCGGATTAACGCTTGTTTAATAATTAAACGCTTGGAGATTAACTACACTATTTGTAATTATTGCAAGTCTGCCTGTGTCGATTGCTGAAGTTAACGTTGTTGAAACTATCAATTGCTGAAATCTATGCACATGCTGACTAAGCAGAATTGATAGTGGAAACGGATCTGACTGTTTTGCGTAACAGATCCCTGTATTGTGTAGAGAAGTCTCCCGTATTGAGACTGTGTGATTAATTAATTGATTAAATACCGTATACGGCAGAGCTATACCACCGGTTGGTAGAAACTGTATTATGGGTTTGTGCCTTGACACTAGTATGGCTCGCTACCATTGGACCTGGTGCTCAATAGCTTAGGAAGGCTAAAGTACACAGTGGTCCGGTGAAAGTGTTGAATTGTTGCTCACAGTAAAATCCTTTACACATACATGTAGAAGCTCCAGCACGACACAACCACTAACCAAGTATTAGTTTTATTATCCAACTAGCTAGCACGGTGACAAGAAGTAGTTCAATTATTTTCATATTGACAATCTTTTTTCAAATAGAACATCAGTTTCAGAAAAAAATTGATGTCCATCCGTTGGTGTAGATGACGCAAATTGTTTTTTAAAATGTCCAAGAAAAACTTTAAACAGTTTTAGTGGGTCAAACAATATCTTGTGGATAGAATGAGATCAAATGTTCTATTGACAAAACGATATGTAAGTATTAGTAGCTTGGGTGTTAACAGAAATAAATGAGTACACGCAAGAGATGTCATATTAACTTGGACAAGACTTTGTAAGAAAGACCAGGTATTTTCGTGGGTAGGGTAGGCGCAGAGGTAGGTGGTTTCGGAATACCCATTATCCATTCATTGTTACTATTTATCTATTATTAATTATAATAATTAATAATAACAATTATTAGTAAATTAGTAAATAATAATGAAAAATAATTCATCTCGATATAATTAATAATAACTATTATTAATTATAACTAGATGAACTATTTACTAATTACTATTATACCATCATGATTAACCAAGTAAAATTGCTTATAGAAAGTAACTCATTAAGTAAAGTTTACCAAAAGTAATTTTGTTTAAAATGCTGTGATAGGTGTTCATCTAAATAACTGTAATAATAATGAAGTATTATCAATTGCGTTGATTATTTATCCGTTCTATTTCTGTTGGTCACATGAAAAGTTAATAGTGAGTACAAAATAGTATCGTTGTAATTATTTTCAACTTCAAATTTTATCATTTTAATGTTAGCTGGTATTTATTCAGAATAAGAATACTACTGTACTGGAATTTATAATGTGATTGCGGTAGCTCCAACCTGTACAGCCTCCCGTATTACGGTGGTTACTTAGTGCCGTAATTGTTGGTACTTTATTTTATTCTGTGTACAACAGGGTCGACAGTTTGATGCAAATCGTTCGAAATTTGCAGTGTTGTATGCTCGTGGCGATACACAGTGAGGAACCGAAATGACTGCCTCACTTTCTACTGATTTTCCAGCTGAAGGACGAACTGTGCGTAGTCGGAATGTCAATGGAGAACGAGGGTTTAGTATTGTACGTTGAGTAGGTCGTACACAGTGAGGGCCAGTTCAACTGCTCACTTTCTACTAGCTCTTTGCTCGCACAGATAGTCGACCAGACCAAGTTGTTGTTACTTTGTGCTATCTTCTACTTGTGCTAGTGTTCTGTGTCTGTGTAGGGTGGAAGTCATCTAAAGCTTCTGAGAGTCCTTGTAACTCTGATTTATTTGTACGTTACATTCAGTTAAATACTGGGAATGAACAAAGAAAAGAGTAAGCCACACCTTACTGCTGACAACCAAATTGCTATTTACACTTCGTTGAAAAACTATAATAATTCATTATTCAAATAAATCTAGAAATGGTAGAATGATATAATAGGAGTAATAAAGTATTCTGGTTAGTGTTCGTAATTGTTACATGCTACATGAGTTGTCATGGCGATTGGGGTTACTGTCAATGGCGTCCCCAACAATACCGCATGTAAACGATTCAAAGCCAGAGTTCTACAAACTCTTTTGAAAAGTTACTTATTGAGATGCATCCAAGAATTTGGTGGCTTTAGTTCATTTATGGTTTCTCATAGAGTGATTTTTTCGATCTATTTCCATGTATATGAAACTTGAACAGCTGATAAAACGACATATAAAAAATGTGTGAAGCTTGAAAACTAATGGTATAATACTTCAACAAAAATAATAATAAGTTTCTCTGTTCCAAAAACTGGTTACCACCAACCAATGAACAGTGCAGGTGTTGATTGCGTCTGAACTGGTGTTGATGCAAAAAAATATTATTTCATGACTCCATTGATCATCTTACACAATCATGGTCATGATTCTATATGGTAAAGGACACGCATACAGCTTGATCGGGTAATTGATGTTTCCGGTGAATGAAATTATGGGTACCAAGAACTTGAAAGTAAAATTGGTGTTATTTTGACATTTATGCCAGTTTTTGCTATAATTAGTGTATTGGCGACTTTGGTAATATATTTTTTTGATTTTTGCAGCTGTGAAGTTTGTATTTATAAAAAAAGTTACTCGTGTCATTCTCTGCTCCAAGATATTGTTACAACCTATAAAAACGGACTATTTGATTTATAAATTTTTCATGAGCGGTGACCGGTATACAAATTTTTTGGCATATTGTTTTTCTACATGTGAGGGTGAATGCAAAAAAAGTTGAAATAGATATGAGCAACTTTTTTTGATCTTTCAAACTTGAAGGGTCCTATTTTCAGTAAACAGACTCACATAGTCTTGCAATCATCATTATTGAAGTTCTCATTGAAATACGCTTGAAGGGCCCAGGATAGCGGACATGGACATGTATAAACAAGTTCATGTACCTAGTGTGTGTGTATATCTGTATGTATATAATTTGTAATTATGAAGTATTACCAACATTATAGAGTATAAATTCATCTCTGTCAGGTGTGTGAATATATAATGTAACGGATCAGATCGGGTTGGCAAACACCCGCTGCTTCTCACTCCAGAATGAGCTTTTCTCTTCTCCTGCAATATTATCACTCATTGCATTACAAACTGTAGAAAAATTGGAAAAAAAAGTAAAGATTGTAGTAGAATATACATATTCTACCCTTCAAAGTTCATACCTTGTACAGACGCCATATGTTATCAATGGCAAAAAGCCCACAATCGTACCCAATGGGCTGGATGGGTGTATTTAATGACAGCAGAGGATTTCTTCAACGTGAAAATAAGTTTCTAACAATAAAATAAAAAATCATGCCAATGCGCAAACTAGAACATGTAGATAGACTTTTGAAATGCTCCGTCTCGAACAATCCATTACTTGTCAACTTTATGGAATGTACCTCTACAGTCCTTCAGCCTCACATCGTCTTGCAATCACATTTTTGATTATGCTATCCAAGTGTTATACCAGGATACCTGCAAATGTACAGCGAACCGCTATCACCCACCAATGAGAGTTAAAAAGGCACTGTCTTTACAACTCCACAGTAACTTAACTTAAAGCATGAATGCCTCAGGTTGTTTCAATAGAAAACTTTGGGGTTTTCACTTTGGGGTTTTCTCACCTCAGATTTTTATTGCATTCATTATTTTACTTCATATATCTCGTTTTTCCACACTTTTTGGTTCATAAAATAAGTAAAAAAAGTAAGATTTTTGCCGATATGGTGACGTAACTGCCATTGCTTGCCGAAATAGTCGATGTTTATGCTTGTCGATGTCTATTTACATTGGCCAATTGAATTAACTGATACATATCACTATAATTTACAAAATGCGCCACTGGGCTCGTTGTCACGAAGTAATCAAGTAGCGAGTGTATCACTCACGGTGCTCTCACAGCTAATTCACTGGATGTTGTTTTGCTAATAAATAATATATATTATTATTATAGGAGGTTGCCATTTTCTTGTTACTTTCACTCAGCCATAGCAATGAGCGATGGTTCTGTAGAATATGAGCGTGAGCCATTAGTGAAAGTTGTCTCAAATGCTATGGATATCGTGGAAGAAGAGGTAGTACTACTACTTGATGTTTATTTATTAATTATTAATAAATTTAAAATAATAATTCAATAAATTGATCAATTATTATTTTAAATTAATTTTTATAATGATTTAATGATAGTTTATTATAGTAATACTAATAATCAACTTGATTAGCTTCTTTAAATTTATCGTGATTATTATCAATAAATTAGAAACTGTAGTAATAATAATAAATTATTATTTATTGTTATTATTATTTCTCATTTATTGATTGATAATAATAATAATAATAGTAGTAGTTACTACTTTTCTACTGCTGCTAATAGTAGTTGTAGCAGTAGTAGTTGGTAAGTAGTCCTGCTATTATTATTATCAGCTACATTATTATAATAATTAAAATTATTGCAAATTATTCTTGTGACCAATAATTAATAATAATAGCATCACTACTACTGCTTACTAACAACTACTACTACTGGTAGCAGCAGTAGCTGGTTAACAAATGATGACTATAATTAAAGATAATAATTAAGTAAATAAATGAAATTAAATAATTGTAATAATAATAATAAGGAATAACGCAATAATAATACATATCACTACTAACTACTATTTTTATTATTATTGCTAAATTATAACTAATATTAACATAATTATCGGCCATCAGCAATGATGATCATTGTTATTTTTTATAGTTGTTGATGGCTTATAATAATAATAATATTAACTATAGTTAGCAATAATAATAATAAGAACTAGTGTATTATGTTATATAATTATTATAAATACAATTAAATATTAATTATTATTTTATTTTTTATTATTAAAGATAATATAATAATGATTGTATCATATGGATTAACTTACAGTATTACCTGTTTTGTTCAAGTATGCTGGCCTACTCTCTTCTTGCCCTGCTCTTTCCATCCCCACTCTATCCCTATCTCACCATTTGTCCACCCCGTCCTAATTCTCACCCTCAGTCTTTTTTGGGAAATGTATGTTAAATAGTTTATAAGCTTATAAAGAACTGTTCTAACTTGTTATGTTTGTTGTCAGGCTCTTCAATATGTGCCCTCCACCAGTTCAAGAGTGGTGTGAGTGTGGACAAATGCCATGGATGGCCGCAGTCAGATATGAATGTCTGTTGCAAGCATCACCCTATTTTGGGACACTCGCAGTAGGGAGAATGTAGAGGTTGCATGCATAACTCTCGATGACAATATTACTGATCTTTTAAAGCCTGCTCCTCTTCGACTGATGTATCGTCAATATTGCTGCCATCACCGTGAGTATAAAACAAGTCGTGCAGTTCGCAATGATCATATAAGGAAGGATAGAAACAATTAAATAGTGTAATGGTGATAGGTTATGGCTTGGATAACATTTTAGTCCCTCCCTGTATTAGACTGAACGAACTTTAGAAAAAAAATTAATTCTATCAATTTTTGTTTAAATTACTTTACCTTTTACATACACCTGTGCATGCAGTAAGTAAATTTGCGCTGGTGCCAAATTCAGTCAAAGGAAATAATAGTTAAAATTAAAGCTATGTGTTTTATTTTTGCTTGATTTGCTGTACAAGACCCTTGGAAATTTTTTTATTTGTTGCTGATCTCAAAATTTAGTGACTGTAGTTGCACCATATATATTGCTTCAAGTTGGATAAACGGATACAGTGATGTATGCAATACAACCATAAATAATACAATGTCACTAGATTAGGTCAGATCGTTGCTACAGCAACATTGAAGTGGTATTAAATTAATAGTTTTGTCTGTCTTAGCCACTCATGTCACAATGGATTGTTTGGAGTTTTACTCAATTATTCAACGTTTCAAAATGCTTGCAGCCCAACGATTTCCTGATGCTACTACACTGAAGCCATCACATGCCATGTCAGAGGTGGCTATCAGCAACTTGCTGATGAAACAGAGGAGGCTGGCCGCTTATCGGTCCTTGGTGTTTTGGACATACCCAGATATTGGTAAGGGTATCAGAAAGCCGCTTCCGTCTTGTGTGTATCTGATGATACGTGCCAAGTTCACACACATCTTCTGATGAGGAATTTGCTGATGAAGAGTTTTCAAGATACTGCCCAGAGTCTCTAAATGATGAATAGTGATATTATCACATCACTTTGTTACCCCCAATGGCCCTTTTCAGGGCCGCTATATCATTCAAGAGTTTCACATTCATTATCAATAAGTACCCAGTTCAATTCCTGGTTTGTATTATATGTAATGTATTGGTGGTTTATGTCTGTCTACATATATAACTTGAGTGGTCAGTCAATGTTTAGCAACAACTTGAATGGCAAATATGTATGACAAAAAGGAAAAGACATCTAAGAAGTGTTTGTTGCATTAGTGGCTTTTACAGTAACTAATTTAAAATAGTGTCGTTTGTACAGCAAGACCTCTAGAATTTTTATTGTCTTGCAAGTCCTCAAATTGTACTCTGGACCTTGTGATGCAAGAGTTGGTGGCTCATCGTCCTTATGCGCTGGTTTTGTCCCTGACTGAATATGTGCTTCCAGTTCGACGTACAAGTCAGCCAAATAAATCTGCAGTAGTTAATGTTCTAATAAGCAGGTAGTCATTACTTGTGAGCTCAAACAGTACATAAAAAATAACTTCACATACAAAGTAAGTTGACATATTCAGTTAGCTGTCAGTAACAAACAACGAACAGCATGTTTTTTTTTTCATCATGTCAGAAATAATCTTGCTCTAAAGTTTTCATCATTAACGTAAATTGATAACAAATGTATAAATGGAGTGTCAGGAGGTTTTTCTTGCTATGTAATGTAACAAATATTTCACTGTATTATTGTGTTTAATCATTCCTGCACTCACCATAACTACTATGCTCTCTCATATTTACTGCTCGATGGCTCCAGTTTTGTAGCTTTGCTACGGTGCGCTGACACCATCGGTGTGCCATCAACCTTCAAAACGAATTCCTCTCTGGCAGTTTTGATTGTGGTGTATAACCGTCAATTTGAACTCTGCAATGATTGGGCAACAGTTCAATAAAGTTATAAATTATTAAAAGTTTTTAGGTGAGGTTGTTTCCTAAAAATATATTGGTTTTGCAGACTCAGTTCCTATTTTCTACTAGCACTAGCTTTGTAAATGTATTTTTTTCAACTTATTCCAATTCATTCTGACGCATGCCAGTGCAAATAATTATTTACCTTGAGAGCATTCCACTATAACTGAACCCTTGCATTTTCGGTGCATTTCTGTTTATTTCCGAGTGGAAACTTTCTAATTCGGATGTTGTGACTTTACCAGCCATGCCAACAGCCTCCAGCAGCCTTTTGTTTTCAATAATGTGCTCGAAACTAATCGATTGTTACTACTTCGACTAAAAATAGACAGTGTCAAAGTTGATAATAGCCAGGGTTTGCCATCATGTTGAGAAGCACAATATTTTTAAAGCGCTATCAACTAAAAATAAGCTGTATGCACTAGGCAATGCTATGTCAGTGATCAACTAATTAAGATTGGTCATTAAAAAAATCTGAGCGGTTTAGCAGATTAATAATTCTCTCTTAAGTATTTTGTGTGTTTTAATAAGTTTAGAAGGTGACCTACGTTGATCCAACCATAGGCGTGTCCACTGCTGTCCTCCGTCATCTTCTATTATCTCATCTAAATCACCATGAGCACATTCCTTGAATACTTCATTTTCTGGATGCCTGTGTATGTTGCAAATGTGATTCACAACACTCGTCCACCACTCACGGCGTAAATCAGTGTGAGGGTCAGTATGGGCCACGACAAAGTAACAGATGGGCTTACGATAGCAGGGATCCATCTCCCAATTGACCGATAGGCTGCTTTCCTTCCTGCCAGCTCATTGAGCTTCTTTTTTTAGTCCTAACGCAGTATAACAAGTTGTAATTTATAGTATCAAATATAAATCTATGGGTGATAAAATTAATAATGTTGGAATGAGCGTAGACAGGAATGGACGTAGACAGGAATGGACATAAACAGGAATGAATGCAGACATGACTAGTATGAATTTAGGCACATCCTGGCAAGAAGAAAAACCATTTCTGATGGTCTACGTTCATTCCAGACAAAGCTGCATTTATTTCTCTAGAAGTTCATTCCTGTCTACGTATGCTCCAATCTACTATGATTACCAACACTTCACTACAATACTTTTTGCAATAACCTTTTGCTATGTGCCAAGTGTCAAAGTAATGATCAACTTCTGGCCAGCTATCTCAAATGTATGGTTTGATCCGGGTGTGCTGGTCAGTTGTCACACTTCTTACATCTAGGCCACTATCTTCTGCAATCTGGCGACAACGAATCAGACCTTCTTTCTCCATGGCTACAGATGAACTCGTTTCTGTGCTCTGCTCATAAAAAAAAACCAAAAATGTCAATTTAAAAATTTAGCGTGTGCACATCAACCATGTTTTATACTGTTACAATTGATCTCACTTCAATTTCAAAAGCCAAAAAATTCCTTCTCTTGCAAATTTAAAGTGCATGAACTCGCTAGAAACAGTTACAATACGCTGAGTTTTCATTGTGTTAACAAGATACACATGTGATTTTATTACTTTGGAAACAAGCCTGGTGCATCTTGTCACGGACTCTGAAATGTTTAGTTGACTGTTGAGAGGGTTTAGCTCGTCAGTAAGCTCAGACGCCACTGCCGACTAACTAAGTGGCAGCTTTAGAAAAGTTTGTTCCTGCTAAGTCATTAAGTCGGTTGAAATGGAAAAACTCATAGGACACTGAGGACAGACATCACAACACCTGATGTATGAAAGTTTTCCCCAGAATTACCTTTATAACTGAGTTTGCTAAAATAAGAGAAGTCTGGCTGTCCATCAGTGTATATGTACAATATGTTGCGCTGTGCCCTGGAGAGTCAAAAGCGCCCATCTCCATGGATATGCAGCCTGTCTCCACTTAGTACGGCAACTACCTCCGTCATCTTTCTCTCATAGACTGCTCTTATAATCTATGAAGTAATAAATTACACAATAAGTTACCAACTTGGCATCTGAAATGTTTAGACCCGTTTCTACTATGATATTCACAATAAAACAAAAAATTTTGTTTTAACTTACACCCATGTAGATAATCTTTTTGATATCGAAAAAATGTTCGAGTCGACGGCACAAACACATTTGATGAAAGTGAAGGCCCGCAGAAGTTTAGTAGGCAGCTGTCCAGAGAAGAGCACCAATGCACATAGCAGCATATTAATTACTGGTACTTGTCTATGAGTGTCGCTTGGTTTCCCAGAATCTGCAGTGGCCACAGTTTGTGTTGCAAACATACAGCCTTAAACTTGACATACGCCCCCTTCTTGTCATGGATTTCCACATCTGCATTTGATGAGCACAACTCGCATACCTTGAGGAGCTCAATAAGTTTTTCGTGAGTTACGAAATACTTGGGTTCGTCAAACCACTTTCCCCGCCTGCGAACAACATTGAACAATAAAAGTATTTTACTAAAATTAAAAAAGCCTGAAATATTTACTGTTTACCATCAAGCATTTATGGAAAGTAAAATAGCACAAGGATGCATTTTAATTAAAAGAAGTCTAGTTGAGGTTTAGCGTTTGTCTGTTTTACCTTCGATTATATCCTTGCTCATCAGCCTGTTTTGCTGCAGATGTCTTCTATCTATACTGTTCGGCATCAGGTAGCCATTCAGTATCTTCATTCTAACAAGTAGAGAAAATACAGCCTAATGTTTAAAAAGTCAGAATAAGAATGTATGCAGCGTAGATGAACATATATCAAAGTGTTTCGCTATTAGGAGTTCTTTTTATGCCATAATGATGTAATAAAACATGCAGGTTTGCATGACCTCAACACAATTGAGTGCATTAACGCAATATATGGCAACTCGAATGCATGGAACTTTTGTCGGCATGCAACAAAATATCGATCCACCTGAAACCGGATTTTCATTTGTTAATTGTTTGCGGTTGGGCGGGGGGGGGGGGGGGGCGAATATTAGTCGTTATTGAAATGGTATAGAGACATTCATAAATGGAATAAAATCACCATACAATTTGAACCATTAGCTACAAGCCTGCAAAGGAAATCCAGCATATGCAAAGCTGAATAAATATAAATGACAAGTTTGAAGGAAGAATGCAACAGCTTTGAGATTATTGAGCTGGTTATATTTTAAAAATTAATTATCATTATTAAGCCAAATCAGTCATTATTGAAAATTTTGATAGATGCAATAGTTTAGTGGTGTTTTGTATTGGTCGTCGATAGTGAATGACAACAACTTACACGATCGAGTTCATCAGGGTCAGGAGTTTGCAGGAGAGTAAGGTTGGCTCCTACTAGTTGATTCCTCTATACTGTTTTGGTGATGAGAGGTTTGATAGCAGTGCTATCAGCAGCACCAGCCTCACATGCACAGCTCTTTTGGAAAGGCTGCCAATCTTTGCTACATACATTAATAACATTTATAGTATCTTTTATGCAGTAAGATTAAGTAATATTTGCAAGCCACCAGTGTTTCAACTTCAGTGAGTGGTTATTTTTTATTACTTTCCGACTCCCGAGCAACAGAAAATTGATAGCAGTGATAGACTTTGTAGATAAACAAAAAAGTGTATGTAGACAGCTGTAAGTACTCACATGTCATACTGTGTACTATTAGATTGTACTTCATGTGTTAGTTTGCAATCATCAATTGTTTGTGTTTGTTGACAAACCATTTGGGGATGTGACCTTGTTGGTGTCTTTGACACCCTGAGGGGAGGAGGAGATGTTATCAGCTTGGCTACTTTTGGAATTCTAAAATTTTAAATGTGTTATAAAGTTTGGTATGCATGTGCGATACATGGTTGGTATAGAAAAATCTATGACGTATACCAGTTCACAAATACATCCAACTAAAACAGCTATATCAAAGTGGAATTAAGGATAACATTATGTTTCACAACAACAAGAATGTATGTGCTTTATTTTGTGTTCGTATTATAGATTATTGCAAAATAGTTCGTACGATTTGTAGATAATCCATATTATTTTTGAAGTGTTTATATGGTGTGTACTTTTCTGAATAATTTCTAAACTGTCTGGATTATTTGCTAAACAACCATGCAGTTTGTAAAATTCAACAAACAATACGGTTGTTGGACAGACAATACGGTATTATTGCATGATATTCCACAACTACTAAGGCTTACTGATAAGCATTGCAAAAACAATCCCACTTTGAGATACGGTTCGCAGACTGTTTATTACATTTAACCAATTATTTTCAATGTAAAAGACACTTTGCAAAGTGTCTAGACTATTTCAAAACTGTTCATAAGCTTTTGAAAGCATCTAATGTTATGATCCATCACACAAAACTGTATCAGTGTTACCACAATGTTCATGTCTCGTTTGTAAGTATATGTCGAGTTCATTCAAAAGCTTTTAAAAATCATTAAACACCACTAAAACCTTCATGTGCTGGAATGTGTCACCAAGTACTAATAGAGATGTTTATTCCTGAATACCAGGCCATCTGTTGGACTTGCACCAACACATGGTGACAATGTGAACCAACACATAAATGTAATAGCCAGAATATTTGTTGTTTTTGTAGCAATAGTAAAAACCTGTAACAGATAAAAGGTTACACACTTTGTTCATAGTTTGCTATGCGACAATATATGGCCAGTAGCTGTAGAACCACTGGGCAATGTAATTTCGAACTGACAGTACAGCTTGTTGACCATAGTATACACCTGGTTATCACAACAATTGCAAATATATTCTGTCGGCAATAACTTACGGTGCAGCAAGTGCATTTCGAACAACCTTCCTTCGTTCCCCGCACCGACATAGACTGTTCAAATTTTCTTGGTGATGAAATTGTGTCACCTGAATGAAGCTGGCGTGAGGGAATTGCACTCGTGTAGTCAAGTCGCAGGCTGCAAATATGGAAGAAATTGTATAAACCAGTAAACCACCAAGATTACGTTGAATGAAAATTTCACGATAATTTTAGATGGCGGTAGAATATATTTGGTTTTCAAAAACTGGATTCTGATTTCTGCAATGGTTGATAGCTCACGTGGTTGACTCATTTGTCTGTAGCCTGTACTGTTCATAGTTAGTGAAACAGTCAGTGGTGAAATGGCGAAAACACAAGCAATTGTCAAGTCTCGACTCATCAAAGTTTGCGACTTTCTGCTGTACAAAATGGGTCCATTTCCGAGCTAGTCGGCGATCTGATGGCCATGAGAACAAGTGAGTGGTAGCCTCACAGTTAGCTGCGGCACAACGCCTGGGGCTGGCTAATTCCATATCTTGTTAAACACCTAAAGAAGATAAAAAATGCTATTATCATTATTTGTCATAATTATTTCTAACATTATTGTTCTTATAATAACTATATGAAATTGTATTCACAAGTGAGGACAACAGTATTTTAGAAAATAATCAAAAAACAATCTCACATGTGGTTTGAACCCAAGTACGTAATTAATTAATATTGATATTATTGATTAATGTAAAGAAATAATCAATTATTATTATCATCATTGTCTGTTTATAATAGTTAAGTATTATCATTCATCAAAAGAAGTATCATATTATTATTATTATCATCATCATTGTAATAATTAAGAATTGTTGCTATTGGTTACTTATTATTCACAAAAACCATTATTATTATCATTATTAATAATTGTTATTGCATAACAACAGTAGTAGTATTTTTTTACATTATGATGATAGATTAAAAATTATAATTATGTACGTAAAATTCTCAATATTAATAATAATAGATTGATTAAATTAGTTTTGTTTTTCTATAAATAAATAATAACTATTATTATCATTAATAAACTAATCGTGGTTTATTGTATAATAATAAATAAATAATAATTGTATTGAATTTTTTGTATTTATTTAACCAACCTATGATGATGATAGAAAAATATCACTACTACTACTACTGCTACTACTGTTCAACAGTTGTTCAACTGTTGTTATGCAATAATAAAAATAATTATAATAATTATTATTATTAGTAATAATAATTAATTATTATTTTTTAGTGAATAATAACTAATAACCAATACTACCACATTCAAATGGTAAAGGATAATAGTATAAGAAGTAGTATGTACTATTTGTAATAATAATTAATTTTTTAATTATTATTATAAGAGGATGATGTAGGCCGGGAGAGAAACCTGTTTTGAAAACGCATAAAAAATAGCAAAAAAAATTTAGAATAATTTCTGTTAGCTTACTGAAAAGTGGACAATAAACGCTATCAAGGTTCCTGAGTGTTCTATGTCGTCAAAGGTATTCAAAGGTATCAATCAGGATAATCAATTAATTAATAACTAATGGAAACGAAATTGGCTAAGCAAACAACAACGAGTTACGCCGGAAACATTGAGCGTAGCTCATTGATCGTCAATGAAACGGGCTAGTGCTAATTTATCACACATTGTCCCTGCGCCCAGACTATATAACATAGCCAATCCGCCGCATTGTTTTAACATCAGTAAGCATTGTGAGGATGCAGTAGTCCCTGCTTTATGAAAAATGTACCCAGAAATATTCCTTAAAAAGTTATCAGCAGCCACAATGCATTTTTCACTCTATGCTTGTAAAATTTTTAGATGTAACTTTGGATAGTTTATGAGATAATGAGCCTTGAAAACGGGCAACTTTGGCGGTACAGCACTGTGCGATCACGGCTTCCATCTATATGCTGATGTCATTATATATGGCGGAGGACAACGGCGGTTTCATAAAATCGTGTTGTTTTTTATTAAAAAAAGTAATATGAATAAATTTTTTTCAACAATATATCGGAGTGCACTAAATAAATGAGGTAAGATAATTCACAATTTCATCTAAAAAACCATCTGTGGCATTCATGCTTTAACTGCTTCTACAAACGGTAACAATGTAAAGGATGCTTTGTTACTGCAGTATTGCTGCAGCATGCTGCTCTCCATTTCTCACTACTGGTGAAAATTGAGCAAGCTTGAATAAGCATCATTGAGACAAGAATAATTGTGGGCAAACAAACATGACATATAATAACTAAACATGCATTTGTGCTAAAGCTCCTAGTCAACGTAATTACACATTTGGTATTTTTTTAAAATTGCATACAACATGATGATTGGGTTTGATTCACATAATTTTCCTGGTATAAAATGTATCAATTCTAATGACAACAGAACAGCATTTGTAAAAAATGAGGCTATTACCATTATTAGTAAGTTCAATATGTAAACTTCTTTGGTGTTTATTATTTGTCATGCCGTGTACCATGAAGCATTTTTCTAATGTATGATTGTTTTCCAAATTTTTGATTAATAATCCGCCACTTCAGTAAATAGCAAAACACTTACTGCATGCATGTTGCGAAATATGTGTATCCCTTCGTGTTTTGTCCTCAACAAATTTTTCAGTTTTTGGCTCCAGTGGTTTGGTGGTAGATAATGTCAGGATCTTCATCTGGTAAAATTCGATCAATTGATAGCAAGTATTTGGTTAAAGCAGATGCTTTGTATATGGAAGAGATTACAATGATTGGTACATGATTGGGGTTCAGAATATTTCCGTTTAAAAGTTAAAAGACTTTGAATGCTTTTTAGACTACTTTTTCAGACTATTGTTCAAAAGTTATGAGTTGTTTAGACTGTGAGAAAAAGTAAAGACACTTGTGAATACACCAAGTTGACTCCTAGAAAACCTCTGCTAGTCTGCTTGCAGCCAGTGCTTTCTGTGTATTTAAACCAAATGAGACAAATGCCGTTTGTTCCCTGTTCTACAGATGAGGAGCATCAATTGGACTGAAAGCCATTCAGTTATCTCTGCAAACCATATGAGTAAAAAGCATTAGACTATTTTCTGTCAACTTCATGGCTCATAGGCTTGCTACAACATGCTGAGATATTTGGAAATTGATTTCCCCTAACGTGCCTGCATTGCGGCACCATAGTAGTCAATAAGCACACTTACAAAGCACAGGCATCCACTACATTTGAGGAAATAGATTTGTCTTTCTCCAAGCCTTCAATATCTTCAGGGAACATAGCAATTTTGTTCGGCCTTTCCTAGCCCGAAAAATAAAAGGTTTAGACATAACAATATGTGCTTGATGACAATCTGGCCAGTCCTAAGACTTCGTTTTGATTCATGGGAACAACATTTTGTAGTTGATGCAAGAAAATCAGCATTTGCGAAACTGCTTATACACCTGAAAATCAATGACGGAGCAGGGCAATGTACTTTTACCTGGGAAAAAAAACTAGAAAAGTTATGCACTTTCTAACAGCATTCGTAGTTGCAATTTTTTTCACGTTAAAAATTTATATTTTCTGATTATCGGAGTACCTACCGAGGGCTAACTTTTAATAAGAACTGAAAAGACACAAGGTAGATAACCAGCAAACAGAAAGTGTGCAAACTGCAAAAAAAAACATAAAAAAGGCAAATGAAAAGTGAAAAACCAAATTTTTGCTGACAGCAGGCTCTGACATCTAACAGGAAGTACTAACGTTTTAACTTGGTCTACCTTTTCATAGACATCTACAAAAATTGTGTATTTTTTGGAGCCTGTTCTTCAAAAAAATGTCACAAAAATTTCACAATCAACTTCAAAATCACACCCTTCCCTCTTGCCAAAAGAATCGCTGTATAGCTCAAATCAACATAACCAAGTAAGTTGCTCAACAGGATAAATTTATACCTGGATGTAATTTCTGACAATTTAGGTGTGATCACATCAGTCAGTAATGACATTTCATTTAAATATGACATTAATACTCATCCAGCAGATCTACAAGGCTCGCTGATGTACACCATATCTCAGCAATCACACACTCATCAAGCAATATAATCATACAAAACAAAATTACAAAATCCCAGCAATTCACAACAACGATTAGTTAACTGATTAGCTAAAGTCAAGTAAAACAAAAAGATCAACAAAAATTATTACTGTTACGAGTAGTAATGTATGAGCAGATCTCCCTACCAAGTGTTTTTTTGTTGGGTTAAATCCCCGGATTTATTCAATGTGTCACGGCGTTAATTAGAGCAGCGGGTTAATACTTTATTGCATTTATTTTTTGATTTTTGTTTAACATACTTTTATCTCTTATGGCATCTTGAGTGTAAACAATTTTTTTTAGTTTCTATACATTCATGTATATATGTATAGCTATGTACATCTTTATGACTATATTCGTGTCTACATTGAATAACAATGAATCGTTGTATGATTATATACATTTATTACACAATAAGTATATTAAATGCTATAAAATATCTTGGAAAAGTTCCAACATCATTTCAAATGAAAAAATAGATGATGATAGATATTCGTCTGTTTGTATATATCTACATGTATCTGAATTAAAATGGTATAATAATTCATCTCTCCATTCAATTTTGATTAATTTTTGAGTGAGGGCTTTATCCCACACCTTTCTTTGAATTTTTTTTAAGTATCCATTTATATTCACGGTTTTTGACATTTTTAAACCATTAGAAAATTGTTTTCAGTCATGAGATGAAATACTTCTTGGGGATTGTCAATGTATTGATGAGTTGTGTATGGTCTATATTGCATAGGGGAAATCTTTCCATATAACGAGGCTAGAGTCAGTAAATGTTGTGTGATACAAAACACCATAGCTTGTAATGTAAGTCGACATATTGCTTTTTCCTGAACAATAACATTTTCTTTGATGTATTGATGGTAGATCTCTGGGAGGAAGTCCGTTATTCTAACTGCTTTTGATTCCATAATGAACTAAAATAAAAAGTTATGTATTACTATAGAATGATTAAACAGTGATGTAAAATAATTACAAATTTTTTTATTTTTGTCAATTCCTATTAAATAGTGTTTTTATTAATTCTTATCTTATCACCAAAAAATCTGCTGTTAAATGTATTACAAATGCTGTACTAGTTTATGCTTCAGAAGCTATTGCTGGAAAGAATAATTTCTATGCAGAGAGAGCTGTTCTTAAATACTATAAGCCACACCTACTCATTTAGCTTACAACCATTGAGAATACTCACGCGAAAACCCTATCATAAGTGTTATTCGCGTGGGAAAATATTATTCATTTCCGCGAAGATATTTTTTTCTCTGCATGAAAACATAATTTATTTAACGCGGAGACTTTTATTTTTCTTTGCGTGAAAAAATGACTTTTATTCATCATTATCCGCGAGAAAATTTGGTTAATTTTTTCATGTTTTATTCGCGTGAAAAGAATAATTTTATTCCCGCAAAAGCATTGGTTTTCTTCGCGTGAATAGACTGTTTATTTCATGTGGAGACTTTTTATTTTTCTTCGCGTGAAAAAACACTTTTATTCATCGTTATTCGCGGGAATACTTGGTTAATTTTTCATGTTTTACCCGCAAGAAAATAATAATTTTATTCCCTCGAAAGCATTGGGTTTCTTCGCGTGAAATTTCCTGTTTCATTCGCGTGAAAATAATTATTTTATTCCCGTGAAAGCATTGGTTTTCTTCGCGTGAAAAGATTGTTTATTTCACGCAGAGACTTTTATTTTTCTTCGCAAGAAAAAAGACTTTTATTCATCATTATTCGCGGGAAAAGTTGGTTAATTTTTCATGTTTTACTCGCATGAAAATAGTTATTTTATTCCCGCTAGAGCATTGGTTTTTTTCGCATAAAAAGATTGTTTATTTCACGCAGAGCTTTTCATTTTTCTTCGCGTGAATAAAGGAGTTTTATTCATCATTATTCGCCGAAAAATTTGGTTGATTTTTCTTGTTTTATTTGCGTGAAAATAATTATTTTATTCCCGCGAAAGCATTGGTTTTCTTCGCGTGAAAAAATGGTTTATTTCACGCTAAGACTTTTATTTTTCTTCGCGTGAAAAAAACACTTTTATTCATCATTATTTGCGGGGAAATTTGGTTAATTTTTCATGTTTTATTCGTGTGAAAAAAATTATTTTATTCGCGCGAAAGCATTGGTTTTCTTCGCGTGAAAAAATAGTGCTTCATTAATGTAACTTTATGATAAATGGGATGATTTCAGCTATATAAGAAGCACTATTTTCACACAGAAAGCATTCACTTCAACATTAGCAACTGAAGGAACAAAATCTACTACATCATCGTCTATTACAACTACTAGAAGGACTTTCTGTATTAAGCTTAATCAACTCGTTATACTGTTGAGTATATATTTAATTTTTTTTTACCGATTGAGATACTAAGTGCAGTATGATATTGAGTAAATATATACATATATATCTTCCAACTATTTTAAAGAAATCAAAATCATAACATGGATTTTTATTTTATCTTTCAGAATGTTGAGACGTGGCAATACAAAACAGCTGAAGAATGAAGAGTCAGGACCCTCACAAAACGGGTTGGTGGTTGATGACCATGTACTTTTTCAACGCACTAAGATTCCCTCTCAACATGCCAGAGCCAATACCCTGTCAGCTCTCATCATCAAGAGTGCCTCTCTGTTAAGTACTCTGTCTCCAGCTTCCCGAAAAAACATTGAAAGCATAGTCGAAATTAAAAATCTACCAATACCAACAGTTATGCAGATATTAACCATCAAATTCCATGATAAAACGAACTGCACCGTCATCTACAACTATGAAAAAGATGAAAAGATAGTTAGAGTGAAGAATACTATTCCATCCGAGGCAGGATTACTCGTTGATGAAGCTACGCAAATAAAACCATTGATTTTGATCTACATGGTTGTTGAAAAGACCAGAAAAGCAATTTTTCGTGCTGCTCAAGAAAAAGTATGTCTGAAGATGAAAAATGCGTTCGATATATTACCGGTGAAGGTTATGAGACAAATCAGTGCTTATTTCGAGGTAGCCCATCTCCAGGATTTCCCACCAGATAGCGTCATATGTTTCCGAAACCCTGAAGGGCCAAGAAAATGTCACAGACGATGGAGCGGGGATGATGAGTCTCTTCTAGTTCAATACAGATGTGTCGTAGATGAGGAAGTACTGGTCGGAGATTTGTACATTCCTCTTCAAATAGCTTCTGCTGTGTCATCGGAAAGATGTGGAGTTATTCTGTTCAAGGAACTAACGCGAAACGCAGACAATTCAATTTTCTACAACGTCAGTGTACTCGCAGCTCATCAAGCCCTCATCCAAGTCCCGAACTGACTGATAGTCTAAACTCTCATGATTTTCTTCGATGATGATGAAAAAGAAAACTGTCCGGAACAAAAGATAAAGAAGCTAATCTATAACTCAAGGGAATCATATCATTAATGATTATGGTGAGATTATGATTACATCTCGTAGTAAACTTTTGGAAATCTTAAGATTCAACCAACGTTCTCCAATTTTCAGTCTGTTTTTCTCCGAGTCAAATCTACCAATTTTACTCAGATTATTCAACATTCTGGCAGCAATCGTTTGATCACTCTTTTTTGTTGTTAAATCAGTTGCCTTTTTTTCAAACTCTTTTAAACGTTTGTTTTTACTATCATACTCATCTTCTCCATCAGTGACAAATGTATATCCAAGTAGGGTTGAGTCTTCACTATCAAACACCCTCGTTTTTACTGATTCTAACCCGATGTCGTCATCAGTCGTTTTTACTGATTCTAACCCAATTTCATCATCAACATTTGGTGAACAGACGTTAGGTTTATCATCAATAACTGTCCTATTGGCCAAAGGAAAAGTAGATTCTCTCTTTTTTTGTTAATGGGGCTCTAACCAACCATTTGTGCCCGATTTTGATTATTATTTATCAAATTAATAATAAAATATAATATGATTATTATTTATTGTTATCATCCAACTAGTTCTACTACGCACAACAGTCTTCCACTACTACTACTACTACTAGTTTTGCTTCTACCAACAAAAATATTTAGACCTTGTTCTTTTTAATGGTGGTTTATTGTGATTGTGGCGACAACATGTGTAGCTGCAGAGCTGCAGCACTGACTACATGACATATAACAATTGTGTCATCAGCAGTTATCACAATCAGTACGAAACAATGCAAATGAAAAATTAAAATAACATCGCTTGATTATATTTGTGCTCAGTAAACATTGTGGTGTCGTGTTAATATGCTTTGCCACTGATTTAGAAATATTCATTGCATTCCAAAGGCTCGTTTATACCAGCGGTATTGGTGTTAACAACACCACTGGTATAAACCAGGCATAATTTAAGAAACAACAAAGTAAATTATAAAGTACAGAACTATAATATGAAAAACCGGGCCTTAGTTGGGAGCGGTGAAATTCTAAAGCTAACGCAGTCAGTTTTTAGACTTTGAAGTATATATGTGAGATTAAGTTGTGAAGCAGAAATCGGTCTTTTTCGTATAAGAATTAGTTCTGAAAGCCAATTTTTACCTCTGAATGTTGTAAGGACTGCAAATTCTTTATCTGGGTTTCATCTTTTAAAACTATCAGGAGTATCATCCATCCAATTTTGAAGCGGGTGTTGTAGAAGGCTGTCTGTCACAGTGATGTCTACTTCATTCTTCTCATTGAGAAGGGTGCGGAAATGTCCGGTTCATCTAAACAGATCATTTTTTTCTCAGTCGGCACATTTTGTTTGTCAGCAGAGAGCAGCTGGTCCGGATAGTTAACTCTTGGTCCATATACAGCTTTTAGTTCCAAGCGGAAGCCTCTTGTGTCATTCATATCTGCTAGTTCCTGAAGTTCAGCCGCTTTTCTCTGCCACCATTCATTTTTTAACTCACGAAGTTTATTTTGGGGAAGAAGCGAGTGATGCCTAAATTTTGCTTTCGTAGACCTGGTGTTACGATTTAACATCGCCTGGTTCCGAGCACCAATCAGATCAGTCAGTTCATCATTGTTTTCATCAAACCGTCTGCATTATTTTTTGTGTCTCTGGACACCTCATATACAGTTGACTTGAAGGTTGACCACTTTTCTTCCACTGAGCCTGAGAGGATGGGAAGCTTTTCCGTGATAGTGGTTTCCAAATTTTTCGTAGTAGTGACAAACTTGATCTTGTTTACATTGCGATGGATGAAGTGAAGGGACACTATGATAAACCTTGAGAGATCTGTGCAGAAGAAAATCCACAACCAGTATTTTGTGACCATAATATTTGATTTACTGTAGCTGGCCAAATTCATCGATCACAGAGAATTTCTTTTAAATGAAAACATGCAACAATGATGGCAGTGGAAAAAAGAACACATTACTCGACCGACACAGAAGGATGATGCAGTGAAAGGAAACCATTATGATCTCCACAACTTGCTGCAAACGGTTGATTGTAACTAACTAACCTTCATTATGTTAAGTGTCTTTCGTTCTGTGAGTGATCACCTCACCTAGTTCGGCACACTCTGGTAGGTAAGATTGCAGAAGAAACAATCCGTCCCCTGGAGCATCTTTTTCCAGTTTCTGAGAAGTGTCCCTTGATACGCATGTCTTTATGTGGTGGTGCAACCTCGTTCTATGTAAGTATTCCAAGTAAAAGTTACAAGGCAAATAAAAATGAGCTGGGGTCTGCTGTGAGACTTTATCAATCTTGTAGCTATGAAAATAGTATCAGCTGCCTGAAAACACACTTGGTTTAATTTCTGGCCTCAGCTACGTTCGCAAATGTGCCATGTCAAAAAAGAGTTGGTGTAAAACATTTCATCAACTCATTCTCAGCGTTTAGCAAAGTGTATGCATAAAAATTATATTTCACAAGAGATTAAACAAATATTTTGTAGCGTGGAATACAGATGGAGGGGGGGGGCAATAAAGTTGCTACCATACAACTAAATCTTAGGATCACCAGGACATGTTGGCATGAAAAAACTTAGTTTTTAAATTATTCTTTAAGGTTTTCCCATGCTCTTAAACTATTCAACCTCTGACATTCATATCTTGTAAAGTAAATGTTCGAACTGTCAGCAAGTTTCTACATAGGGGGTTTTCTTTTTCTCCCAATATATTTTAGGTCACACCTCTTGTGTTCCATCTAGAGTGAGAGGCCCGCTGCTAAACACTGGTGTTGGTTTTAGATAATTCATGAAAGCCTGGTCAATTTCTCTTTGGGTACCACTTATATGCATTTTGTATCCAGCTTCTACAGATAACACTATTGACGACAGTTTATGTAAATATCGGATTTTTTCCAGACCTTTTTCCTGCAATACATTTAAAGAATGATAGGTATTTTTATTATACAGAACTCGTAAATATAAATGATCTAAAATAAGGCCACATGAAACCAATCTACTAGTCAAATACGTTTTAATAGAAAAAATATATTAGGCATTAATCAACTTGTGACAAGTTCATGTTTATTCACACTGAGATTCAAAAGTGAGTCAGTAGGTCAATCATGAGCACTGTGATGCTTGAATGTAAATCACTACTTTCCGAGGTTTTAACAAGAAATGGTAAAAAAAGTTAGAAGAATTCAGAATAGTAACTGAATTCTTTAATTCTCACTTTTGAATTACTAGAAATGAGCCGGTATAAAGGAAGTTGTACAAATGCATTCTTTCCTTTCTGTCCTTTCAGTGAAAACCTTGACCAAAGCTTTGGCGCTACAATCGTTTGTGACATCTCCCTCATGGAGTGTGCAAGGTTTCTTCCCTTCTTCTAGCGAGGCTAGTAGAAAGCAACAATGAGGTGAAATAATAAGTTGTTGTTTTTGTTAGAAACGACAACTTGAGCTCAAATTTTTCAAAGACGGTAATTCATTAGATCGGATCCTGATTTGCTATAGTTGAAATGGGATATAGTTAATTTAAAGCTCAAGCATTCAAAAGCGTGAAGGGTTATTAACTTTCATAGATACGAAGAGGCATTTTTTTGACATTTTATAAGCGTTTTTTAAATGTTTCACTTCAAACGACCTTTTATTCACCAATAAAAAGCGTTTTGAAAAAGACATGCGTTTGCTGGGAAAGGGCGTTTTTGCGTGTTGTCGAATAATAGTGACCTGAAATTTGAATAGACATTGTTATATTGCACTTGCTCACTGAAAGTGTCGAACTTGTTCGAAGGAACTGTGAAAAGGTTGTTCAACTCACTTTGAAGCGGCAAGATTTATAAAAGTTAATTGAGTTTTGATGCGAGTAATATTGAGCCTTTAGTTTTTAATATTTTTTACACATGTCAGTAAAAAATAGATTTCAAGTCCTATCTGTGGTAGTTAGCTAGTCATTGAATGAGAGCTGTGATCTAGTATAACCACAGGAGTACTTTTTAAATGAAAAAGTAAGTTTAACAAAAGGATCAAATCATCTGCCAGTTTAAATATAATCGCGATATTGTTGGCATTTTGTATATGGTGGTCCCTAAATCAGCTTAAATAGCCTAGCATAGCCCAAAATAACTAACATACCAACAATATAAGGATAATCAAAATGATTTCAGTTTATCCACTGTTATCTAGTGCAGGGAAATTGATGTGTTTGTGAATAACTTGTCAATTGAAAAAGCACAGCAGAAGCTAAATAGAAAAATCGCTCATGCTTTAGTTATGCATTGTTTGTAGTGGTGGAACGGGCCACAAAAAACTAAGGGTCGGGCATGTTCGGCCCCTGAATTGAAACACATGAGTCAGGTCAGACCAAGCCAAATTAATAGTCCATTGTATATAAATATAAATAGACAGTGTGTCATTGATGTATGTATCACTTTCAAGTATCAATCATGTTAAATTATATATTGACACCTACTGCATACATGGAGCCTTGCTGAATCATTTCCATTTACTATTACCTACCTACCTGCTATCATCATGCTATTTTATGAAAGAGAACAGTTCTTAAAGTTGACAGTAAGCAATATATGAACGTTGAGTTATCAATGTATATAAATCATACACTTATTTCATACTTTTCAAACAAAACTTAACATACGCATTTTTTTCAGTAAGTCTATTAGAACTAACCCAATACTACAACATGCATTAGAACAACCAGTACAATAGTGAAATCAGTCTTTGCACGAAAAGAAAGCCTAGGTCCTAGTTAGGGCTGGGCTTTGATCGCGTTATTTTCACGATTAACGCGATCAATTTCCCCAAAAAGATTAACGCGATTGAAAACAATTATCTAATTAATCTCCATTAGTAGCAATAACATTTTTTCCTTTGTAGTGACTAGTGAGTGTCACTTTTTTATAATTGAGAATTGCAAATTTGTTTGAATAATGGCAATTTTTCATTATTATTGCTTGTATTGTGGAAATAAAACACTACTACGTGGTTACCGTTACGCTAGGCAATAGTTAGTAATGGCCTGCCCTGCAAGCAGCAGAAACGCTTTGTGAGTCAGTAGAAGTTACAAAACAACTGAGCCGTGCACTCAAGCATGCATTTGTGACTGCAAGTCTAAGCAAACAGCTCTCATTCACAAGCTCAACCTGGAGTGTTCCACATGACTAAGACAGAGACAAAGTGTGAGTGAGCCACGCCACGTATGATTGGTAATAGAAGATTATTATTATGAGACTGGCTGTGCATGCAATAATGATAGAAGTGATAAAAAATTTACAGTAACAATAATATGATAAAGGAACAAAGTAATTTTAAAAGTAATAGTAGTAAATGATATAGTACTATTCTATAACTGATGAATAAAAATGCTAAATTCAGTGATTGTGATAAATGGTAATATATATACTAGTATCAGCAACTAATAATAATATGAATTAAAAATAATAATTAATGAGCAGAAACTGAATAAACACGAGTATAAACACATAATGTGCTTTGTTTTCTCTTTCAAGTTTACCTTATCTATAACTGAAAATAAATTCCAATCCACCATAATGCAATCCCATGCTTATGATCTTTAATAGGTGCGAGAAAATCAGAACTATATATTGGAACATTGGAGTCAATTATAGATATATCGCAGGAGATTAATTTTGCGATTAATCAAGATCAATAAATTTGACAAGATTAATTTTGACTAAATTTTTGAACCATGGCACAGCCCTAGTCCTAGTCCACTTCTAAAGCCCGACAGTTTTCATTTAAAGATAAAACCTTGTTGATGTTCTCGATTTCAACTATATTTTGTTTGATAGATATGACGTCTCCATCTCTACTAATGATCCGTCCTGAAGGATGGGCAAGAACTGGTACTGTAGGGCTTGCGCTTTCTACCACGCTGAATAATTGATCACAGAGGTTGCTTCAGTTAAAGCTCACCATGCCTTCGAGTTGCGGCACCACGATGCGCTGCCACCCTCGAATTGTGTTGCACCACAAATTAGTGAAAAATTAGCCGGAAAATCCCCAAAATTTCTGGGACCGATCATGAGCGAAACTTAGCTGATGCCCTAGCTAAAAATAAAGCGTCGCATCAGCACATTCAGCAAAGTGTTACAATTCATGTGGGTAAACCCACGCAAACTGGTAACGCTGTATTACGGCAACTCAATCAACATGTCCGCTTGCAGCGAAGAGTTGTTTTCTGGTGGGTGTCAATGAGTAGCCATTTCAGTGTTTGGGCGACATCTATCGGTCCTGAAATCCTGGGGTTCCTTAAAGAATTCATGAAGAAATCTTATGTACTGAATGGCAGGAAATGTTGATGAAGTTTCAAGCCAAATCTTTTAATGTTTTGAATAGTCAAATGTTGAAAGTTTTCAGTATTCCGCAGGGCTCCTGAGAAATTGAGTTTTCCTAACACTCAAGCTTTTTTGAAGAATTCTCAATAAGATACCATCAGGTTTTCTTTAATACAAGAACACTGAAATTAGTAAGTATTCTAACACTGGAAATGATTTTTGAATTATTTGTTTTTCAACTTCTAAAGTATTGTAGGAGTTTGAAATTTGGCACACCACAAGCTGGAGTGAATGCGACAACCAGTTTTCCAGCAAACAATTTTAAATTGCTTTAGAACGCAATCATCACTTCATGACTTAAAACAAGTTTCAATCCTTTTTGAGAGACAAGTAATCGCTTGGTAATAATTGTTTATCTCAAAACCAAATTAGTTTTCATATATCACAAATTACTTGCTTTCATATACAGAAAGACAGGTTTTATTTGTACGTTAGGTAACCAGCCACAAAGCGTCATCTTGAAATAAAACAATTGCAATGCAAAAAATGGCCAATTCTGTACCTGAAATATGACACTCGATTACCCAACAATAGTTTGTTGAAAAAGTCAACAAAAAACTAACAATTTCTATACCAAATTTTTTTTACTAGTAATGACATTGAGTAAGTAGGTATATATACTTATTGCCAAGTAATTAACCATAAGGAAGTTACGTAGCCTGCGCTTGCTGTCCAGCACCCCATTTTAATCGATCGAAATTTGTCTTGTTATATACTCATTAATTGTGGTGTGCAGAATGTGTGGGATGCACAGGAGCTTCAGGTCTTTTAAATGCCTATGCAACTTGTTGCTTCCTTCAGCGAATGTCTGTCAACTCCCAACAACTCATACTATGTCAATCCAGAATCACAATAGCATTTGGTACTTGTTTGTTTTGTTTGAATTTGAAAACATAGCAGCAAAAATAAAACAAAATGTTTGTTGGAAAAAAAAAACATTATTTACTTCTTGCGTGTCGCCTAGCTGATTTTAATTTGATACTAAAATTATGCGGACAATTGTATTCAGCTTTTTATTGTTTGGATGAACTGTCAAGCATGAGTGAAATATCACTAGACACAGACCTGTTGGAACTGGGCTGGCCAAGTTTTGTTTGTTATGTGATGATTGGTTTGATTGCTGAGTATGTTTTAGGTCTTGTCCCATTTCTTTTACAACTCAATGGCGGGGCTCTCCTGTGTCTTATATATTTTCCAATAACTCGTCATAAAACCTCTCTTCATCATTGAATGTTTTGACCAGAAATAAAAATTAAAGTAGGTTCTGATAATTCATTATTTACATTTCTCTAGCTGCTCACTTAAAGATACTACAACAATTATTCATATGTCAAATACAAGGTAAAATCTTGCTCTACAGCTGGGATAGCGCCAATAAAATTAAAAATGTATGCATTCGCTTGAGTTTCTGGTATTTGGTTCCATTGGACTAAAATGTTTGCATCGGTTTTGAATCAAGACTCTAAACAAAAACTCCCAAATTAAATGCAAGGATTATCATCCCTGAGCTCATTGGTGATGTTGATACCAAAGATGACAGAGAAGATAGTTTATATATATAAACTACTGTCGTTGGCATTAGTTATAATATACAATATACAACGAAAAGTACTTTTGAAATCAATTTGTGTTCTCTTTCATGTTCAAGTTTTGTAACTTTGAGTTATGTACCCTAGTCTAAAGTTTATCAGTTGCCTCCTTTTTTCTGCAGACTCTGTGGAGCAGTCATTTTAGCTTCAGTTCGAATAGCTTTTTCTCACTGTTGATGCATCGGTTGTTACATCTTATTAGGTCCAAAGACTCGCCCACGCTAACGGCCATCAGTAACAGACTCTCAAGCAACATCAATGCACAGGTGGCTCCAATCTACTGGCCTGGCGGTGAGTGGGTGAGTGGATTTGGGTGTATAGAGATGAAAGAAAGAAGATAAGACACTCCAAAAGAAAAAAGGTTGTGGCCAGACTTGAGCATGATAAGATGGTAGAAAGTTGCCACAAGGTCTCACTGACAAAATAAATGCTATCAGCAACAACATGACAGGTTATTTGCTCACCTATTTTCAAAAGCCTGAAAAAAAGTTTATAACAACGTCTTTCCTTGAGGCACACGGCTGAATGAATAAATGTCAGTAGATGTGCTCGCTGTGGAGAGAAACTTGCAATTCAAACTGGTTTAATATCACACCCCCGAACAATTTCGCCTAACATTTGAAAAAAGACTAAAATATTGAAAATAAGCCAATCAGAATTTGATTTTTGTTTTTAACAGTTTCATTATCATTTATTTTGCGGAAATATTTTGTGCCTTATGGAAGGACGTACATTAACAGTTTTAAAATTGTTTTGACCAACGAGTTTGACCTACAGCTTTTTATGCAGTCTACAAAGTGAAACGAACCATTCAGCATAGAAAAATTTAAGAAAATGTAAGTACTGGTTTATGCGTAACACAAAACACCCTTTTTTCGGATTTTTAAGTGTCATACCTTTTCACTCATTCTTCTCATATACTCATTTTAACTACCCCCCCCCCCCCCCTCCACCGCCAGGCCAGTAGATTGGAGCCGCCTGTGTATCGCTAGGGCTTGATTTTGGTGTTTTCCTTCGGCTTTTGTTAACAACCAGCCATGCTATTGATATTCATACCTGTTTTGATTCTGTCAACATTATTAAAGGGGTAATTCAATACATTCTTGTTTCATAATTCGGTTGTTACCATTTCTTTCCTACGTATTTTTGTAATTTGTTTTATTCACATTGCCAAAAAAACGATAATTAATTGTTATCATTATTTCTCATATTTGTTGTTCATATTAACATTATTAATAATTTTTCATATAATAATAATTAATATTAGTTTTTATTACGAACTACTAATTTGTTATAATAATAATGATGGTGATGGTCATAGTGGTAGTGGTAATAAGAATAATAATAAAATTATCAGTAACAGTTCTACTTGAATTATCTCACTACTAAATTGTTGTAATACTACTATTGCAATAATCATCATTTACTAGTAGTAGTAAGAAAAGTAATTCAAGTACTACTACTAATAATAGTTTATTATCATCATAACAATTACTATTATCAACAGTATTGTCATTGCGTAATGATTATTTTTAGTTAGAGTAATGATAATACTGATACGAATGAATGATAATAATTATAATAATTTCTCACTCCTAGCTACAAGAACAGTTATGTTCTTTTTCATGTGTATGACTGACAATCAATTCATTAAGCTTACTAGTATGGTGGCTCATAACGTTAGACGGTTTCGTTTTCAAAGCGTATGAACGGATTTGAAATAGTCCAGACGGTTTGCAAAGCGTCTTTTACATTGAAAATAATTGGGTAATTGTAGTAAAATAGCCCAAGAAACAATGTTTAAAAACGGGCTTGTTGGTTATAATAAATTAATTGTAGGCCTCAGCAGTTGCAGGATTAATGCTATAAAACTGTATTTCCTGTCCAACAATTGTAAAATCTGCAAACCGTATAGTTGTCTTGCAAATAATTCAGACGGTTTAGAAATGATCCAGATGATTTAGAAAATTACAAACCGTATGGACGCTTTAGAAAGCGTATGAACTATTTACAAACCGTATGAATTATTTTGAAATAGTCTGAACTGTTTTAAAATAGTCTAAACTATTTTGAAATGGTTGGAAAAGTTTGCAAGGCACATGGCTTTCGAACCAAAAGCGATCGTCATAATTTTATTTATAGCCTCTATATAACTTTGTCAACATAGACGTCGATCAAAAGACATAGAGCAAGTTAATTAACTGTATAAAAATGTTGTTGAATATAATCTCTAAAATGAGTTTTTACATTTACAGTTAGGTTGTATTTATTAATTAAAATAATTTAAAGCAAATAATATTTAATAAATAAAAAATATTATTTATTTATTTAGAAAAAATTCAACTGTTCAGTGTTTAGGAGAAACATTATCCATCATAAATGGACTGTAGATCTATGACCAATAGAGCGAACCAGCAAATCGGCTCGGATTTTCTAAGTTCATGAACAATTTCACAAAGCGTTCAGAAGTTTTTGCAAAAGTTCAGACTATTTCAAATTCGTTCAAACGGTTTGGAAAGCGTTCAGACGTTTTAAAACACAAAAGGCAAAACGTTCTGAGCCACCATATACTAGCCTATTATTTTTACTGTTTGATTAAACTTATTTTCATTATTATAATAATAAATGATTATATGATAAAGATATGAATAATACTCGGGTGTTTATATAGCCAGTACAAATTGATTTTTCAAATCAGCCTTGGGACGTTAAAAAACATATAATGGCGTAGAATCATATCTCGCAGTCACAATAGAGCTAATCTTTTTTTTGTCTCTCATTAATAGTAACTGAGAAAATGAGTTTTAAAAATGACTCTCTCTGCACAAAAATTACTTTGTTTTATGTTCGCACAGCAGATAATTTTACGCCTCATTATTGATACATTAGAGTGAAATCCGTGACGCGTGAGCAAGCGTGCGTTATTACTTTGCGGTTACTTACCAATTACTTCATTGTAATATATATAAGAAAAAATTACGCTTTCATTTGGAAAGGGAATTATTAAATCTATTTTCATACCTCCAGATGTAAATAATCTATAACAAGTAGTATATCAACAGGTCGGTAATTTGATAGGCTAGTGATATAACATGAACTAAACTCATAAGGTCCTACGGCGCATTGGGAAAAAGCTCGCTTACAACGTGGTTTCAGAACATTTTTTTTCAAGACTACAGATATGTAAGAAGTGCAGTGACTGGTTAATCTGGTAGGCATAGTGTTTCCTATTAAACCCTTTTAAAATTTTGTTTCCAAGTTATTAAACACTTAGTAATTTCATAATATTTGAGAACTGAAAAAAACCGGGTGCTACAAATAATTTTATCAATGCTTTTGACGCATGACGTCATATTTCGTGATCAATTTGTAGACGGTAGTTTTTCAGACGATGAAAGTTCGTAGTATCAGGGTTAGTATTTTTCTATTAGTTTATTGAAACAAAAATGATAATATTTATTTATATTATTCTATTACAACAATTATTAATTGTTGTATAGTTATAAGTTATACTAGTTCTTATTGATGATGGTAGGTAGGTATGTATGTCATTGCCAAATTTTTGGTGTTTTTTACAGTTGTTTGCTTGTGATTGATTTATACTGAATTTCCACTATAATTAGTGCTAGTTGTTTTATCACCAGGATGACGATCTTTTTTCCATTAATACCATAGTTATTAATAACCCTCTGCTAATGATAATAATATTGCTGTAAGTTCAATTACCTTACTCTATCTTATCACAACAACAGTAATATGTTATAAGTTATAATCTAAAGTATTTTTTATCATTTACTACTATCCATCTTCAAGGAAATTTTAGTAATAGAAATGAATTTTTATTTCGTATTGTTTTATGGTACACAAAATAACAACTGTCTATTTTTCTCTAAACAATTATTGGTTATTTCTATTATTTCGCACTCTTGCTGCAACAGATCCCTTGTCGAATCATCTTTAAATGGCTAAATGTTTAGTGTCGGTTGCTGGCCACTAAATGTTGTAGGCCTACCAGTTCTACAGCATGCACATGCCTCAAACTAATGCCATAGGCAAGCAAATTTTACATGCACCGGCAGCGTAGGACATTTTTTTTCTCTATGTATAAAGGCCTGGCTACACGATCGCAAATTCAGTGCAATTTCAATGCACTGAAAGCTAGGTGCTACACGAACGCAAGTTCTGTGCATTGAACTACATTGCGTTGAGAAGTTATATTATCTTAGCTGAGTTAAAAACCAATAGTAGTAGCGTAGCTAGTTAGCCGCGGTCTTGTTAGTAGTTTTTATTACTAGGGGTTGGATCAAAATCACTGAAGCGCACATAACTGGATTCACTGTAGACTGCTTTAGCCAATCACAATCAATATTGCACGGCCCACTGGGCAAAGCACTCCGCATAATTTAAACATGTCAAAAGTTTGCAAAACGGACAAAACTCAGGCCAATCAGCAAAATGCGTTGACCTTTCCGAAGGTTTGCACGGAATTTGCGATCGTGTAGCCAGGCTTTAACAATTTTGTCAGGAACTGTTTTCTTAGCTCAGCTATAGCAGAAGATTAGTTTCTATCTATCTGCACCTGACTGAATGTATGAATCATTCCGCGTCTGCTGTTAGCCATTAAACATTTCATCATCTTTTTGTTGGGTGCACATTTTTCTATGTATTGTCACAGGCTCACAAACTGTACATGCACACAGACAGCCTGAGATGATTACTTTATTTTGCGTAAGAAGTCTTGCTCTGGCATTTCACCGAGTATAGTTACAGCTAATTGTCTGTCACGTAACTACTCACTGCTAAATAGATGACTCATTGTGTGCCAGCTGTTCGCAATTGAATATTGTATCATTATTTTGTTGCTTGCACATTTCTTCACATGCTGCCACAGGCTGACAAGTTTAACATATATAGATGGTCTGAGTTGATTTGTTATATTTTGTGTTACAAGTTTTGCAGTGGCTGTGAACTAGAGCTGTAAGGTTATTCTCCCCATGCTAATTCAGTTTCCCAACATGGAAAACCCAAAAAAAACGATTAAAACCGGTTGCAGTGACGACACATTTACGGTGTTTTTCGGTGAGCCTTTGTCTCAATTATATCGATTAATCGGTAGCTTTTTGGGGGGTTGCCCACCCTCAACTTTGAAGCTGAATGGGAAGACAACTCCAACTAAATTTTTATAAAGTAATATGATATATATCACCCGTTGCGCCAGTAGTATAACTAGCACGCTCCTGGTGTTTTCTCTCAGCTGTAGGCAACTGGTTTGTCAACAATGCATGGCCTTATATTGCAAGTGAAGACCCGAAGCAGAGTTAAGAGCATCAAGTACCACACAATTTTATATCATATTGTATATATTTGACGCAAATGAATGACCACGAATAAAATGTTCATTTAGTGTAATCAGTGAAATTTGAAGGCATTATTTCTTGAATTACATTTTGTTCTCGGATGTAGACGCAAATGAACTAGAACTATCCATCTCTAAACCAAGTTAATTGTAGGAAATAGCAATGACATAATAGGTGTTATTTACCAGAGTTGCGCATGGATGTTTTATTTTAATTAACCAGATCAAACCCAAATAATTCCTTTCTTTTTCAACTGAATGTGGATAGAACTAAATTACTTTGTGAGAAAATTGTACCAGGATCCAACTCAAATAAGTTTTCTGACATAAGATCCTGATTTAGTAAAAAAGTTGATGATCCTGATTTTATCCAATCACAAAAATGATCCATGCACATTTTTGTCTTATAATTGACAGCGAATAAACAACATCTCCCACAAATATACGAAGTCTAAAATTTTCATATTTTAGTTGAACTAAAAGTTGCAACTAGGTAATTCTAATTAGAACTTAGAAAAAAGCCTTAGTTCACATGTTGAAACAGCAAATTAAAAACAAGGTAATTGTAAACTTTGCAAGAAGAAATTGATTACACACAAATACAAGGTTGATACTACGTCACTCCCTGGAATGAGTGAAGCAAAAGTTACCCGAGAAGTTAGAGATGTGCTGGTTTTCACAACAAATAAGAAAACAAGGTGACTGAATTTTATGACAAGAGAATCATTTGTAGCTAAATTCCAGCACTATCAGCATATTAACCATCGCTGGGCGTAGGCTTGTTCTCTTTTTGCTTACAATGTGCCCTGACAAGCTAAGAAGTCTTTCTGAAGCAACACTAGAGGCATTGATACAAAACAATTCTTTTGCAACCATTGACATGTAGGGGAATTCTTTAGCGCGGACAGCCCACCAATCTATCACCTCCATCTCAGAGTTACATTCCTTGGTCAACAAGAAATCCAGCTATAAATACATAAAACATTGTTGATAGGTACAAGAGATAGGTTGACGACCATTGCTTAGGTTTACCTTAAACTATTGCCATAATAATACTGACTCCATCTATCAGCTTGAATTTTACACTTACTTGTGGCTGTACAAGGATACTTGCCATTTATACCATAATAGGCCATACTGCCTGTAGTAAGGAAGATCTGTTGTGTGGACCTATTTCACTTTAAAAGATCTTTTGGAAGAGCTGCTGATTCCAGATGTTGATGATGTGCTAATTTGGCTACTGGTCTGGCTCTGTGAATAAAAAACACACAGCAAGAAATAACAACAGCAATGGTGCTGTGAACAGCTAAAAACCTTGAACTCACACATTCGTTTCAAGCAGCTCTTTCATTCATAATTATCATTCAATCATCATCACTGCTACTTACTTACCTGTGAACGAGAATTACTATGGTCATGGTCAGTATCATTATCTGAAGTGCCGAGCTCCACTAACACTGTACCATTAGGACTATTATCGAAACTATTACTATTGCTCCACCGCATGATGATGTTGATCTCAACTCAACTTCTTCAACAATTATTCATAATAATATTATTTATTATCAATTAACTATCACTTACTAATAACTTTGAAATGTAATAATAATTATTAGTAATAGTTATTGTCAAATTTCTTTAAAATTATGTTTATGCTATTAAATAAATTGACAATAACTTTAATTATTAACTGCAACAACTGACAACAAAAAAGGAATGATGTATAACACTTATTCAAAATAAAAATAAATCGTTAATAAATATTCCATCTGTTTAGTAAATAATAGAAACATAATCTGCTTATTATGATGATGTAGTTCTGTAGTGTCCTGTTTATATTTTATAATAGAAATAGACATCAAGAACTACATATGTTCACAAACTGACTAAATAACATTTCATACAATCAAAAATTCTGTTAATTAATTATATTATTATAATAAATAGGCTTATTGCAGAATCATTGCAACATTCATTGATTGTTCAGTTCAACACCCACACATTTCTTCAAATATGAATTTAATTGATTTCATCATCATCATTCATCCATATAAAAATCATTCTTGTTGTGTATTTTCTTTTTGATTATTTAATAATAATAATGGATGTGTCAGATCAGTACTTACTATTATTTATTATTACTTTGTACTTCTTATTGATTATTTTTTATTCGTCCTAGAAAAATTGATTGCTGAATAAATAAATAATATATAAAATAATAACGAAGTAGTAATAACACTCACTGGCAGCCCATTTGATGCATGATGCTATTTATCAGTTATGCCATTATTAATATTATTAATATTCTTATTATATTATTAATCATTAATATAAATTATTATTATAAATAAAAAGCCTAATTATTCAATTCATTGCAATTATTATTTCTGATATTACATAACATTATTAGGAACAGTAACAGTTGAGAGATACTTGAATAATATTAATATTATTACATTTTATTAATAATTAATAATTACTACTACTGCTGTTGCAACAAAACAATGTTATTATTATTATTATTATTATTATTATTATTATTATTGATTGAAAGGCTTGTTTATTACTATTAATTAATTATAAAAAAAATAAATAATAATTAATATTGTTGGGGAACAGCACAGTACACAGATACCAGTCGACCAGGTGACACTTCGACCCCCAGAAACGGTTCTATGCAAACATTCATTCGGCTTCGGCCTATGTACATTTATTATTTTATTCCAGAATAGTGTGACTAACATTCGGCAGCAGCCTATATCATAGCATATATTTTTATCCTTATATATTGTATAGCATTGCGTAGTAGGGCAGCACTTCAGTAAACAAACACACATATATCTATTTAATCAGCCGTAACGAAGTGCTGCCCCCCCTTTTGTCCTGTGAGCCAATTAGGCCAGGTGGGCGTAGCCACCTTTTGTTGCATGCTGTCTGAGGCAAACATTATGTAATCTACCTTGTATAAATATTTGTGTTTTGTATCCAATAAATCAGAGTTAACATGGCACTCTCACTGCTTCTTTGAATCCTTTCAATAAGCACCTTGCGCACACAAAAGAATAGCTGACAAGCTAAGTGGACTAGTAAAGACTTCATACAAAGATTACTACAGCAGTAGTAAACAACACACAAAGATTATTGCAATAGCAGCAACACTTGCTGACAGTGCATTCACACAGATTGAGCAAATACAAATACCAACAGCCACTTGGACAAGTCAATTAGCAGAACAAACAATAGTCAGTAGAAAGTGGTCAGTCAAATCGACTTACACTGCACACTACCTCCGGGCGTGTGATACTGGAACGATTGTTCCACCTGCTAATTCGACCCTACGCAGTCATCCTGCCGAACTAGAAATCAGTGGAGAGTAAGGTAGTTGTGACAACTCCTCACTGTGTCCAGCTCACGAGCTGACAACACTGCAAATCAAGTTCGACCAGCATAACTTGCTGACCTTGGGCTTGTTAGAGGCGAGACGCTGTATTGCCTGCACACACTCATTACTGTGGGCCGCTGTACAGGTGAACGCTACCGCACCACCCTAAAATCCTGTACAATATTTACTATTATCATTTCTATGAAAAATAATTCGAGGTAAGACATATTTTTCGTAGCCAATCAGCAATACTGTAGTTTGATTTGCAACATTATTATTACATTTGTAATCATTGAAAACACCCTGGGGCTTGGAGAGAGCACTCACCGAAAGATCACCACACCAATTTATAAAAAAAAACATGGCTGACCCAGCATATCCGGTACGTGAAAGAATGAAACACTCGGTCAGTCCATAGGATTATCTCCCCTCCATAAGTCAGTCAAGCCATAGCAGTCGCCTCGATTAACCGTTGTTGTGTGCACTGAATTTAGTCGGTTTTCTAATCGACCTGTGTGACCGGTTGTTTTAGGTGCATGGGAGCACAACACCGACTAAAAAACCGAACGCAAGGTTGTGACTACATCGACTGGCACCGGAATACCGTGCAGCTCTACTGTGAACTGACTCTAGTTAAAGCAGATTGTCCGTCACTCCTCCACACAGTACAAGTGCATGCCTAAGTGAAGGAATCAAAGTGTGGTCAGCCGTTTCCAGCGCTATTTTATATAAGGACAACTCCACTGGAGCCAATTTTCACAAAAGCTCATATAAATCACCGTATGCTGAAATAGATTTTACGCATTTATTCAATATATGTAGCATAAACTGAATTTTTTTTGCAGCAATACCTCAGTGAACAACTTTTGTTTCAATCTAGCACAAATTTTTATTTTATCAAGTGGACTTTAGCAGTGAAATCCTGTTTAAAACTTCCAACCTGCACTGGAGCCAGGAATAAACGAGTCATCTCCTCTTTGGAGGAATAACTCTATATTAAACAGTACCAGACATTAATAGGTTTGCCGATATGTTTGCTAAAGAACACGTGCCCTACAATGCAAAATTCGTTCCCTTTGATGCCAGTGAGTTTACATGACCTTTTGTAATTATATACAGGGCTCACAGTCACGTTAGTTACCATCCCTATGGCAGACACTCGAAATACCAAAGTGCCACTTGGTTTTCTGGCAAAAACGAAATAATAATAAAATAAGTGGAATGTTTGTTATTTAATTCGCGTAGTATGTATTATTTTTCATAAACCCCTGACTGAATAACAAAAACCCGTAACTGACTACTCTTAAGTGAAGTACGAATAATGTCAAAGATTAGTATGCTCATTTTGAAAAAAAAAAGGATTGATTTCATCGGTACCGTAAAAAATAATTAGTTGTTTGCAATATTTATGCTATTAATATTTAAACTACTTTGAGCTTATAATTCTATGAATAAATTTTGGCTATTACTGATATCTGAAGTTGTTAGTTATTTAAAATTTGGTATGAAAGTTGAATGGTACAAGAAAAGTAGTTCATAATTCTTATTTATTATATTACAAGTGGTAATATAAGCACTATATTTTGGCGCTTAATACTTAATTTGAATTTAATTTTTTTTATTTAGAATTCCCAGTGGGCTAGGAGACATCCTGAGCTTTTAGATGAATGGTTGTTTTAAGCTTTAACTTGTCAATTTGCAGCATTTGACACAGTTGAACCGATTGTATTGCTCTATATAGCGGCTCCAATATTTTGTTTATTCAAGGCTGGATATTTTTTTAAGCGATCAGTGTTATAAAATTGTAAGTTTACTATTAAATAATTAATTATCACCAGCATTGTTGATAATTGTTTTTATCGAAAGAATCAAACTCTGTATGTTTAACAATAACAACCAATTCATATTAGGGTAAATTATCAGTATTATTTTGGATGCCAACAAGAAAAAAACATCAGATTTTCTTCAAACTATTATTTAATTATAGTAAGTATTATCATTATTATTTGTAGACAAGTTGAAATAACATATTATAAGTAAATAAAAAACCCATTAGATGCATAGAGAACTACTACCTGGTAGAAAACTGTTAATAATTAAACCACAGCTCATCAAACCAACTGCGTGAGATGGAAAGCAATAAACTTTTTCGGCAAAGTCGGTTGATCAACTCCCAAGTTGCAAACTCCAAAATTACGTGTTCGCAACAGTGTAACGATAACTTGCAATTGCTTGTGCGACCATCAATTGAGTTGGAGACGCAGTCGCTCTAGTGTAAACGCGGCTTCACGGTGGTAGATAATCTGCTATAACTAGATTCAGGAAACAGTTACAGCAAAAATTATTGGCCACAGTAAAAGCACACATTTAGGGATATCTATACGTGTAAAGTTTGCCTGCCTGCTCCATCATGTGTGGGCAGTTGCATGCCACAAAAAATGATACAGTATTCAGTGGCAAAAAGCTTGCTCATGATGAATCATCCATTTATCTGTGAGTAGTTGAGTGAGTAGTAATGCTTCAGATACATTTTTTAAGTGCTCTTGCATCAACGCTTGATAGTTGTGCTCCCACGGCAGCATTGACTCATACAAATCGCAATTAATTTCCTGTATGCGTAAGCGCATGCGTAGTTGCCAGGAAACTGAGTGATACAACACCTGGTCGTTTTCATTTCATATGCTGTTGGAGGTAATAATATAAGCCTTCCCAAAGTATGTTGCTGCTCCCATGAATTGCAATGGAAAGCAGAACGCATCAACTGTGAATGAATGCGTAGGACACAGCCCCAAGAGGGCCCTCGTGCAACCAGAGCTGCGTTCATGCGGGAGCTCGTGCATCTGTGTTCTCATAGATTGCAATCGCTACGCAGTACAGCTCGCGTTACGCACCAGCACTTGCAAAATGTATTTGAATCAGCCTAAACTTTATTAAGTAAACAGCTACAGCAAGACTTTTTATACACAATGAAAGTAAACATCTAAAGCTATCTATACTGCAAATTTTGTCAGCCTGTGTAGCCATATGAAGAAATAGGCATGCAACAAAAAAAAATAGAATATTTCATGGCAAACAGCTGGCACACAATGAAGCATGCACCTAAGTGAAGAAATCAAAGTGTGGCCAACTCCCCTTGCCACGTGACCCTCTGGAGGCAAATGCTTGAGTGACTACAGTATAACTTTGAGAAAAAAGGCCCAATTTACAATTTGACACTCGAACCCGGCACTGCTGAATTGCTGCGTCTCAGCCTCTGACAATCCTGCGTCTTCACCAAAATTTGCACAAATTTGTTGCAATAGGATGCATCGGCAAACTTTAAAGGAGAGTGATCTAGTGTAAAACTGGCTTAAAGGGCCTAGGACAACTAATTTGCAGAGGGTTTAATTTAATTTGAACTTTTTGAGGTTAAGATGTGTTCAAGAAAAGTATCTGGAGTTGCCCTCTCCCAGTAAGACGAGTCCAATAGATACAGTCAGCACTCACCAAGACGCAGTTTTTCTCCGAAGACGCAATTAGTGATAGAGCTATAAAATAAATTTTCAAAATTTTGGTTGGTTTGCGTAGAAGTAGGGCCTCCTAAATATTGACATTTTGCAGAGACTTCTTTGATTGCAAAAAATGATATTGTAACAATTTTTTACCTTTTTGGAACCGTTTTTCTCAAGTCAGCGCTTTGTTTTATCTTTGAGAAGCTCGCTATTATGTATACACCGGCATTCACGTAATAAATTAATGGAAGATTTTCATCGAATTAATTACACAATAACATTAATATAATTTATGGTAATACCAGAGAAAAAAAACATGGCCGAAATTTTATTTCCGGCGTTGTGTTTTTTCACAACAGTGATAATAATTGAATCCGAAATACCAGCAATCTTTCCAAGAAAAAATTGAAAAGGACTAAATGATAATAATTAAGATTTTTCCAAGGTAGTTTCAAACTGGAAACCCAATTAGAACAGTACTAGCTACTTGTTGGAATATACTATATAGTATAATGCAGGTATGTCCCTTCTGTCGACAGCGTTGTCATAGACCTCCACAGAACTCTTCATACCTATTGCACTTTTGTTGCCGCAAGTCTGTTTTCTCAATTGTTTTACAATGCTTGATGAGAGAACAACTCTACGCAGAAAGTGCGTCTTGCAAAGCTCGTCCTTAGCCCTTTAATACATACGGCTAAATGCATGAGTGATTGTGGCTAAATGCCTGAAATATTGCTTGCTCTTTGCCAGTGAATCTCCCATCAACTTTGCTGCTCATTTATTTCAAATATAACTTTATCTGCATATAAAACGAACTCAAAATAAAGTAATTATGAAGATAATATTGTCTATCGATATCTTTCAGCCTCCTTTCCATTTTTTCCTTGAGGCCCTGGAGATAAGGAGCTATCTTATTGCGCAATGTAAAGTACTTTGTTCCATCTTGTCCTCTACTTTTGTAAATGTTTCTAGCTGTCAAGTACTCGGTCAGCAACTCACTTGCTTCTTTTGGAGCTAACTGCTAAAATAACTCTGTGAGTACTTGTGCTGCAATACGCAACAGTTTCGCTAATTGACAGTGTGGCACAGTCTCAATTGTATACAGTGTAATAGATTGGTTACTGCTAGGCAATACAGTGCAGTGGTTTCTATTAGACTATATATAGTGCAGTTTCAGTGGTAGAAAATGTAATAGAGGGGTAACACTACACTATACTGCCTACAAAAGGAGCTGTGACCATAATTTTGTGACAATTTACCTTTGCTTGATGTTAAATTTTCAGTATGGGTAAGCTCTTTCTTCATTTTTTTTACTGGTAGGTTTAGAGTGGTGGCTTTGGCACACTGAAAAAGATATGAGGTGTCCTGTTGTCATAATTCCTCTTGCAAATGTTGAAAGAATTGAAAAACATTTTGCTTCACATGGTAAGATAACTCATTATCTTTGTTCAACACCTTGATTTGTTGGTCGCCGACTTGCGGTTGCTGCCACCTGCGATAGCTCTTGAGTTAGAGATCTTGCCGCCGTTCGTTTGCTGGTGATGGGACTGCTACTGGTTTCTTGAATTTCAACTGCAAATATGTCAGTACATTCAACAGGCCTTGCAATTGAAACAACTCCAGTTGTATGAAAGTTTGAAACTGACTTTATGCGTTACCTTCATTAGTTGGATGTTGAAAATCTTGTTGCAATTCTAAACGTCTTGCTACCGTTTTCTTTGTTATTACAGTACCAGACGAGGCACTGGTGCTGATTGAGGGCTTTGCTTGTGGAAACTGCGATACTTGAACTGCTGAAGTGTCCCCAACTTCTAAAAAACAACAGTGGTAACCAGTTTTATTTAGCAATCATGGGTAATTAATTATCAGTCGAGTTTTGGCATTAGATTGTGGTAAAATAAACAATTTTTTATTTACCATTTAGATCATTGCTTGTTGGAAATGCTTCTACTATGGAGTTGTTCTCTTTTTGTGCTTCAGCATTGCTTGCAGATTCATCGTCGCTTTCTGGCTCCTCATCTGGTTCACCTGAACTCGACAGAAAACAGTTTCATCCTAAATATGTCTCACAGGAACACACTATCGTATACCACACATTAATTATATATCACTGTGCATATCAAGTATACACATTTACTATGTTTCCATATCATGACAAAATAATCGCAAAATCTCTGTGGTTTGCTACCACAAATAATTGGCGGCAAGGGCATATATTTTCACTACTCAAAGTTTATCTCCCTTAATCCACGCCTGCAGAGGTAGTTGCAGGAGTGTGCTGTGAAGTGCTATTTAACCAGCTCGTGTTGCAGGCTGTTTTTATTATTATTTTCTTATATTTTGGATTAAATTGTATATGAAAAGAATATCACTGTGTTGTTGGCTGGCTAGGCAAGCTGTGTGGTGACAAAGGATTTTAGTAGCATATTGGCTATGATTCAATAAATTATATTGTTTGTTATTAAAAGTATTAGTTAAAAGTTAGTAATAAATAAATAATAATAATAAAAAATAACCCAAGTACATTTTTGCTAAAAAAAATGCTTCTGCTTGTTTTCATCACTGAAATAATTAGTTACCAGCACCTAAGATTCGTCTGTTTCAAATTAGTTGTATTGTTTCATAAATAACGATGTAATAAACCACCAACACTCCTCGTTGTTGAATATAAACACACAAGCTAGCGATACCATGCAGTTACAATGGATAATTTGTGGCTTCCTGTTTTATTACACATGCCTGGTTTTATCGCCTTTGGAGACATTAGTGCTGCCAATAGCAATAAACATCTTGAATTTGGCTTTTCGCTTTCAGAGAGCGACAATTTTTTTTTGACAAGTCACACGGCAGTTTTATCGACAATGGTGTTTCCAACAGGAATTTCCCTTTATCGCCGGCAGTATCGCCAATTTGTCATGATATGGAAACATAATGATTGTACACACTGAATGTGTGTACAAGATTTACTATACACATTACGTATACGATGAATAATAGTAATCTTCACCTTATGTAGTATATACTATATATTGTATACATCACTATATAGTATACACACTATATATATAGTGTATACTACATATTATCATATGTCACTACCTATCTTCCGTGTATGTATAATTATTCTATACACAGCTATCACATATTCTGCACAAATGACGAGAACAGCTGTTCATGGTAAAGTTTATATGCATAAGACCATACAAAATTGCGCACGGTGAATGTCCGCGAGTCTCCATTTACTACTAGGTGCAGGCATCTAACATCCAACTTACCAGTATGGTTCAGTTCCTCCAGGATAGTGATCTCAAGTTGATGTGCCTTGAGAATGCATTCCTGCCAATCGGTAGCCAGTTCATTAGACACCCATTTACATTTGTGTTCCTGTAACACCAAAAAAGTTTTTGTGTGCACTTCGCCATATAACAGGAATACAAATTCATTAAACAGGATAACAATTGTTTGCTTTATCGAGCTTTCCAGATGTGGATTCATTTATAATCACCTGAAGTGTCTCACATGGGTGGGAGACACTTCAGGTGATTATGGAATTATGGGTTGGACCCCTTTCTGTGTCGTCGTTTGGTCCACCATAGAACATCATTCCCCCATCCTCCATTCGCTCGTACCATATCCCTGGCCCCTTCTTGACAAAGTCTCTTAGTTCTCTGTAGTGAGCAAAGGGTACGTACCTGCAATCATGCCCATTGCTCATTACTGCAATTAATGTGATGCTTCCATTGATCTCTTAACTAAACAGTAGTTTGCCACTCAATAGTCCAGTTAAGCCGGGTTCACATACATATCGTAGATGCTCGCAAGTGATTGCAGATCCTTGTACGACAATCCGCGAGACATGTTCACATAAACTTGGCAAACTCACGATCGCAAGAGATATAATCACTCTCTTGAATGGGATGTAATAAAATCTTGACGTACGTCTTCACTGACCAACGACTACATACACTCTGAATGAATAATCGTTGTTCATTTACTCAAATAATTTATTATTTTGAAAACTTTATTACATTCTTACTCATATTACCATTAAATATTATTCCATATTTTTTAATTAAATTTATAACTGTTGTTCCATGGTGCGTTATTATTTTTTTACCATCTCTCAATACAAAATTTTGAATCTCAGTTTATAATAGCATACAACTTATGCTATTACATAAAAATTTACAGAAAATATATGTTTTTATACATGTAAATCAACTATCACAATATTTCACTCAGAAAATTAATAAGCAATATTTATAATTAAACGATAATAATTTTATTATCTGTTATAATTTTTTGATGGCAGTCATTTTCACATGAGTAACGTTGGTCTAACTGCGGTTTTTGAGAAAGAAAGTAAGAAAATTGTACTCTCTGGTCGTACGAAAGTTTTTTCAGCTGAAATTTTCTACGAGCCTCTACGACGGCGTGCGACGTCATACGAGCCACTGAAAATCCAGGCTCACATACATCGCAGATGGTCTAAGAGGATCCGCGATCACTTGCAAGCGTCTACGATATGTATGTGAACCAGGCTTAAGATAATGTAAGCTTACCTTGTTTTTTTTTCTATAAATCTTTTGGAGAGAAGAGTTCGTGCGCCCATTGTACTACTGGCCAGCTCTTTTGCGGCAAGTGAAATTGCGTTTGCCTCCACTTGCTTTTGACTTCATTGGAATGCTGTAGCTTTTACGTCATCTAGCTCATTCTTCTCTTGCATGGCTATTCGGAAGATGACATTTTTCAGAATGTTTTCGTTCTGCATGTTGGTGGACTTCGACTTTTCTTTGAAAATAAATGGTGATATTTTGAAACAATGTTCATCTTCACTCAATAACTGATGTATTTGTAGGCTTGAAAAAATGACTAAATAGTGACCACTTGACCCACCTCAACTCATGGAACATCCGTTCGGAGGTTTCTGCCACAATGGACCACAACGAAACGTAGCGATACATCTCTGGCATGTGGTGCACTACACAATGATATGGCGTACCAAACAGTGCTCTCTTTGAAGTGCTGGATGGATCTGCAAACATTTCTGTGGCGAGTGCAGCAAATATCAGTGCTGATAAATGAATTCGAAGAATAAATCTAGAGCATCTGTGTTTTTCTAGCTGATAGGCAATCTGCTGTATTTCTGTAAGTGCTCTTACCATTCGATAGAGGTTACGACATTGGCTAGAAATGAAAACAAAAAAGTGTAGAAAATGAGTGTAGTTATATTTAAAGATAGGAAATAGGTTTGGTTTATAATTTCAGACTGCTGTCGAAGTTACTGACTTGTTAACTGGCTTCAACAAATTGGACTTACTTGTCTGTTTGGAACTGTTCATTGAGCAGCAAGATCACCATATTCACAAGGTGCAGCCTGGCATCACAGCCTTTTAGTTGCCTTTTTTCTCTCCTGGAAATTAACAGATCCATTATGAACAAGAGGCCAGTGTAACCTGAACAAGCCCAAGTAAATTAAGTGAGCTCACCTAGTGTTCCTGCGCAAAATTATTTTATTTTCTTTTTTAACACTGGGGAGGAGATGCGGTGAGGAATCTCTGTGAGCACATTCTGGATAGCATTTTTGAGATCGTAAAGAGGCTGACAGGATGCTACCTCCATCTCATCACAGCCCTAGTTCAGACCGAGAGAGTGAGGAAGTGAGGAGGGCTGGAAGTCTGACCACACCTACAACATATGCATCATGATGAACTGTAAGTACATATGCGCAAACATTACATAACTTTTTCTTGAACTACCGGATGAGATTGTTTGTGTACCTTTCATTTCTTTCTTTAGCGCGTCCTGAAGGCCTTTTTGTGTCGGTTTGTGGTCTGGCACACTGCATCCTCTCTCAACTAGCGCTGCTGCTAGGTATTTTTTTCTGTGAATTAAAGCATTGTTATAATTTGTTGACAGGCTACCCTATTCTTGAGTCAAATTTTGATAATTTTGAAAGTTACTTTCATGGTAGCAAGTTTGTACTCATAAGTGAATTCTTTGTTGCCAAAATGTCTTATGCGATCTTCAAGAGTCTTGAATGGAGCTGTCTCAAAAACCTTTCCTTTTTTTTGGAAACTAGGAGCTGGCAGTCCACATATGCAGGGGTACAGGCTGCTAAGGCCCTGGTTGCCAGCCCCAAAGTTTCTGGCTGGCAAGTCAGCTGTAACAAAGAAAGCTAAATATTAGATACATTCAATGGCTAAACCATCATGACTTTTTTAGTGATGTGGGTTATACATTTGATGCAAATTGTGAACAGTAACTGAGTGGAAGCGCAGTTTGGCTGTGTTGTCTACTCCATCTATGGTGAATGGGTCTTGTGAAGATAAAATCTCATCAACTCTTTCACTAACATATTTCAGTTGGCTGCTGATTGAGCTGTTTGAGCGGCTAATGACGTGGAGATACGGTCTCTCCACTTGGCTTTGTACTCTGAGCCTAAAAATAATTCGATGCAGTGGCTTTTCAAATATATATTAGGTTCGAGTAGGTTGAGCATAATTTAGGTTAGCTCTGTGCACTCACTTCTCCCCTCTCCCCTCATTGGTGTTGTACACTGCTTTGTCAAAGAGGAACCAGAGTTTCATGAGATAGTAGCTGTGGCCAGCAATGTCTGAATGGTCATGCCAGCAAGCATACTGCAGAGAGGTTTGGATCTTGTTAACTTTGTCCGTGAGGGTCGCAGCTGTGTCCATATCGTCAAACCATGCTACAACGAGAAAAAAATTGCATAACTACTAATATATACGAATACAAATCTATGTCACTATTTATGTACTATATGTAGTGATATATTTATCACTATATATTCTACGTATTGTTACGTGTCACTGTGTACACGATATATAGTATACCTAGTGATATAAACTATATATATATATAGATGCAGTATACACCACTATATACACTAGACATAATATTTATCCCTGTGTATAGAATATATCACTGTGTACAATATATACTATTATGTATCACTATGTTTACTACATAGACCGGCAGGCAAACACGAGTCTCGTTGTCAACAAATATGCCTGTTTGTCGAACAGCGAAATTGATGAGATCATTTTCTATAAGGATGGTAAATTATAGAGCTTTATTTTAATTACTGAATGAGTAATCTCGTAAATTTTTTTTTTTGCCTTCTTTTAGAACAATTTTTTCTAGTGGAATTCTCTCCGGTGTATCATTTCATAATGATTTTAGGAAAATAATAAAAAATAATCAAAAAAAAAAATCTTTTTGTGTATTATTTCGTCATGCTATACATTATTCAGCTCGAATTGACTTTATGTAAATGTGACACTCCCCACCATATTTCCTCATCGTTGCCTTGAGTTGCTCCACATTTAGCTCTTTTTCGGTTTTCGTTTTGAGAAGCCCCTTAGCTGCTATTGATCGTAAATGTCTGGCATATATGCTTTTTAGAGCTATCGCGCGGCCAAACACTACTTGCTGCTTTGTACAGCCATTACGGTGTAATACTTCAGTTATTGGACTAATGAGCCTCACAATGTCAATCTCTCCAGCACTAATCATTCTATCTCTTTCGGCAGCTGAAATATTAGTAGTACATAGTAGGTATTTCATGACGTGGTTGCTGACAATATATTGAAATATTTTCAGTCGCACTAGACAATCGTTTGGCAAACATAATGGAGGAATAGAAAAGTTATAGTCCGTAATCTTCAAATTGCAAGGTTTGTGCGCATTTATCGGTACACACCCAGTTTCTCTGCACTGTTTGGGCGGTATACTGCGATGCCCAACTCCTCATGCTGCTTGAAACTGCGTTTTTTTCTCTCAACGTTTTGTGAAATTTGTAGCCATACTTTTTGGCTATCTCTTGAACAATCTACGAAATTCAATGAATTATGTAAAGCTTGCTTTTACCACAAAGTTTCTTGCATTTTTTAACATTCCGTAACAGTTAGACATTTGTACAAGTACCTGAGTCATGTTTATGTTTTTGGCACCAGTGATACTTCGCACATCAGCACTTCTTCCTAGCTCGGCCCATCTGCTGTTCATTGCTCTTCCCAGGTCTTTTTCCTCATCGCTTTGTGCACGTAGCTCATTCAAGGCGTCCAATATGACCTCTGGGCCGATTTACTTGGTATTCTCCATACTGCCGCATGCGTTGTTCCCTCCAAGTCTTTTGGGATGTATTGCCCCGAAACAATGCAGATAAATCTGCTTGTAGGTTTTTTGTTATCTAAAAATTGTCATTCAATTTGATTATATTCAATAAATTGAGCATCGATCATTGTGTCAGTATAAAGCTGTCATCGAACTTTTCGAGTTTATTTACCTGGTTATTCTGTGTTTCCATTACTATTTTTTTCTTCTCAGCAGCGCATAACCTTGTCTTCTCGGTCCTTGCGGGAGCTGGCCGTGTACCTAGACCCGTGATGAAGCCATGATTAGACTTTCTCAATTGAAACTCGGTTATCTCACAACACTTTATGCAGTTGATTGCACTATGGCACTGCTTAGCTCGCAAGCCTAATCTCTCCCATCGTTTCCTGCTAAAACTTTCCATATAATTCCTTCTGCCAACCTCTCCGTTGACGTATCCTTCACTGCAAGTAGGTACGACACAAGTTTTGAACATAAACGATTATGTTTAATGAATGACTCAACAAAATTATGCATTGTTTGCCGGGAAAATTACACTGTAAACAACTTTGAACATGATTAGACATTTAACATTTCCAATCTGTTTCCTCGGCTTCCATACTGCTGTCTCTATTTTCATTCAAGAAAATCCTCTCATGGTGTGGTTTTATGCCTCATATTCGTTAATGTTTATTATATGTCTGAATAACATTAGATCCGCAAACCCACAAATTACGTAGTTTTGTGCCATTGCAATTATTTAGGTCTGATCCAATCTAATCTACAATGGCATGTCTCCTATATATATAGTAAGCTACGCATGACAGCACCGTCCAGGACAGAGGTCAAAGGTTATATAAACAATTCAATGACCACTGCACAACATCCTTCTCAATAAAGAAATGGTCAAATAGGTACATAACATTAACACACATTTAAACTAAAAATAAAACATAATTATTGTTTAAAATACAATATGTATATACTCTATGAATATAAAATTGATCACAATAGTAGTAATCTTAAAACTGTGTTTAATACAAAAATTCGGAAAAACATTTCCTGCCTAGCTCGTGTAACAATGAGTCCGAGCTACGATTGGATGTCGTTAGCAGGCACCGTAAGCAAGCCCTGTATCAACAAAAACATGTTCGCAAACATGAAACACTTGTACGGGCATCCACCGCAATTGGTGGGGGTGCGATTTCTTTGGCATGCAGGGTGGAAGTTGACTCTTCCCCCAATCTTGACAAACAAAAATGCAGCGTGCAATGTTTTTGCCTCATAACGTCGTAATGTCCATATCTCGTTGTTGGAACTCTGTTACTGCTAGGTCAACTGTATGTTGTTGTCTCGGCTGCTGTTTTTTCGGTTTTGGTTTCTTCAACATGCTCCATCTCTGTGTTCGGGTGGCTATTATATCCATCTGTTCTACACATACTGCCATTATCTCCCACCTGTTCACCTACAAAAGATGGCAGAATGATTTCATGGGCTTTCTTGTATGCCTTCAGATGGGAGGAATTACGAGTGTATTGTCGTCCATCAGAAGATCTCACAGTCACCTGTGATCCTACCCTATCAACTACTCTGTATGGTGTTGGGTGAAATGGAGTGTTCGTTTTATTAATTATGTGACTTCGCTTCAAAAGGACCTCATCACCAATAGCTATGTCACATTCAAGAGCTCGCCTTTTGCTATCAGCATACTGCTTCGATTTAGCTTCATATTCTAAGTCATGATCTCTAACAACAAGGTCAGTGTCCTCCATGTGAACTTGACACAAACTGAGGAATCTTGGTACGCATTTTGCGCCTTAACAATAGCTCTGCAGTACTCTTGCCAGTAGCTGGGTGTGGTGTATTTCTGTAATTGAACATGTAATTTGCCTCAGGCGCATTTCTCTGAAACTTACAAAAAAATAAATCATCATCACGGTGCCAGACCATATTATAATTCTTACCATAACTGCAGCATTCGGATTATCGCACTTATTGTTACAGTTGTTGGACTTGTTAGAGTCTTTTCCATCCTTTGTGGAACCAAGTTTCGTCTTGCCATCAAGCTTTATTCTATTTTTACATTTGGGCAGTTTCCCTAGAAAGTTCAATGCAAATGAATAGATGAACATGCTACTAGAGCCTCTTGAATGTAATAACCTACTATTTGTGTTACAAATTCGAATTAGGATGATGTCTATTTATAAATGTTATAGCTTCACTGAATATGGAAGTGTAAAAAAGTACACTAAATGAGAAGTCTGCTCCAATGAGTTGTTATGCACCCGTAATACACACTAGCATAACGTAACTCAGCACTGGTCACCAAATATTTTTTTATGGTACTCAAATGAGTTTGAATGCTGTAACGTACCTTTACTATTGGACGTGATGGTTTTTGTTTCTGGCGAAAATCCGTTGCCAAAGTCATATGCACCAAGCTTTGAAAATTCTAAAAAAACAGTGAACAAGTGATCAATTCCAAGAATAATGATTAATCACCGCTGTCAACAATGTAACTGGCTCGAACAAATTTCGAAACTTTGAATTCTTTAATGGATGACCTACTTCACTATGGAAACAGATTGAACAGCTAACAAATTCTATTTGTAATTACTGCCATACTATTGCATTTAGGTCATTTGTTTTTTCGCCACCTTTTCCTTTTTTGAAGTAAATCAAGTTCAGACTCGTACTCAGAGTTTGAGGAGGAGCCTGCATAAAACAATTGAACAAATAATCTCCAACTTGTTTGAGATTTGTCATTCGAAAAACGAAACAGGTATATTTTTACTTCTAGCTTCTGTTGATCAAGGTTTCACATAACATTTGCCATTTATTAAATATTTCATAACGTCTGGTATACGATTGCGTTCGAATCAGGATAGGTTCCGGTAAAGGAAGCATTTACTGTGTATCATTCACCCACGGCTCTTTGTTTCACATTTTCAAATTCACAAATTAATAGAAATCTTTGGCAAAGTCGAGTTTAATGCGCTTAGGTTTGTGTTATTAAACGATCATGATTATTGCTCTGTTTTGTACAAAAAGTAAAATTTTTCCTACCAGCAATCAGACGCAAACAACAATTGTTGAGCTTAAATAATAAAAATCAGAGCGATATTTGAAATTGGCCATAGACACCAAGAATAATACTACACTATAGCTTTTATATCAAGATCAAACAGAAGTTTTTATGTTTAGGGTATGTTGGAACGAGTATAAGTTTTGTTGGCAGCAAAGGTGCTTGGAGATGAATGATACCATAATATTCCTTGCTGGGGCTTCATTTGGACCATTTGAAATTAGACACAAAATGGAATAATGGCCCAATACATGTAAAATAATGATTATTATTATTATTACTATCGCTATCAATATCTCTATCACTACCATTACCACTATCGTTACCATTACTATTATCATTATTATCGTTATTGAAGAAGATTTTTTTTCACTGCAAACATATTTAATAGTTCCAATCAATGAAAAGCATAATGCAGAATTGCCAGCTATGCCCAAAATATTGCTACGCTTGTATATACTCACTCGGTTCATATTGTGGATCAACGTCACTGTCGAATAGTATCGGTTCATCACAGTTAATAACTGGCTGAACTGGATAAAAAAAATTGTAGTTTAAGCAATGTTACTCTAGTAGCAAAAACTATCAATAATATAATAGTGCAATTCTGAATAATTTGTTCATAAACGCACTCAACTTCGGCAGCAACTGAAACCACATATAGCCTCATATCTAAAAGGTTTTCAACTATAATCGACAATTTTAGTTTATTCTCAAACGATTGCCATTTAAAATTTTCCATATAATTACATGCTTCTCGTGGCAGAAGAATTGGATTGATCAAAATTTTGTAACCACCTGCTTGAGTACACTACCTGTATAAGAGTTTCTGACATAGCAGTAAGCTATTACCCTTCAGCCTCTACTGAAAAATTACTAATCAAAAAGCCTCTCGAACGGAAGGTTGAAGTTTATCTGATACATTGAGCACCTCAGTTTTGGGGCACAATAATGAAGAAAATGTGCGGAAAATTTGTAACCTAGTATTTAAACTAGCTTGTTTCTTACCAAAAAATTAATTTTAAAACATTTCAGTTTCTTCATCATAATACTTACAGCTTGTAACAATACTTGTTGTGTAAGAAAAATATGCTTTATTGTGATTACCACCAGCAAATACTCATATATGCCTCAACAATGTTTAATATTGATAGTTAGAGACACACACATACTATAAGTAGGTATATATATTCTGGATCCACTATGAAGACCTGTGATATTTGGAAACACACACTGACTATAGTGTAGGTATATGTGATGTACTTATTATGAAGCTTTTGGGTCGCTCACTTACTGTAGGCATATATATTACACACCATGACATCTGAAGAAAAGCTTAATCTAGGCATATATATATAGTGTGTATATTATGATATTTGAGAATACACACTTGCTATAGGTATATATACTCTATATATTATGATAATTGGGGACACACACTTACTGTATGTACATACACTGTATATATTATAATATTTGGGGACACACACTTACTGTAGGTGTGCATACTGTATATATTATGATATTTAGGGACGCACGCTTAATATATGTATATATACTGCATTTATTATGATATTTGGGGTCACACCCTCTTTTCATAAGTATATATATACTTCATACGTTATGATACTTGGGATACGCACTTATGGTCTGGCCACACACACCAGCGTTGTGCCGCTATTGTTTATTTACTGTTAGGTCTTCGTTATCTATGTAATGTCTGATTTACAATTATTACAATACAGTGATATAAAAAAATACTAATTAAGTTCCTGGTGGTGCATTCTTCTGTTTTTGTATACATAATCCAGTCCTGTTATATTACATAAATAATTAACGGTACATTCAACTTACCCACCCCATCATAGAAACGATTGTTAATTTGTGTTTTTATGTTACAGTGTTGAAGGAACCTAAGGGGTTTCATGCGCATTAAGTGCAGCAGGTGCGCTTGTTTCCAGACAAACATTTGCAATACTTTCGAATGGATACAGATGCTTTCGATCACATTTTATCCATGATTAATTATCGCATCACAAAAGCTGAGATACAAATGCGCAAAGCCATTCCAGCAGATCTCAGACTAGCTGTTACTCTACATTATCTGGCTACTGGCAATGACCAACAGTAAGTTACTGGGTGGCTGAAAATTATAACAGACAACTTAATAGCTTGTATTATACTTGTAGCTACTATAGAATTTTTGTCCTGTTCGTTAGCTTGTGTGAACCCTAACCATATGGGTTATTACTTTGTTCTCACAACAATTATATAGGATGTACTTGTAGGAGTGCAGAAAATATACAAAACATAGTTTATTTAAGAAATCTTGCGAAAGAGTGGAGGTTTGGGAGTCGATTGCGGCTAATATTATCCAAGAGACCTGCCAGCCATATGGGATGTCATGATGCCAATATATTTGCAATCTCCATCAACGGCTGCAGATCGGAGGGAGATTGCCAGAGGGTATGCATAATCTATCGATAGCAAGACATCATTTATAATTAATTCTACACAACGTGCATTTTCGGCATGCACAATAATTCTTGTTTTCATGTGGCATGCTGTCTACTCTGTGGGTGACGGCATTGTATGACTTTTTCCAACAACAATACAATTTTCTCTATTAAGGTTCCATGAAAGTTGGAATTTTCCGTCATGCATGGGAGCTATAGATGGAAAGCATATCCAAATCCAGAAACCAGCTAATGCAGGCTCAGCATTCTACTCATATTTGGGGATGCACTTGATGAACCTCATAGCTGTAGTGGACAGTCGATACAGGTTTATTAAAATTGGTTGCGGTCAATATGGCTCTGAAAGCGATTGTGGGGTTTGGGAAAATTGTAGGTTCAGGGAAGAAATACGAATAGTGAATATTCGCTTGCAGCATCTGTGTTCTACAAACGGTTAACACTTGAATTAGATTTATTGAGAAACTTCGTGATGAGAGCAGACTGTGGTATAGTTTGAACATTTTACATTTTTTTACATATACTGTCAACTTTCCACCTGATGCAGCTGTAGGTAGTGCTGGTCGGTTGCTCAACCATGTGTTTGTTGCCGATAAGGCTTTCCCACTAAAATCTTACCTAATGCGGCCATTCCCTAGGAGACATCTATGTGCCCGTAATGATCCACTTAGAATACAAAAGCAAGTGTATAACTACAGGCTATCTCGAACACGGCTTGTGGTTGAAAATGCATGGGTCATTTCAATTCATTTGCAACACACACACTTTTTATCCCTACTGGCCATTTTCTTTGAATAAATACCGTTGAATCATTGCAATCAAACAAAAAACTGCTTGAATGTGTTCACTACACCTATAATAATGGCAAAAGCCAATAAACTTAAAAAAATTTCATGATTGCACCATTTTTTTATTATCCAAATACCATGAAAAACACAAAAAACTGCTGAATTTAACAAAAAAAGTAGAAAGGTGATTGTTTAAGCGTATACTGTGCCGACCATGATGGATAAAAGACTAAAATAATTATATGAATGGAAAGCTGAGAATCTAAGCTTTAGAATGGTATGCTACATGTTGCATTTCGTGCAACCAATAAGTTAGAAATTTGCAGCAAAACCCGAAAGTAAAAACACATTATTTCCGTGACTTTCCGTAACTGGCAAAATCGATTCAGCCCATGGACATCGGCATTCATAGACGCAAATTGCCAACGCAACGGCCGCGGCGCTTTCATTGTAGTTACAGGCGATGAAAAAACGATCCTACTTTGGGCGCAATTCTAGCGTGTCAAGTATATATTTTTTATACTGTTTCCTGTCACATTTCATAAAAGTAAAAAATATTATTTTCCAGCGATCTCAGGGGCATTTTGCTAATTTTCTCTTTTGGTAAGCATTGTTCAGTCCCCATGTTGTTGTGGCAACACCCAGACTGCACAATATACATGTTATAGTACTAGTTTTATATCTTTATGCACGTTTTATTTGGTATCCATCAATGTTAAACTAGTGATCAGTATTAATAATAAATGTTATAAATTGATAATAATAATTTATTTAATAATAATTTATTATTATTTAATAAATATCTATAATAAATTATTATTAATCATTTTCTTTTAACATCAACATTATCTTTGCAGTTGATGTTGTTATTAATTACTTTGTTGTTTACTCTAACAAACACTATCTGTGGTGTAATTACTTTTTTGTAACTTGATAAAATCATCATCATGGCAGATGAGATAATAATAAATCTAATAATAATTATTATAATAATAAATTATAATAATTATTAATTTATTGATAAATGATAATAATAACATAAATTACTTACTTTTTTATAACTTGATGATAAAATCATCGCAGATAATAAATCTAATAACTATAATAATATATTATAACAATTAATTATTTATTAATAATAAATAATAATAATAACAACATAACTAGTAGTAACAGTATTATTATAATTTTAGTTGAGGTACCACTGTTGTGATTTATTTTTGTGCTTCAGGATATTTCACAAGCTTTACATGACTTTGCTTGCAGAGGTGGAAGAGCAGATTTGGGTTATCAACAACTTGATTGGTAAAGAAGATTCAGAAGGTGCTGAGGTAAGGCGATACAACTGACAGTTTGTTGTAGACATTCTATTGTTACTTTGTATGTGAACTAAATTATACTGACTTACACAATGATGTGGCTGACCACTATTAGATGAAGTTTCTAATACTTATTCTATGTTCTAGACTGAAGTGGAGCTGAGTGATGAGGATGACGTAGACGATGTGGAGGGTGGTGCGAGTGTACAGAGCGAGGCAAGTGAACAAGGGAAAGACAGTGAGCAGGGTGAGGGCGACAACAGAGATGTCGAGTTAGGTGGAGATGATAGAGCTGGAGTTATGGAGGTATTTATGCATTACTACATCATTTATCAGGGGTTTACTGTTCGAATTGCCCGCCATACTTTGATGATCGGAAGATTTTATTCCCATTTTATTGCATTGTAGTTTATAAGAGCCAATCCTGCGGGTGGTTTCAATTAGAACTTGGTCCTAACTGGTCCTATAACCAATTAGTGACAGTTTTAAGACAAGCCTAGGCCCAATCTAATCTTGTTTCAATTAGGTGGTCACTAATTTAGACCATCGTTAGCTGATAAATAATTGCTGCAGATGATCATTGTGTATTAGACCACACAATATGCTTGCTATCGCTTGGTCACGTAGTTGCACTAAGGCGAGACCATTGAAACCACCAAAATTTTCCTAGAAACGGCCGCACTGAAATTTGATTCTTATTATTATAATAACTCTCAAATAGCCAGCCGCCTTTGAAAATTGTTTATTTATTAGTTCATCAAAGTGAATCATTTTTAAACAATGTTTATTGCTGCTATAAATGTCATTGTTGTTTTTTGCAATATTTTGATTGACAAGTTCTAATACAACTGCAATCTAAACAATATAATTTTTTTGAGAAAGAACTGGCCGCAATAAAATTTGGTTTAGATTGTCATGGCTATTTCAAATCATCGTATTTCTGTCATTTTTGTTTCCTAACCACAATCATTATTTTACCAGACATTATTTGTCAATATATCACACAATTTTTTTATTATAATTTATATGAGCCCATTATTACATGCAAATGAATGCTAAGGACCTTTCTATAACCACGAGTGTGTGGTTATAGGATCTGGCCTAAACTAGTCATAAAGCAGTTGTTAGAGTTTGTAATTGAAACAGTCCTAAATGCCTACGACCAATTAGGTCTAAATTAACGACCAAAATGGCCTTAGGACATTTTTATGACACTAATTGAAACCACCCCCTGAGCTATTCGATGCGGAGGGAGATGTTGATTGAGCGAATTTCGATTACGGGAGAATTCTGATGACTGGGATGCTTTTGACGAACTTTGGGTATGTATATCTTCTTATCAGCTCATATTTCCATGCGTATTCAAACACAACTGTGATACCATAAGTATATTACATTTTTTTAAATTATCGCACCATCTTTGTTTTGTAGGAGCTGGACTGATTATGATAAATGGACAGAGGAGAGTGTCATGTTTGCTGTTTGTTGTACATGCCTTACTTGATATAAATATATTTCATGTTGATTTGTTAATACATCCGTTCTGTTGATGGAATGGCCTTATTGAGGTTAGATGTTGCAAACACTCAGTTACGGTTTTCTGCAAATTGTCATATTCAGGTTCAGCCAGTTTTTAGGCAAGTTTGTACAAATTTAAATTTTGCCAAGTCGGTGACCTTCCATGGGTCAAAGGTCACAAACTGCTATATTTATTCTATTGAAATCCTCATATTTGGATTCAGCAACCTTAACTTGCTTTGAATGCAAACTTTCAGGCTATTTGAGCAAAGTTGAATTTTTGTGACCTATGACCTTTCAGGGGTCAAAAGTCGTGAGTAACATAATTAAACTATTTAATGGTGTCATATTTGAATTCAGCACCCTTGACTTGATTTGTATGCAATTTTTTAAGTTATTCGAGCAAGTTTGAATTTTTGTGACCCATGACCTTTCAGGGGTCAGAGGTCAATCCACGACAATTTTAAACTTCCGAAATTATCATATTTGGACTCAGAACCCAAATAATGTATAGTGCAGAAGTTTTTAGAGATTTTAAACAATATCTAATTTTTCCATTTTTTTTTCTCAGTGTTGCAAATGAATTGAAATGACCCGCATTTGGTAAGTTTAACAGCACTGCGTCAACAGATTTATCACATGGTGATTTTTCACATACCTAGTATTGCGTAGTTGTACATTAAATTGAAAACAAACTGTTAAAACCCAAGTTAATATTGGTGAGGAATTGGTGACATTAAAAATTCAATCTGGCTTGACACATTTTTTAAAAAGTTTTTGGCAGTCATCTGCACTTGGTGGCTTTATCTTACTTTACCCACCAACCCTAAATGCTGCCCGTATCAACCAAAAGTGAACTAAAATACTGTCATTATTTAAGGTATTGTAGCACAAAGGTGGCGTGTTCTAATGTCAGCCATCATAGGAAAGCTGGAGCACACCGAACAACTAGCCTCAGCCTGCTGCGTGCTCTACAATTACCTAATGTACTGGTCAGACAACTCCTATGTGCTTCCAGGCTACTTGGACGTGGTGTATGGAGGAGGAGAGGCTGCTAGAGGTGTTGCAGCCAATGGTGAGCAAATGCGCCAAACACCTGGTACCCAAGCAAACACTCACACAGCTGATGCTCTTGCAATGAGGGAACAGTTTTCTGAATACTTTTGGAATGAAGGTGCAGTACCTTGGCAGATTGACCAGTTAGGAAGAGCTAGACCGATGTAATTAGTGTTTAGTTACATTCCAATCCAACCAGTGGTAAAAGGGCGTTTTATTACTGCATAATTATCTTCATGTCAGGTTATTATCATAAGTTTTTGCATGCACTTTTATTATTTATACTTTGTCAGTAGTATTTTAAGATTTGTATGTTATTCAACAGATGAAGAGAAAATACTTTTTTTTATTAATTTGATAAGACAGTTGACTAAAATATAACGAGCCGCGAACAAGTAAACTCTACGTGTTTCAAGCAACAAACTATTGTTGTGTAGATCTTACAACCAGAAGAATAGACGGAACAGAAATAGACCCAACTAGTACTGGTAGAACATGATATGAATGGACAAGACAGAAAACCGTATCAAAAAACAAAACTGTAAATTATTGGTATGCTAAGAAGGAACAAAAACAATGTACCTACTAACAATTACTAAATGATAAATAAAACTACTAAGCATATCAGCTTGAGCACCAAACATAAAGAGTATAGAAAGCCAAGCAAGATCTAGTCTTGAATCTCATGTTTCAATGAGAGTAAGTCATAAGAAGCAGGTTGAATGTCACGCGGAGATGTTATCTGAGAGGTGCTCTGAAGTGCAGAAATAAATGAATGCTTGGTTGTCGTTTGGTTTGCTTGCTCTCTCTTTACCTCAAGTTGCAATTTTTGTATATTTAGTTTAACTTCCTCTTTTTCTATCCCATCAGAAATTGATTTCATGCCGGCCGCAATCAGTTTTCCAAATATGTCCCCTGATGGCGGAGGTGGGAAAGTTTGAGCTGGCTTGGTGATAATGCTCTTGAGCAGCTACATTGCCTGTGTCATATTTTTTTCCAGTGTTTCTTCCTCCCTGGACCTTTTACTACTTTTTACGGCAGTCAGTCCAAATATGCATCCTGTTCAAAGCTTGCAGAACAAGTTGAAGCCAGCTGACTAGGTTTCACTGTTTTTTCATTTGTTATTGTTGCGCATAAACAATCATCAACAATTGATTAAAAAATTTAGCAAACAGCTGTGACCAAATAGTACAATGAAATCCAAAACATGCATTCTGCGAACATAAACTGGTGAAAGTGCTGGTGACACTCAACTTTTGGCAAATGAATTAATTTAATTTTTCCATATTAACTTGTTTTGATAACTTATACCGTGTTGCACTATCACAAGTAACATGAAGCAATTAGTGCTGGTCAAGGCTAGATCACCCAATGATCCTTTATGTTACCTGCTCAGAAATTGTTAAGCTTGCAGCAACGAAACTCGCAGGCAAATGTCTGTCGTAGGTTTATAAAGCTGGAATAGGTAACCGAGCACTAATGGAAGGCTCTCTCATAAGAATTAGAGCCTTCTGTTGGATTTGCACTAACGTAGGGTAACAATTGCCAGCTCAGCTCATTATGAAATGTAAAATGATTCAAAATTCTTTTGAAAAAACTACTGAGGCTGAATGCTTGGGTAAAATTTATAACAAGTGAATTTTATCAGTGTTCAGTTTGTGAAATTTATGATGCATCAACAAGCAAGATGAATTAAAAAATAGGGTTTACCAATGATGTATATTAATTTTGAAAGCATGGTATACATATGCAAACAATAGCGTAGCTGTTTAATCAACTCAAAATTACTTTGGATGAACACACCTTTTTAGCTAGCCACGTAACTATATCATGACGAGTATCCCATCGAATAGGAAATTATAATGGCATCTCTTTTCACTACATAAGTCAACGTTTTACACAATTCTTTAGTCTGGCAAACCAACCAACCAATCTATTTTTAGAGTACGATCATTATTTCCTTACTTTTAATCTCACTTTTGAATAGAAAAAGTATTCACCGGCGTAATTTGTTTCCATCCAGAGGGAAACTCATCTGATCGTGATATTTGTAAACCACTACATTCTTTCTCCCACTACCGCTCTTCTTAGCATCCTTCAATTGTTTGATGCCCTTAATCAGAGAGTCCTTCATGTTTAACCATTTTTTTTCAAGAAGCTTGACATCTGTAAACCCCAAAATTTGAGGAATTATGCAAATTAAAACGCTGATGACATTTATTCAATATTTATACATATCTGAATAGTTATTCACTCCGTAAATATCAATATACTGCACATTAATGAAACTTGCGGTGTAAAAATATAATGCATATAAATGCATCTTCCGCTATACACTAGTACCGATATGTGGATTTGGCATTGGAAAGAAACACGTATTCAAAAGTTTACCTCATTTAAATTTGTTATATGTGTGTTGAATTAGATTTGATAGTTCAATTAACATAGAAGTTTATCATATGCATGCAGAACTGTTTAGATCTGTGCGAGTTCACCGACAGAGCACTGAGTTGGCCATGGAGCAAGAATTCCACCAACTCCTATGATAACAATTCTACAACAAAGGATCTGAAAAATGTCTCTTTACCAAATCCATCTGGAGTGATCATTCTACTCAAGTAGTAAGCAATGTACAGCGCAAGTATGTGTGACAACCTTGTAGGGTGTGTGCTAAGCAACACAATATGCTGGAGTTTATTACTCAAACTGCAGCAATAACCATTTCACCCTGGGCAATGTCCACAAAAATCCAGTACAGTGATACTGCACAAAGGAGGGAAAACGTTGTTTCAGGAATTGTGAGCTGAACACATAGATTGCATTATTAATGTTGTGCAAAGCAAATTATTTATTAACAATACTGTTGTGTTATCAAATAGTTTTAAAAATTTACCTTGCAGTAATATTGTGAGGCACGCCACTATTACTCCATCCGTGGATGCCATTTTTTATTATTTACCCTACCAACATGTATACCTATTCACATATTTATTCCTACCTGTTCTACTTCTGCAAGCTTCTATCAGGAACGTAAATATTTGCAATTATGCACCTTATTCGTCAAGTCTAACTATCAGATTTATTTAAAAAAGAGGCAATGCTACTAGCTACATGTTTTAAAATTTAAAAAAAATACACCATCCTAGACGCATGAATGTACAGATATGTTAATGGTTAGCGGGAATATTATAGTCATGCAAATCAGAATACTGCAGTTTATGCAGGGTTACCAGAAGGCTCTGCGAGGGAAACGGTTCTTCCTTCAGAACCACGAAATATCGTACAAGTTAGCAGGAAGCACATAATACTTAGAGTGCCCAACCCAAAGAGGATAGGGGCAAGAAATCCAAGATCTGTAATATGATTATAAGGACTTGGGTGAATTACGTAGGGATATATTATAAACTATAGTAATTAAACAACTTAAAAGATCAGTGAGTAAACAATTTAAAATATCACAGTAATTAATTTAAAATATTGTGAAGGACCGGCGCCATCTTCACGGACAGTTCTATGGTACAATTACTTACTTAGTTCTATGCATACGCTATTCCAGATTGTGTACATGTGACAGTTCTATGCCCGCGCTTTAGGGCAGATATTTCTATGTTCATTATTATTATTATTTTAACCATGTAAACTTATACGTATGCCATGTGCAATCATTCAACCATTTATCCATGTACCACCCTTTGTGTGTGATTCGCCCATGCTAGCCAACCAGTTGTGCTAGGTGTGGCTTCCTTTGTTTTATTGTATCTACCAGAAATATCTTATGTAATCTTTTATATAAATAGCCGTGTTAGGCAGCAATAAAGTCAGAGTCAGCTTACACACTCTCAGAAGTTTCTTTGTTCTCTAACAATAACTTCACTGCGCTAAGTACATGCACGTACCACATTACTCAAGTAGTAATTAATAAGCAGATCAGCCTGGACCTCTGCTGGCCGAAACCTAGCTTGACTAGTTCGCCTTCAAAGTTCGGCCTCTGCCTTGCACTGGAACAGATCAGCCGAACCTCTGCTGGCCGAACGTAGCTTTGACTAGTTCGCCCTTCAAAGTTCGGCCTCTGCCTTACACTAGAATAGCTAACGCAACCGGCAGCTAGATAGTAGACTAGGATGGTAATGCACCACTCCTAAGGATACTAGTCGACCTGTGGGCGGGTTGTATCGCTGAAGCAATAGACACAGTTTGCCATCACAGTTCGGGAGGTTGTGCAGGTAGGCCGAGCTACCAACTCACACCCCCACAGTGAAATCCTGCACATTGGTGGCAGCAGTGGGATTGACAGACACCCACAACAGTATCTCCCTGAAGAAGGATGGCGACCCGAAGACGAGCGCTGAGTACAGACAGGGATCCGTCTAGCCTGCAGATGATGGGGACGCTCACACACATCTTGGACAGCATGACAGTAGCCACAACGCGTGATAAGTTTAAGGTACCACAGTACGATGGTACAGGGGATGTGGACTACTTTCCGCAACGGTTCCAAGAGGTGGCCGACGCTAACCATTGGCAGGCAGAAGACACGGTGATCCACCTACGCCAAGCCTTGGTAGGCAAAGCTGAACGATGTGGTCGAGGTGAGACCGTAGAAGAAGTGACGCGGACACTCCAGGCAACCTTTGGTATGACCCGTTCGGAGGCTCAAGCAAAACTGCTAAGCTACCGACGGAACCCCAGAGACAGTCTCAGAGACCAAGCACTCACGGTCGAACACCTCATCAAGGCCGCTCACAGCACCTTGCCACGACAGAACAGAGAGGAGCTGGTACTACAGACCTTCCACAGTACGCTGGGGCATACGTACTTGCAACGTCACCTGTTAGCAGTACGGCCACAGAACCTGGAGGAGGCGATATTGGCAGGAAATGAATTCCTGCGAGTACCACACCAACCCTTAGGCGGACCCCACATCAGGACAGTGGAGACCGACCCCCTGGAAGAAGAAATGACCCAACAGAAGGAGATGGCTCGACACCAAGAGGTACAGGACCCCTTGGCACAACTACTTCGGACCGTGGAAGGGCTGAGCAAGGAGATTGCCAGCCTAAAAGCGGAGACGAAGACGGAGCCACCAAAGAGATGTTGGGGATTTCAACAGATAGGTCATACCCGGAAGGCATGTAGAACCGTCCTTTGGCCTAGTCGCCAGGGAAGCGACTACCACCCGCAGCAGTAGGGAGACCGACTGGCTGCACACGGGCAATGACACACCAGAAGGAAAGGGCACAGGCGCCCTCCAGTGGACCGGCTACCATGCGGCGAGAGACTCCTCTGGACCTCCTGACTAGTCCCCCCATCGCCCTACACAACCGTTTCGCCAGCCTGTCGGTACCCGACAGCTCAGTGGCAATGGAAACAGACGGCGACGGGACTCTTGAGCAGCAGGAACCACCCAGGCCCAGAAGGAAGGACAGGCAAACCCAGATGCCCCCACTGGAGAAGGAAGGATTCATCCCGAAACCTGTGACCCTCCAGCTCAATCAGATAGAACGACCGTATCGTTCAAGCTACTACCTACCTGGAAGGGTAGAAGGAGAGGCGGTAACACACCTCATCGACACCGGCTGCAACACTAACCTGTTGGCTAAGCGGATCTTTGACCGATTACCGAGCCACGTACAACGCAACCTGCAGCACTACGATTCCCATGGGATCATGGCCGACGGCACTAGACTCCCATTCTACGGCTTGCTCGCACTGAAGGGAAGGATACGTCATGTAAAGTTTGAGGAGACCTTTGTAGTAAGCCAGGTCAACGAGGACGTTATCCTAGGAATGCCCTTCCTGACAAGCCAAGGATGCCAGATGGGATTCGACCGCCCAGTGCTGGTGATGCAAGGAAAGGAGCTGGCGTGTACCGACCGCCACGGGAGAAATCTCGTGTCCAAGGTGCAAGTCCGACAGGACACCCAGCTGCCCCCACAGACGGAAGTAACTATTCTGTGCCACCTGAGTTTGAGGGATACGTTTCCCCAAGGAGTAATCGAGAGTATACAGGGTGGGATACCTATCGCCACCAGTATCAACAGACCAGACGCCCAAGGGCGCGTGCTGGTCAGATGTCTCAACCCGAAGCAGGACACCCTAAGACTACCCGCAGGAGAGGTTATCGGTACCTTTACGGGAGTGGGAGAGGGTGGCGTCCAGGAGTTGACCGAAGAGAAAGGGCCACAGAGGAACGAGACGGGAGGAAGGGAGATACCCCCCCATCTACACGACCTCTTCCAGCAAGCTAAGAGAGGGTGCCAGAACCCATGGCAGGAGCAGCAAGTGAAGGAGCTGTTGATTAAATACCAGACGGTATACCAGACGACCCTCGCAGAACACTCGATTCCCACAGTAGAAGGGGCTCGACCCATCCGGTGCCCACCACACCGCCTGGGGCCAGAAAAAGAGGCGGAAGCAGAACGCCAAATCAAGGATCTCTTGGAGAAGGACCTGATTGAGCCGGCTGATGGAGCATGGAGCTCCCCCGTGGTGCTGGTGAGGAAAAAGGATGGCACGTGGAGGTTCTGTGTGAACTACCGGAGGCTGAATGATATAACCAAACAGGACGCCTACCCCATCCCCAGAATCGACGAGTCGCTGGACGCCTTGGCCGGTAGTAAATACTTTACTACGCTGGACCTCACCAGTGGATACTGGCAGGTACCCCTGGATCAGGACGCAAGCGATAAGTCGGCCTTCACCACCAGAAGCGGCCTGTGGAAATGGAAGGTGTTGCCATTCGGACTGACATCAGCTCCCGCCACCTTCCAGAGGCTCATGGAAAAGGTCCTCAAAGGTCTCCACTGGAAGACTCTGCTCCTGTACCTGGATGATGTGATCATCATTGCGCCCGACTTCCAGACGCACCTACAGAGACTAGGCGAAGTGCTAGGACGACTCCGCCAGGCAAACCTGAAGGTGAAGCCCTCCAAATGCGAGCTGCTGCAAGAAGAGGTCAAGTACCTCGGACATGTAGTGAGTGCAAGAGGAGTGGCCACCGACCCAGGGAAGGTGGAGGCCGTAAGGAGATGGGAAGCACCTAAGGACGTAAAGGGGTTGCAGGCGTTCCTAGGAACGGCCGGGTATTATCGTCAATACCTCCCCGATTACGCCACTATCGCTAAACCTCTCACAGTGATGACAGGCAAGGAGACACCATGGAAGTGGGGACAAGCAGAGCAGACAGCCTTTGACCAGCTCAAAGCCAGGCTCACCCAGGCTCCAGTACTCGGGTACCCCGACCCCAACCTGCCGTATACCCTGGATACTGATGCCAGTGCGGTAGGAGTCGGTGCCGTACTCTCTCAAGTACAGGAAGGGAAGGAACGCGTCATTGCGTACTTCAGCAAGACGCTGGCACCAGCCAAGAGAAACTATTGCGTCACTTGGAAGGAGCTGGTCGCTGTCATCAAGGCAGTGAAACATTTCCGTCCCTACCTCTACGGGCGGGAATTCAAGCTCCGGACGGACCACGCTTCCCTCCGCTGGTTGTGCAGAAGAAAGGAGCCATCGAACCAGATAGCTCGCTGGCTAGAGATCTTGGCTGAGTTCCTATATAAGCTCGAGCACCGAGCCGGGACTCACCATGGCAATGCTGATGGACTCAGCCGACAAGGACCTTGTGCGGACTGCAGGCAGTGCGGCTCCATCGAGCAGAGAGATGGGGGACCTTCCCATGAAGAGCTACAGCAAGAGGCTGGACAGAGACCTCAGAGAGAGGTGAGAGACGACCTCAACGCATTGAACCCGGTACATCCCCCCCAGAACTCGGCTCAGAAGCAGTCGAAGGGACGGGATGCGGTAGGCCAGACTTGTGCCGAGCTGAGACGACCGGGAGACATGCTGGAGAGGGAGTCTGCCGAGAGAGGAAAGAAGGAGGAGCGAGTCAACCTCACTGTGACAAACCCGGTACACTCCGCCCAAACCTTAGCTCAAGAGCAAAGGGACGGGCAGGATGCGGTAGGCCGGATTTATGCCGAGCTGAGACGGCCGGGGAGCGTCACAGAAGGAGAATTGGCCGAAGGAAGTGTCGAGTTGAAGACACTGTACGAGCGGAAGGAAGCGATGAAGATCCGCCCCGATGGGGTACTCATCATCACGCTGCACCACCCTTCCAGACCAAAGCAATGTGTAGTCTGCCCACCAAGTAGGAGGACACAGGTCGTCTGGGAGACGCACAGGATGATCCATGCAGGGATTCATCGAACAAGACAGCGCATCTTGACGGATTGGTACTGGCCGGGCATTTCCCCCCTGGTCAGGAGACTAATCAAAGACTGTGAGGTATGCCAAGTGGCTAAGAACGGGAAGAAGGCAGAGAACCCTCATAGACAACGGATGTATGCTGGTCGACCTTTTCAGAAGCTGGCGATCGACCTAGTCGGCCCCCTGCCATTGACGAAGAGGAAGAACCGTTGGGCACTGGTCCTCACCGACCACTTCACCCGGTGGCAGGACGCCATAGCGCTGCCCGATGCCACAGCACCCATGGTCGCCGTCGCACTAGACAAACGGGTGTTTGCGTACTGGGGTTTACCCGAACAGCTACACTCCGACCAAGGGGCACAGTTCGAGTCAGTACTACTCGAAGAGCTATGCAGCCTGTGGGGCATCAAGAAGACGAGGACCACCCCCCTACCACCCGCAAGGGAACGGGATGGTGGAGCGCCAGAATCGGACGCTGGGAGACGCACTTCGTACCCTGATACTGACAAAAGGGCAGGACGAGTGGGACAGTCTGCTGCCGCAAATTATGCGGGCCTGTCGCAGCACCCCCCACTCAGCAACAGGAGAAACGCCCAACATGTTAGTGATGGGACGGGAGGTCCGCCTTCCTGACCAACTAACGGGTACGCCTCCTACCCTGGAACCCCGTAACGTCATGGAGCACACTGCAGAAGTGCAAGAGAACCTCCAGAGGGCACACGAGTATCTCAGACACCAGCAACAGGAAATCAGGAGCCAGGACGACGAGGAACCCTCCGTCTTCCAGAAGGGGGAGCTCGTCGTGTTAGAAAACAAGAGGAGAGTGAAGGGCAGCAACCCGAAGTTACAACCCCGGTTTGTGGGCCCCTACCAAGTGACAGAGGTGTTCCAGAACCACACTTACAAAGTGGAAAGGAACGGACAATGGTCAATACAGAACGGAATGAGACTACGCCACTACAGAACGTGCCAGGAACCGGTCGGCCGAGCACCTCCCTGTCGGGAGCTAGCTCTCCAGCCCAACATGAAGGGGGCAAGAAGAGGACGACCCCCCAAGGCACGCCAGGCACCAGTCGAACCAATGGAACTGTTACCATTGCCATTACCGTCACCCCCACGAGATAGGTCGCCTCTTGTCAGAGAGCCACCGACACCACCACCCACCCAGGGACCCAGTAACCTCCTCCCAGGAGGCGGGCCACCCGTCACCCCGGTGCCGACCCCACCACCTTCACCTACGGTCAGCCGTAGCCCGCCACGAAGGGCAGAACAGACAGTAGACAACGATAGTAATGACGAGAGAAGAAGCATGGACAGACAGGTCACCCCACCCATGGAGGTCGTTCCAAGGACACCCAGCCCCCAGAGACCTCCCCCTCTTGATGAAAGAGAGTGGCCACCTTTGAGCCAAAACCCGACAGTCGCATCACCCTTAGAACGACCACAGCGGGAGAGGCAGAAACCAAAAAGATTGGACGACTACCACTGCTATACCACAGTGGGAGAACCCCACCCGTCCAAGAACCCACCCCGTGGGACAAGAGAAGGAGGGACAGCCCCACAGCAATGTGGAGCCCCCACCCAAGGAGACATCTTAGCAGAAAACCCGGCCGAAAACGGTTGGATACTGGTAAAAAGAAGAAGAAAAGAAAGAAAGTTGGTAGAAAAGGAGACGAGTTATCACCAAAAGGGGCGAGGAGAAAGCAATGAGCGAGAGAATACAACTCCCCAGAACAATAACTTCGCCACCGGGGAAACCAATAACGAACAGGGGGACGTAACTCCCCAATGTAGCGAACGAATGCCCGCCGGAAAACTCAGCAAAGAAACCGCCACCCCACGTCATCAAAACAATACCACGTGGGAGGCGGTGCTGAGAGAGCACGTGGTAGCCATCACCAATCAAAATATAGAGAGGTGTAGAAGCCGCCAACGCTCAGTTGCCAGCCAGCCAAGGACGAGTTCGCTACCCAATACAAGAAGAGTAGATCAACCGGACAACACAGCACCAACTATGGCCAGAACCTCTCAACACCAAAAGGAAAAGATCGACATCACGTCTACCACAGGTGAGCAGCTGCCGAACGTTACCAATCAATCAATGACGAAGGCTTTGGACCAACAGATGCGGTTAGCAGTAACTGTTCCTCGCAAGGAGGACATGTTACGAAAAACCGACATGTCACCTGCCATCAACATAAGACGTGTTGCTGTTGTAGAGGAAGGAGAGATAACAACACCGACGCCAAAAGCCAACAACCTGCTCAGAGAGATATGGCTCAGCGGTCAGACGATGTTTGCCATAAAAGATATGGCCGTACAGATTGGCGACAGCGAGCAGTGGAGGTGCCAGCGCTGTGACTATCAGCAAGTAAGAAAACGTGTTACTTACCACGTAAGACAGCATCTGACTTTCTTTTTCTGTAAGTGCGGGAAAAAGAGTGCTTCAAGAGACGCCATCTTGAAGCACATTCGAATACAAGGAGGCACTGCAGAACATGGAGGAAAATCAAAACCGCTCTATGAAGTAGACGCTGCTCGATACGACGAGTTTTGTCAAGCCATCGGTTGGGA
>CALYOO010000062.1:134783-158951 GCA_945261195.1 Cryptosula pallasiana
GGCATTGATAATAAATAATTAATTTTAATATTTTTTTATTATTTTTGTAAAGTGGTTGAATGATGTTGTTCTTTACATCAAAATGTAGCTCTAAATGTTTCTAGTTCATTGGCGCACCAATGAGGGCTTTATTTTTGCCTGTAATAAAAATAATAATTAATTTTCAGAAAAAAAATTTTCCGAAATTTTCGGTCATTTGTGCCACAAGTGTCCAAATGTTGTTGCAGTGTTCTAACACTTTTCTTGCGTAATTTTGCTTCAAATTTAGCTAGTCTTATCAGAATTTTGTCCTCTTTTCAGCTGTGCTATTTGTTTCTTGTCTGGTGCGTTATTTTTTTTGTAACTGGTTGATCTGTTGAGATCACTACTAAAAAATGGTCACTGAACTAAAAAAATAATAAAAATAGTTTAGACTGGTGGAATCAGTATGTCATTAATTCTCCTAAGAGAAGAGAGAGTGCTGATTCATATGAGCATAAATATGTTACCATATCATAGATAGACCAATTTTAATAAAAGTTTGAAAATTGAATTTTTTTGCAAAAAGCGGATGATTTATGAGGTAATTTTATGGTCGAAGCGAATGAAATTCAAAGAGTTAAATTACATATTATTTGTATTGTGCAATAATTTGTATATATTTAGTGTAATAAAGTATTTTATTCATATTTAACATTAGTTATTTAGCCAATTTGTAAAACTTTCGGGGCTACAACTCTAAAATGTTACAAAAATTTCAATGTTCCGACACAAAAATAAATATTTCAAGTTATCGTCTCATTTTTCAAAAATGTTAAGACAACCCCCATTTATAATTTCTAAACTCCGTTTTTGAAAAAATATGTAAAAGTTGTCGGCACATTGTGTCAAAATGATAAGACAACTCCGCTTTTGCACAAAAAAATTGTGAAAAATGTTTTATAATTTGTTTGAGAAACCAAAACAGTAGAAGACTTTTTACAACCGCAAGCATTATACTTTAGGTTTCACAGTTTTGTGAATTGGGTGTTGATAGTTTGTCACGATATGACATAATAATTAAGTAATTATAGTCTTTTTCATAACAATGCTATAGATTCAGTAATACAGATGTGAAATTTACTGTTTCATCACTTGAATGCAGTATGAAGGTAGTTGATGTAATATTTATTTTGTAATATTATGCAAAGTAATACAGTAAGAATGAAGCATATGGAGTTCTCAACCACAAAACAAATAAAAATAATGCATTAGGGTAAACTAATGACAGAACAATTTTACATGAAGTGTATACATGTGAATAAAGTATTCATAAAAACACAGACTATTGTCTGTATATATAATATATATAGAGAGTATTTATAAAAAACAGCCTATTAACTATATATTTTATGGTAAGAAATTGTAAAATAGGATAGTTGCATAAAGTCTATGGTAAACTAATGACAGAAAATTTTTTACATGAAATGTATTCATAAAAACACAGACTATTGTCTGTATATATGATATATATATATAGAGAGAGTATTTATAAAAAAAACATCCTATTCACTATATATTTTGTGGTAAGAAATTATAAAATAGGGTAGTTGCATAAGACCTATTCCAGAGCCATGATAATATTAAAAAATATAGTGAAATAAAAATTTTAAAACTCACCTAAGAGTGCAGTTAGTACAAGAACTTCTTCTTGAGAAAAGTCTGAGTTTTTCTGCATTTTTCGTCTAATAGACATTAATTTCAATTTAACACAATCATTAAAACCCTTTTTTTTCAGTCCATCTTTTATATTCAAAATTAATTTAAGTGAAGTTAAATCAATTTTCTTATCATCAATCTTTTGGCTTTCTTTTAAATCTACTTGGGTTTGAGGTTTAACTGTTATAGTATTACATTCTAAAACACTGGTTTTTGGACTGCACTGTGAACTAGCAACAGAAATTAAGTCATTATTACTTTCTTCAGTTTCTGAAAGATCAGAATCTGAAGATATAAGTGCTCTCATTTTTTTACACTGGTTTTTAGTCAAAAGTTTTCGATCTTCAGCAGCAGGTTTTTTAGCTATCGCCAACCATTTACTCCCTAATTCAAAATCTAGAACAATGTTTTCAGAAAAATAACCTTCTATTGGATAGAGATACACTAACGCAAATTTTTTCGGAAAAGTAATATCCATAAGTAATTCAGAATATTTTCTATTAATAAATAAAACAAAATTATTGTAACTAGCAATATCAACAATAAAAAACATTTTAGTTTTTAAAATACAACTATGTTGCTGAAGATCTCTCAAAGTTGTATGCGATTTTCCACATAAACAATAATAAATAAACAAGTGAGCACAAAAATGTCTTGAAAGAACTCGGCCAGGCTCATGCAATCCCCCTAATTTAAACTTCTTACCACAAAATATACAAGAGACGTTGTTTTTGTTTCCTTTCAGTGCTTCACTCAACATCTTTGTGCCATATGCGATCAACAGCAATGAGAGCACTGAAAGGAAATACCTAGGGCTTTTGTTATCAATATCTACAAACAAAATAAACAAAAACAAATTCTCATCATATATAGATAACTTTCTTAAGCATGGTATATGTATATATATATATATATAAAGATAATGCATGTCACTTACACTTAAAACACTCTCTATCTTCTTTTATATTTCCGTCTAGAAGACTTAATTCTTTATATTCCCTTAATTCAGGATTCTCTGCTTGAACTAAAATAGAAAATACGAATGTAGTTATGCTATTTTTTGAAAAAATTCGAAAATTTTTTTATAAATTGAATGAGTATATAGTAAGTAATATTTTCGTCATACTTACATTCAAATGTGTTCCGTTCATAGTACAGGAAGTTTTCGTTCTTCCCAACACATTGCTTACTTCCTATGAATCGTGAAGATGCTTTTTCTACAAAAAAATAACATAGTAAATGTAAAGTCATTATTATTGTACCTACAGACAAATTTACATTTTTCATAAAACAGAAAAACTTACTCATAGCAATATGCGTGCTAGCTTTGCTCTTTTCCGTCTTCTCTTCATCTTCAAAACATTCCTCCAACCACCTTAGTGTTTCATCATCGGTAGAACTTAATAAAACAATAAATCAAGATTGTAATTATTTAAAACTCTATATAATACAGTTGAATATTGAATAATAAAGTTTCAATAATATACTTACATAGCACTGAAATCTATTTCGTCTATATTTAGTTCTAATGTAACATTTGAGGATGTAGACCTACAAGTAATATATATATATATATACAATTGTATAAATTTATAAATGTAACTGCAACAAAATTGTAAAAGATAGTATAAATAACTTACTCATTTGTTGTAGGGATATTGCTAGCCATTGTTGTTTTGCAGAGTAATACTTAAATGAAGTATAAATGAAAACTGATACTGTTTAAAAAAAATAGTTTCTCTTATATACAAAACATTGAAGTCATTTATCAAGATTAATTTGTAGACTGATTTTCTGATTATTACTATGATAAATGATATTGTTTTTTAAAAAAGTGGAAGACGATTAGGAAGTTGGTTAAAAAAAATAGGAAGATAGAGATTAAATAGTTTAATAAGCTTAACCACCACAAACACTCCTGTAAACTGTCTTTCCATCTAGCTAAAATTTTTGAATGTAGAGCGTTGGATAAGCAAATTTTACAACCTCTTTTAAATATAACTAGCTAGGATGAAACTTACATTTCATTTGAATGACACCTCACATCCTTCAAACATATTTTTATAGCAACAATTTTCATATAGACACATCAACAGCAAAACAATGATGCGGTGTAGTTCCATCTTTATATCATCAGACAGTAAATTAATATGTGAGAGCTTCAATTATAGTTTACACCATTAAGTATGAGTTCGGAATGTAATAAAATACTTTACAGGTACTGATAGCATTTAATAACTAGTTCAATTGCACTTTATTGATATACTCTACTATAACACACACTACCACAAACAATCATATAGACACATCATCAGCAAAACAATGATGTAGTGTAGCTCCATCTTTATATCATCAGACAGTAAATTAAAATGTGAGAGCTCCAATTATAGTTTACAACATTAAGTATGAGTTAGGAATGTAATAAACAGTTTAAAGATATCTGATAGCATTTAAATATGTATATGTAACAAATAACTCTTGAGTTATTAGACAAAACAGCTTCCTAAAAATAGAAAATATACTATGTATGTTGATACATTATTATTTCACACAAAAAACAATGAGATATTTTAAAAAAAGTAACAGTCTAACTAATAAAACAAGTGGATAAAGTCATGCTTTGCTCATGTTTTTTAGATGATAGCGGAGATAGCCAGGATTAAAAGTAAAACCACAAATCCGTTTTGGTGGAAGGCTGTATCTATATTAACTAATATGTAATGAAACAATAAAAAACAGGAGATAGATGCAATCAAGTTCTCTTCCTTTTTAGGTTGAATTCGACCTATAATTCCATCATCTATGGATGTTTGTTGTTTTTGTTTTAAATAGAAATAGCATGATAATAAATAGTGCTTAGGTGTAACTAATGACTTTTCTCGAGCGACACACTTGATATTAAAAAGATCAAAACATATAGGGTTAAGCGAGATGATGATTAATGTCTTTTCTGGAATGAGTTTATTAGTAAAATGACACTTGCGGGACACTTGCGCTATATTATAATTAATTACTTTTTAAAAATGAACTGGTAACATTACGTCGACTGAAATAATACCTAAAACGTCTCGCATAAATTTTGATCTGACTGAAAATGGACTGAAAACCTTCAAGGTGCGTAAAAATTATCGTAACTCGCTATAGCGGATATTCTAAGAAATATTTATTTTCTCGTTGGTAACTTGACGTAAAATATTTTGTAACGGATGTCACATGATCTCAATCGTTTTTTTTTTCAACTTAAACACTTAGTTACTCGTAAACATTTGATACTCGCTTGATTTCTTTGATAACAGTAATATCCCAATTGTGTTTATCGTAAATATTTCAAAAACGGATATTGCGCGTTTCAGTTGGTTTTTCCTACTAAATCGCCTAGTTACTCGTAAACATTTGAAAATTGTTTGATTTTTTCGCTGATAAAACATGTTGCAAGTATCTTTTACCAAATATTACCGTGATTTTCAATCAGTTTTCCTTACTAGATTACTTAATTACTCACCAACGTCCATAATTGTTTTTATTAATCATTGTTGCAAAGCAATGCTGTATTTAAATAATATTACTACGTTTCCAACCAATTTCCTTACTGAATTACTTAATTACTCGCCAGTATTTCATAATTTCTTTCACTAATAATTACAAATAATATTTATGCTCAAGTCTCCTCTCTCTCCTCTAAACACTCTCTCTAGATATATACAAACACAGTTATTTTTATTGTACCTTGCACAAAAACACCCCCTAAAACTTGTTTTTAGGCTGAGTCTTATGGGTTATTTTAGGGGGAGTATCAGTCCTGGGAGTAGATACTAAATTGACACAAATTTTTTTCATATGAATTTAAAACTTAACTAATGTAGTTTTTTTACCAAACATCAGTACATCAAAAACATTATTGTAAAGGTATATTATATAGGAAGATTTTCCATACTTATTATGTAATAAATGTATATAATCATATAATGATTAATTTTTGATCAATATATTTATTCAATGTAGATATATCTCTTCTCTCCTCTCTCCTCTCTTTCTTCCTCTCTCCTCTCTCTCTCCCTCTCTCCTCTCTCTCTTTCTTTATCTCAAGATACCATTTGTATGTATACATTGATTATCATTACAAGTTGTAGTGCTTTGTATTACTTAGTATTTACTGACTCTAGCTATATTATATAGGATGATTTTCCCTACTTATTATGTAATCAATGTATATAATCATAAAATGTTTCATTTTTAATCAATATAGTTATTCAATGTAGATAAAACTCCTCTCTCCTTTCTCTCTCCTCTCTCCTCTCTGTCTTCTCTCTCCTCTCTCTCAAGATGCCATATGAGTTCAAATTATGTGAAAAAAGTATCAAAACTTAAATGCCATACATTCAAAATCTAGATGCCATATGAGTTCAAATCAAGTAAAAAAAATAATCAAAACTCAAATGCCACTTAAATACCATTCAAATGCCACTCAAGTACCCCTCAAGTAAAATACAATATAAACTCGGCGAATTCATCCAACGTCGTAACCCATTGTCTCAACCCCAAGGCCAGAACCACAAAAAAACACTTGGTAGGGAGATCTGCTCATATATTACTACTGTTAATGTTTGTGGAGCTTGTCATGAAGCACTCACTCAATTGATGTACACGGGATGCGTAGATTGCTGTCTGTTGTGATTACAGTCAAGTATTTCATGTTCTTTCTAAACATTTCACGAAATTCACTCCGACAAAGTTGATGGAGCACAAAAAAATAGTCACAGCTCTACTACAAATTGTCGATCTGAATACTTTAAATGCTATTAAAATTGCTTTGGAAGAATGACAGAGATTCGTAGGGATTTGGTTTTTAAGGAGAGACAAATACGAAACAAAAGCCTTTGACTCCGAGTGGTACAAGTCTCAAAATTTGTCTCCCCCTGGCACAGTTGTTGGCCAATAGACAATTGGCTCCTCAATGTATTGTTTCAGTTGGTGACTTAAAGCATGGCAATAGTGCCTTCAGGAGCAAGTTTTTGAGGTGGATCTCACTTGTGGCTGCTAAAACACTGATATTGTCAAACATATGCTTTGCATAGAAGGTAGATGGATGCACAAGCACCAGTGACACCATTTGTCAAATATTTTGCTGGAGGGTCCATGACTCTTACATCACACTTACCTCCCAACACTGCAAAACAATAAAAAACAAATACTCGGTGATTGCGCCTACGTGTACATGTCATGCCTGTTAGGCAAAAGTTCTCACCATCTGTAGCCATTCTTGCAATATAGTATAAATTCGCCAACTGTTCAAGACACTAAATGGTTCGTTACTGAAGATGGAGTCGAAAATTTGTGTGGTCTTGCCAATAACAGTATGAGAATTTTTGTTAAATGCCAATAGACATGCACCGACAGCTCCAACATTTAATCGTTGGCATTTATAACCACCTATGTTCACCGGCACATGAATTATGTTAAACACTTCAAAATGGTAGGGATGGGGGAAGTTTAAATCTTCTGGAAACCATCGGAAGTACAGCAGATTGTTTGCTCACTTTCAGGTATTCAGCAGTCAGTGCCTATACTGTGTACAAGCTCAGTTTTCAATTTTAGAGATTTATATACACGTGTAGAAAACTTTTGTGCAACGTTGCTTAACTATGTCTGAATTGGATATGTCATTAATGTTCCCTTGTTTTATGACAGTTTCAACAGTGAATACACTATGTGAACCGTAGGAAAAATGGAGGCTTTGCAAGACACAAGTAGTGACTCACAAAAAGGACACATGCTCAACCTACACCTTCAAGTGTATCTACTTACCTTTACAATATTAGTAAATGCTTGTGAGGTTTGTCATTGAGCACTCACTCAATTGATATAAATGAATGCGCAGAGTGCTGTTTGGTGTGGTTACACTTCAGTATTTCATGTGCTTATTAAGCGCTGCATGAAACTCACTCGTACATGATTGATGGAGAACAAAAAAATGGTCACAACTCTACTACAGAATATTGATTGTAATACTTCAAATGCTATTTGAATCGTTTTGTGAGGAATTCATTGAGTTTCGGAAAGTTTTGGTTTTCAAGTGGAGATAACTACAAAACGAAAGCCTTCAACTCCGAGTGGTTCAATTTACAACATTTGTGTCCATTTGGCACAGTTGTTGACCAATAGACAATCGGCTACGCAATGTATTATTACAGTTGGTGACACAAAGCATGGCAATAGTGCTTTCAGAACAATTTCTTGCAGTGGATCACACCTGTTGCTGCTTGAACTCTGATATTGATTTCGAACACTGATTTTCGTGACAATTCCTATATAGTATCAAGGTATTTTTGCTCAAAAAAAACGTATTTGTTCAAACGAAGCTTTTTATAAGTTTGCAAAAAATTTTCAAGTGGAAAAAATTTGTTCATTTATTCGATAATCCTTGTATACTATAAAGAGGTTTTTGCGAGAAACTTTTTACGTTTTGCGCAAGAATCATATGTTTTAAATCGCCTTTTGCGCGAAAAGCACAAGTGTATTAACACGAAAAAAATGTTATACCATAACAGGATTTTTGCGTGAGCATTCATATGTGATGTAAGCTTGGGTTAACTGGTGCAACTTATACTATACAAGAACCACTGTTTTTACACTAAAATTATTCACTCCACCAACATCATCTAAAGAAACGACATCTACCACAACTACTAGGAGGACTCTCAACAATAAGGTGAGAATTATTAAATAATTATTAAACACTTAGTGGTAAAAATCAACTGGATGAGCTGTGAAGTATCACAGAGTTATCTTCAGGGTTTAAATTATTTATTATTAATAACGCTTGAATAGTTTTTATCTTGAAGGACACTTTTTTACATAGCTGAGTCGATGGAACCAAAACTCTACTACTGTCTATTATTTTTTTTTGCTTTCAGTTCAACTTTTCACCCAATACGATGGATAAGGATGAAGACATCAAAACAGACAAACTTCCAACATTTAAATCATATCCCGATGGGAAAGAAAACATCCCGCCTGAGTCATCTATATCAAGGAAGAGTTCAAGAAAACTTTGACCGAAACAATGGAGTTATGATAAAAGTAAAACGCTCGACTGTGCATCTGGTCTAAAAGATCCTTCTAATTCAAACCTTTTCTGCTTGGCAAACAAACACTGCCAGTATACTGAACTCTTGGCACATAAATGAACAAAATGATGACTATACAATTTCAACCACTTCATCTAAATTCAAGATCATTGTTTTTGCGGATAATTTATATTGAAACACCACTCGACGATGTTTATAAAAACTTACCCATTATCCACTACAATGTCGAAACATTTGGTAACAGACGACAAGGCAGATTTATCGTAAATAAAAAACAAGCCGACAAGTTTGGACTATTGCAACTCAATGTGCCAAGACTGGTGATCTTCATGAGTCGTAATAACGGAGCAGATCTCTGTCATGGAATCTAAGGAGAAGGTTCTCCGGGTTCTCCAGGCAAAGTACGCACCAGTTACCATGAGAACCTGTGAGGTACCTTTTTGTGTGCACCAGCTGTTTAGAATGTATGTTGATTTACTAGTGTTGAATGTTGATTAATACATTGTATGTTGTGTTGGATGTTCTGGAGGTTCTCCTGCTCCATTGGGTGTCTTTTTGTGTGCACCAGGTGTTTAGAATGTATATATTGGTATATGTTGGTATGGTATTTTGATCCTCCGCGATGCCTTTTTGTGTGCACCAGGTGTTTTGATGAATGGTGTGATGTTGATTTAGACACGGGTTTGTGCAATAGTAGTAATATATAAGCAGATCGCCCTACCAGGTGATTTTTGTGGGTTAAATCTCCAGTGTTATGCAATGTTGTACCCCGTTGATATATGCTGCTATTTAATGTTTTATGGCATTTAAATGGCGCGTTTTTCTCGCTTTGTATTATTTTTTAGTAATATATGATGTTTTGCATGATTTTTTTGTATAATTTTTGTGTTGAGGTAAATCTCCATTGTGTTGGAATTTTGTTCCCTGATGACTGTGGTGTTTTTTGTGTTTTTTTCTCTTGACAGTGGTGTAAATAATGTTTTAGTAATGTTGAACCCGATGATGTTATTTTTTGTGTGGCATCGGGGATTGGATGCGTTGCTTTACCCAATGTATTAACATTGTATAGTTATAGTTTTATTATTACAAGAAAATTTGAGTGTATTTACTACGGTTACGGTTTTTACATTGTATAAAAATTAATCGTTGTATGATTGTATGGTTTTTGAAGAAAATATAAGCTTTTTTTTCATAATTAACTCACAAGAAAATTTAAACTTTTTTCTATTGAATGATGCTTTACCCAATGCTTTTTATGTTAAGCAATAACATTGTATAACTATTGGTATAGTTATTGGTATAGTACTACTAATACAAAAAAATTTTGGCATTTCTTTCCATACATATTCATATCCGTTTATTAGTATATCTATGTACATAGGTATATTCATTTATGCATGTCCGTATCCATATTCATGTGTACATTATATAAAAAATGAAACGATGTATGTTTGTATACATTTATTATATAATAGGTATTACGTTATTTGGTGAATGGTAAATAAATGTAATAAAGTATGTTATAAATATAACGTGTGTGCAATGAAATAACACTTATTGATAGGATATTATTGGTTAAAAGATGGTAATGTCGAAAAAAACTATAGATATGTATGAAATCCCTCCAGCATCAATTTTATAATGTAAATAGAAAAGGTAACCCTTCTCTTATTTGCATGTAGTGCACAATATGATAGCGAAATTTGTAAAATGTTTTTTTGTTCCACTTCATAGCATATCATTTTTCTAAAAGATCTTGATCCCGAGCTTCTCATTTAATTGCTTTTAAAAAATTCTTAATATGTAAAACTTCTATCATCGATAAAATTGTTTTGAAATTACCATTCATCATATCGTCGAAGATCTCTGTACTCTCTTCGTGTTCTCCGGAACACGCTTCCATATTCATCATGTGTTGTGTTATGCAGAATAATATTATTTGAAAGGTTAGGCACTCTATAACTTCATCCTGAACCAAAATATCTTCTTTCAGGTGCTTATGGTATGTTTCTGGGAGGAAAGCTTTCAAGTGAATTTTTCTGGTTCCCATACTGCTCTAAAATATAAAGATATAAATAATTATAAAAGTTTGATTTCTGACTACTACTAAATAGTATTTTTTATTAGTTCTTACCTTATCACCAAAAAGTCTGCTGTTAGTAGTATAATGAATGCTGTAGATGCTTCTTCAAAAGTTATTACTACAGAGAATGACTTTTTATGTAGAGAGAGCGGTTCTTAAATACAAGAAGCTACGCCCATTTATTAATCTCACATCCTATGAGAACACTCAAGCGAAAACTCTTTTATAATGATGTTATTCATGCGAAACTCCTCTATGATACATATAGGTTTTTCGCGGGAAGAATAGAAATATTTTACGTTGAAGTTTTGTTTCTCTTTTAGACAGAAAATAATGTCGTTTAATTCACATGAAAAAACTATGTAGCTCACGCGGAAATATTTTTATTCGCGTGAAAAAAGAGACTCTTATTCAGCTTTGTTCTCAGGAAAAAACGGTATATTTTTCATGTTTTATTCGCATAAAAATAACTATTGTATTCTCACGAAAGAATTGTTTTTCTTTGCGTGAAAACATGGTGTTTTACTCTATTCGCATGAAAAATAGACTTTTATTCAGCGTTGTTCACAGGAAAAAACGGTATATTTTTCATGTTTTATTCTCGTGAAAATGATTATTGTATTCTCGCGAAAGCATTGGTTTTCTTTGCGTGAAAACATGGTGTTTTACTCCATTCGCGTGAAAAAGAGACTTTTATTTAGCGCTGTTCGCAGGAAAAAACGGTATATTTTTCATGTTTTATTCGCTTGAAAATACACTGCGCAGAATGAGTTCTTATCCTAGCATATCCTAACTATATCCTAGTAGCATAGACACCTCTTTTTTAGGATATATGAACTCATTAATTCCATTCTATCCTAATTTAGCACAGTTATCATTAGTTGACTTCTCCATTATTACAAAACAGAGTTGTCTTCTCTTTCTATCAGCTTGTAGACAGCAGCTGAACAGTTTCTGCCACAGCCCATATATGCTTTGATAGCAGTTCATCAGCGTGTAAAACAGTAGTTTTGCTTTCACATGTTTTATAAAGAGCTGCTACTCGTAACCTTTCTATCGCCCTAGCAGTGTCTTCCTATGCTCCACTGCACATCAGGGTATTTATGCTATAGTTGATCAATGCAGCCTATTTTTATTTTCTCATAGCCTTTAATTGATAAAATGGAACCAAAATCAAGAACATTGAGTAAACAATTTGTGGTTAGTGTATTAAGCAAAGCAAACAGAGAGTAAACACAACAAAGAGTGTAACATCTGTGCAACATGTTCAGATTAGAAAGTGTATTTTAATGAACTAACTGCAATTAATGTTTTATTGAAATACAGAAAACGTTGCACAAAGCACTTCCTATTGATGTCGATTATTATTGTGATGGAACAAATGAATAGTTACGCTTGGGCTAATACCACTTGTCCTAGCTTCTGCTTGTTTGTGCTCAAATAGCAACCTTGTACAGTTTATTACAACAAACAGAAAAATGAATACAAAAAATTACCTTGACTCACATTTCAAAGTACATATTTCTGCACACAAAAAAATTCTGATGCGAAATGTATGACCAATTGCCATAAAGCTGGGTTATGCGCAATAACAAGTAATGAATATAAACTGCCCTAATCCGGTTGATGAAGGCTAGTGAAGTACATGTAGCATTGAATTGTACATCTCATAAATGCCTGGGTACAGGTACAGCTGCTTTGTCAGAATTAGAAATGTGTTAAAGCTGTAACCTACAGTTAGCTAAACCAAAATAAAGCCTTGTATGCATTGGCAAAAGAAGAAAAGTGGTGAAGGAAATGTACTGTGGATATAAAAAGAACGGATATTTCAAGCTGACAATATCTCCTTCAGCAGCTCCTATTTTATTAGTTGTAGAGAAACAAAGCAGCGATAGTTCAGCAGTAGTTCAGCTGTGTATTGCTCGTGTACTCCACAGTGGCATCATTGAAGTATGACTGGCAGCAAACATTTCATTCTAGTATCTTGTTGATTGCCGTTTAATAAGCTTTTGTGGTTGATGGCAGTCAGTTAGTCCTATCATTGCTTTGTAGCATCCCTGTCAGCCAGTTCACTGCAATAACAACATCACACTAGTTATGCTTGGCAAAATATTAGATAGCTAAAAATGATGAGTTTGTTCCAATAAATTTCATCTATATACAAATTCTCTAAATCAGTCATCAAAAGAGTTAACAAAATGAACGTTTCATATAAGCAACTTATGACCTAATCTTGTGGTTGAAAAGAGGCAGATGTTTGCCATGGAACGTAATCTGTTGTGAGAAATGCATGGGAAAAACATCTCCTACAGTACTTATAGGCATAATAAAGGTAAAATCAGCATACCTATATAGGAATGCAACTGAATTACACGACACCAAAAAGAAACTAGACCAAAACGTGACTTTCGAACTTCATGCAGGCAACATAGCAAGCTGAGTTAACTTGTTGACTACTTATGATGCTGAAACATCTTGTCAAATATTTAGATCGAAAATTTATGATAACTACGATGTAATACGTTTCCGTTTAATAATAGTTCACCTATAGTCTAGAAATTTGCAGAACACTCATCATATACTGACTTTCCATGATGCGACGCCGTAGCGCTACGCTGTAGCGCCACGGCCCTCTTGGAAATGGTTATATCGCCACTGCAGTCATGATGATGTGGCGCTATTGAAAGTCACTACTAAGTAGCGACTTATAATAGCACCAGACCACTGAAACGTTATGGAAAAAGGGAATGCCGTAGCGCTACTGGTCTGCACATGCGTGTATTGAATTTCCAGCATTACAGGGGGTCAAAATAATTTGGACAAAAATTTCAGTAAAATGAGACAGTTGCCTTTCAAGACCACTTATGTTAATTAAAAATGATGCAGAATAAGTGATCACAAATATATTTACGTCTTATTTTATATTATTAGTTTTTTTCAACATTTTAGAATTTGATATTAATAATTATAATAAAAATTAAATAATAATTAATAAATAATCAATTAACCGTGGTTAAATAATAATAATAAAAATAAATAACTATTTTAAATTAAATAAATTAGACATTAGCCAAGCACTGCTGCTTCAAAATTCTAACTGTGGAGTATGCATTAGATGAAACAAACGCAAGAAAAGAATTTAATTTAATCTAATTGTTTGTTAAAACAATTTTCCTTGATACAGTTTCACTCATTAGCTCAAAGTCGCCGTTGACTCGCTAATCAGGGTTCATGACCTTTGGGCCTACTGTACTGCTGACTTATGGAAAAGCGTGATGGTTTATTGCTATTGAGAAGCACTGAGCCATGACAGCACAACGAAATCGTGATATGGAAAGCTAGTAATTGACGGCTTTACATCAATTATTGGTTTGCCAGAATTTTTTATTGTACAAATAATGTATAAACAGCCTCTAAATAAGTATATAACCCACAGATTCTAAGACAGTAAAAAAATGTCAACTTCCAAGCTATTTAAATATAGTTGCTGATCTTGACTTGTTTGAAATTTAATAACAATCCTAATTTTTTACGAAGCTTGAAGGTTACACATGAACACAGGATCAACAGCAAAATTGATTTGCCTCAAACAAACATTAAGAAGAAGAGAACAATTTTTCTCCAGAGCCAAGGTGGTCGCAGATGCAGGATTAGATATAATTAATTTGGTGTGGAGGCCTGTGGGAGGGGAGTGTGGTGACTGAGGGAAGACTGAGACTTCTGGGGTTTATTTGATTGAGCAGGTAGTTCCGTTACCTGAGTTGCTAACACTCTAGTCTTGGCTATCTAGTGGCTCAATCATGAGAAAGAAATTTTTTTTAGTTGTTTTTTGCATTTTGTCATATACCCAGTAAACTATTCTAGACAAAACATAAATAGAGCAATCCAATCACAGCAAAGGTATGTAAACATTGCAATACAATGTTACGTAAAGAGTAAATAGACAACTTTTATATGTATACTCAAAAAAATTATTGTATTTTTAGTATAGAGACATCCACTTCTACTTGGTTTGTTTGCTACAGTCTGTTTCACAGTTTGAAGCCTTGGCGTACACGTTTGGTTTTTACAGAAAATTTGGGTGAAAATTGAATGCCTGCATTGCCCATGCAGTTTATTCCTTCTACTGTGGCTGCTGCTGTGATTACAATGTCATTTGAAGCATTGTAATGGCAAATGAATTTCAACAAAATAGCTGCAATATGAGACTTCGGCTAAATAAATTGATCATATTTTCAGAGTTGGAAATTTTTAGAAAACAGTTGCAATATTATTGCGTTGTAGCAATTGAAGGAGAGAAAACCAAAACCGAACATTTTAGTAATATAACATGTATAAAATTCATTGTGGACAGGTTTAGGGAAAATTCGAAAACGGGTTTTGGACAGTAGGCATTGTGGGAAAAGTCTGCAAATAGATAAATAACTGACCAATTGTCTCCTCCCCTAACTACAATCTCAGCTACTGCCCTTCCGATTACATTTCCCGTAACCTGTCCATTCCGAGCTCATAGAGGCGTTGTTCTCCGCTCTCCCTTATCTCCCATTCCCAAGAATTCACACAAACATTCTTACAGCCAAATACCAGGCTAGCATTCATATATTTTTACCAGGCCCAACAAATATGTCCTTGGATTTTATGCATACATAACTAGGGACAGCCAACCCAACCCCAGTATAGCCACTTCGGATCATATATATATACTACTGGAGACAGCTAAAGCAACCCAGTGTGGCTACCCGGACAACGTATAAATGATAAAAAATGAGGAATAGCTACACCAGATCCTATAATGTATGTAGTGGATTTTAATGACACCACATCTGCGCAGTTACTTACCAACCATTCTGGCATCAATAGTAAAGCCATTTGATCAGTGCCGTATTGTAAGGGGCGGCCAGCCGGCCCAGCCGTCCCAACTTTTCACAATGTCAATTTCGGTTTTTATGCGGCTATAATTGCCACAGCAACGGCTCCATTTACTAGAGGGCTTTGTTGCTAAGTAGCAGCAGTCTCGTGCCATGCGTGGCTCAAATAATTTATAACCCAAATTCTTCAGTACACAGTATGGGGTCTAAGCATAATTTCAGTGCTATACACTTTACCACCAGCTATTATTTGTGTCAAGGCTTTTATGTTGTTAGCGCATGGTAGTTACTAAACATTAATTAATCAACTTCCAGTAATAATAATTCTTTGTCATCATCTTCTCTTCTCGTCATGAAAAGACAAAAGGAACAGCTCAAATTAACATCTTTTTTTGAAACCAAGTAAGTGGACCATGGAGTTTGATGCAACTTCTATTTGTTTTATTTTACTTTTTTTTTTTTCAATGGAGTTTCAGTAGTGAGTTATTATTATTATAATTATTTATTATTAGTAGTAGTATTAATAATATTATTATTATTTAATTATTATTCTTAGTTAATAAATAATGATAAAATAAATAATGATCCCAATGATGATATAAATTATACTATTTATTTCTTATTGTTACTAATAGTATTAATGATTATAATAAACTAACAGTATTAAATTATTTATTATAATTATCATGGTTTAAAACTACTAATAATAGTAATTATAACTATTTATATAGTAACACAGTGAGCCATGTATGATTGGTAACAAACTGGAGTGGTAATAAAAAATAATTGATAAAAATTTTTTTTTAATTATTTCTTATTACCACTCCAGTTTGTTACCAATCATACATGGCTCACTGTGTATAGTAAGAATAATAATAATTATCAAAAACAACAATATACATTTGTTATTATTATTTATTTATTATTATCATTGTCTTTTTTTTAGTAATAAGTTTTACAGTGACTATTTGCTTTTTATGCTCGTATTAGATTTTTTTAATACTAGTACTGTCTACTACCAACAGTTTACCAGTGGTAGTCAGTACTGCCATGCTACTTGGATTATCAGCAAGTGTTACAAGTACTACAACTACTATTACATGAGGAACTCTGCAATCAAATTTATTCCCTAGAAACAATTTATAATCCTTCCATTGTAGCGTAACTGAAGCAGAATTATTTTTTACTCCAACAATGGAAACCTCCAGACAATCACAATGGCACTTATTTAGGACAGGTCTGCTGCTATGCTGTATTCATCATATGAACTTTACTCAATGGGATATTCAACTTGCTGTTTTATAACATAACAATAAGTTTGCTCACAACTAATTTTTTTAGTGTTCTGTCGTTGTTAAATCAACTATTATGTAATGGTAAATAGAAACATTTCGGATTAGCTATAGTCAAAGTTACAACTGTGGTGCATCAACCAGTTTTATCATAATTTTCATCATCATTTACGCCAATGGCCAATATAAATTGTTTAAAATCATTATGCCTATAAAGAGACCCTATTTCTTAATGTGTGTATGCATATTATTATTATTATTATTATTATTATTATTATTATTATTATTATTATATATTCTTTATTGAGGTTTACATAAAAAAAATTACCCATGATAGCACAAAAACTATAAGAGTATGAGTATGACCAGATTTAGAAAGATTTACAACCATACATGACGCATCTATGTGTGCTTCATACTGTTACAATGACACATTCTAATTCAAAGGGTTGCTACTACTGGGAATGCATTTGATCGCAGTAAAGATGGTGGTAAGAACATGCTCATGAGCTATAATAGGCCTATTCCTCATCTGCTCATAGCACCTACAATGCTTAATGCATGCAGCTTTTACCTATGTTTTCCACCAGTTTACTGTTTTCAATTATCCTGATATGGCCAATCCTGTATAATTAGAGATTTAACCATAATTTACAGCAGCAGGTTTTGAATCTTCCACTGAAACTTACGAAGATCAAACTTCTAGCGTGTGTCTAGGCTCTGAAACTGCATCATCGGCAGAAGTTGCTCTAATTAAGGATCAATTTGTTCCTTCCAAGACATTCAGTTTCCCAAAACGATTATTTGGTGATAAAAAGAAAAAGGAATGGTCTTGCTCACATTTGTGGTTTGACCGATTTCCCTGGCTTCACTATAGCAAGACTGCTGACTCCGTAATATGCTTCATTTGCTACCAAGCTCATCATTAGAGTAAGTTGACAAGAAGTGACAAGTAACCATAATTGGCATTACTGCAATCTTTCAAGAGCACAATCATTAAAAATGCACCCAATTGAGTTACTTTTTAATGCTATTAGCTATATTTTGATGTCTATCACTTTACCCATCAAAGAATTTTACCAGCTGTTGGAGAGCCAAAACTAAAAGTAGATTAGTGATGCTAGTTTGTGTCTTGTTCTGTTCTGTCTCTATCATTTTCATCGATGGAAACTCTAACATACTTTAGATTTGAAAACATTCGAAAACAGGCGAGAGGACGTCTTCGTCAAAGGCTTTAGCTATTGGAATGACGGTGGTAGAAAATTGGAAAAACATAATCAGTCGTCCTCGCACAATGAAGCTGTTTTAGCTGTCCACAAAAAATATTCTACGAAAGCAGTGGACGAACTGTTAGACACCTCTCTATGTCAAATGAAAACTGACAACCATGACATGCTAGCATACGTGGTTGAAGATTTGAAGCTACTGTCTCGGCAAGGGTTGGCAATGAGAGGTTCATTTGATACTACTTCACGTGGTACATCTGAGCCTGACAGTAACTTTTGGCAAGCCTTGCAATCTTTTGGAAAAGTCTCAGAAAGAATGAAGCAACTGTTGACCAAAAGCCAAAGGTATTGCAGCCCAGAGATCCAAAATGAACTGTTGTCCATCATGGCAAATATAGTTTCAAGAAACTTGATAACAAAGATTGCTGAATCAGAATGGTATTCGCTGATGACTGATGAAACAAGTGATGCTGACAAAAAAGAACAGGCTGTTGTTTGTTTCAGGTAAGTAACCATTGTTTTATTTTTTAAACTAGAATGGAGTGCTTGTCATGAATAAAATTCACCTTTGTATAACCACCATTTGATAATTGTTCAAATTGTTGTTTGCTGCCACAAGTTGCTTGTGTTTTTAAACTTAAGTATACACAGATTGAGTTAATGACACAAACATTGTTTCTTTGAACAGGATTGTGCATGATCTCACAGCCAAGGAATATCCAATGGGGCTTTATGAAGTTCCGGGCACCTCTGCCAAACAGCTGTTTGATACAGTAAAAGATGTTCTTCTTCGCTTTAATCTTTCTCTGGATATGTGTCGAGGTAATAACCAATCAGCAAATATATTTTTCATATATTTTGTTTATCATGCATTACTGTCATACATATCATGCGTGTTTTGTTCTAACAATGTGACATATGTGCCATATTTTAGGCCAATGCTATGATGGGGCAGCATCAATGAGAGGTAAAAAGAATGGTCTCAAAACCTTGATTCTCAAAGAAAATCCAAAAGCATGCTATGTGCACTGTTATGCTCACAGTCTGCAGCTTGCTATTCAAGATTCTGTGCGTAGCAGCTCACTAATGACCGATGTCTTTGATTTGTGCTCCGAGGTAGCCAAATTGATAAGAAATTCACCAAAGAGATCTGCGGAGTTGAACAAGATTAAGCAAGAAGTTGGAGAGCCTTCAATGGGCATACGAACCTTATGCCCCACTAGGTTAGAGATTCTTTCAGCATATAATGTTGAAAATTAGTATTGTTATGTCAACTGCGTCGTGTTTACAATTCATCTGATTTTTTCTTTCCCAGATTTGAACACTTTTCCAAGCATCTTTTCATATTGAAACTTTGAGCAATATTTAATAATTCTATTTTTCAGATGGACTGTCCGGGCAAACGCCATAAATGGTATAATTGCTAACTATTCAGCTCTTCTGCAGCTACTGAGTGATACCTCTGGGGTAACCGAGCCAGACATTAAATATCGGATGCGAGGAACACACAAGACACTCAATGATCAACACACGTTATTTGGTGAATGATATTACTGATAGAATAATGCCCAATATTTGTCATCCACTGGGTATATAGTTCTAGATTTGTTTCTTTGTAGGGTTAAAGCTGGCCTATAAAATATTCCTATTGACAGACAGCCTCAGTGCCAGTATGCAGAGTGAAGAGTTGAGCTGTGCTGATGGAAGAGAAATGGCTGAGGCGATTGTGAGATCGCTGAAGACAATGCGCTGCGATGAATCTTTTGAAAAATTCTATCATGAAGTGATAAAAACCAGCACCAATTTGGGTAAATTTTGTAAAGATTATTGCATTTCTTGCCATGTATGTATGTGCTTTTGTATCATTCCAAACTATTGGATCAATCATGCTAGGCAAAACACTTCATTTGAATTAATATGAGGGATGTAAGAAGATATATGACAAAAAAATGAGCAATAGTCTTGCCAACATTTATGATAAACCCATATTTTGAATTTATCTAGAAGTTGAAGAACAGCAAATGCCCAGACAGAGGAAGATGCCAAAACGGTTGGACAGCTGTAACCGAGACTACCACTTTGACTCCACACTGAAGGACAAGGTTCGTCGAGAGTGTTATACTGTCCTTGATGCAACCATCAGTACCATCCAGGACCGCTTTACTCAAGAAACATTGGATGTTTACACTTCATGTGCTGTGATTCTTCAGCAGGCCATAAAAGGACAAGCTGTACAGATCAACTCCAGTGTTGCCGAAAGTTATGCTGATGACTTTGACTTTCCAAAGCTGACATCTCAGCTGTCATTGGTTTCTGATCTTGTGGGTGGCACAAAAATTGCATCGATAAAAGAGTTTGCTGAGTGGTTAAAGATGTCATTTAGCAGATCTAGCCTAGATGAGGTAGAAAAGTTCGTAAAATTGATTTTAAAATTGCCAGCTACTAATGCTACCAGCGAACGCACGTTTTCCGCCTTGAAAAGAATAAAGAGTTACCTTAGAAATAGCATGGGACAACAAAGATTAAATTCATGTATGCTCCTGCACATATACAAAAAGGAGACAGATAAGCTAAATGTCGAGCAAATTATTAGTGAATTTGTTCAAAGCCACATTGATCGCAAGGAAAAAATAGCTGTCAAAATGTAAAATTATAGACAACGCTATGGTGGAAAAGACGTGGACCAACAAAAATTGGAGAATATTTGATGTTTCTAAATTCTGACAGTTGTTCATTCATGTACTAAGATATCCTGTTACTTGGAAGCTTGTTTAATGTTCTGAATAAACACTTGAGATTAGAAACACAAATAGTGCTTGTTTTCTATTATTTTACAAAGTTTGTCAGTATTTTTTACTCTCTCTGCCAGACATTATGTACTCAGTCAACTGTATTCTCTCTTTTCTTATTTAGGCAAATAACTTTGAACTTCACACAGGTATATTTTGGTATAAAATTGAAAATATCTATTAATATAAATATTAGGTTTGTTATCTTGAAGTGCTCCAAAACTCATCAATTTCCACCAGATGCGCTGTCGGGGCTTCGGCAGCCGGGGCGCTGCCCCGGACCCCGCCAGGGGGCCTAGGCCTTGGTTTGGCTGTCCCAACTTTTAAGAGGGGGATACAGCTCTGACTCCACATTCCCCATAACCGTTTCACTACTTATTTTATGGATATCAGTCTCAAAATACAAGTATTTGGAGTTTTCCACTTTTCCCTATGGAACAATTCCCAGCAAAGTGCCAAATTTTGTTGATCCCTGTTGCCTGCGGCTTTTGATAGTTTAAGGTGTGACAACACCTGAGCAGGCAAAAGGGTCAATCGTTGATCTAGTATGTCCTACTGTAACTTTCTGTTGCGGGGTGTGATTAAACAAAAGATTTATAAATACAGTTGGTGAGTTAGTGATGGGCTGTATCACCAATTGGCCGGCAGTTGCAATGTCATGTGTGTGTGTGTGCGTGTCAGGGCCTAATAAGGTTTCGGGGTACTTAATGTCTTTAGTTTAGCCTGGCCCTTTATATGGGGAGTGTTATTATTAGCCTTGTCTCTAGCTGATTGCAAGCTTCTTCTTTTGGTCAGGTCATGGACTGAATGTTCATTGTCTATTGTATTGAGTTCTGCATGTACAGAACAAACTTCTGATTCCATACATATCATTCAGCCAACCTTTTGGAATTGCAGTCCCTGGAATTCGAAATCACGTAACGGGGACAAATGCTATTACGGTGTTTCTGCGGTATATTGTCCTATTAATTCAGTTCCTGTTGAATCTTGTGTTCAAATGATTACCCAAATAAACTCGATAACCGTAATTTCAAATTCATATCATTTGTAATGATGATGCTGAAAGTCGTTTTGTTCATTTTTTTCATGTTGTTCTGTGGTGTCGTGGCGGTAAGAAAAAATAAATGTCAGTAACCATGAAAAGAAATGTTTATGATAGCATATGGCTATCATCAAAACAGCCATTATTATTAACACAGAAAATTAATACAAAAAACAAAACGATAATAATACTATTATTACTACATACTACTATTAATTATTGCTATTATAATAAAATAATCTGGATCAATAATTTATCGATTCCATTGAAAAATATTATTATTCGCCACAAAAATGTATAAATAATAATAATAAAATAAAAAATGATCAATCAAACGATGAGAAAATTTCACTCCCTGAAGACTACTGGTCTACTACTACGCGGGTGTGGGTGGATGTGGATTTTAATTTCTCTCCAAGATGCTAATTCTATGATTCACACTTAGTTTGCAAAATCCATCAGAATCTAAAAATAGAAATGAAATAATTAGAAAATTATTAGAATTTAGCTAGACACAGTAAGCTGATGCGGGGATCGCATTTCACTTCCTTCTTTTGTTAAATTAGAAATATTTTAATTGTGTGTCAGCAGTTAAGTTGTTTCTGAATACCAAAAAAAAGTAAAACCCAAATAATATAATCAAAGTAATGGCTTATTAATGTGGGCAAAAATGACCATAGAATCAGTATCACTCCCACAATCAATTCATTTTAAGTAATCGAGACAAAAGATTTTGTTCTCAAATAGTTACAATTTAAACTCATATTTCTAGTTTAGTCCAATTTAGAATCAAGTTTGTATTTTGGTCAGTTTCAGGCTCATAATATTGACAATTTTTATCTAGGAGTGTCCTACAGGTTGTTTGTGTTTGGGGGCTCAAAAGGAGTGTCGCCCCACTGTTCCTTCAAGATATTCTACTACTACTACTGTACAGGTCCCAGTGGTCGTGGGTGAGAAATTTTCACCTCTTACTGTTGGACCTCTTGCATCTACCACTGCTGTTGTTACGTCTCATACTGCTGCTTATGTTATTCCCTCTACTATGCCTACTGAACAACGTGCTGGTGTAGGCACGGCAATGTTAATTAACCCTGAAATTTCACCCATTGTTTTAGATTGGGCAACACTAGGTGTAGTGCTGGCCTTTGTGGTGGGGTTGCTGGTTGTGATCATAATTGGTGTGGCAGTATGCTACTGCCGACACCGTAAAAGATTTCATGTTGTGCTCGATGACAATGACATTGAGCTGGAACCATTATAATATTCTTGAACAAATAAATTACTGTGATATTTTAATTAATTACTGTGATATTGTGCAGGATTTCACTGTGGGGGTGTGAGTTGGTAGCTCGGCCTACCTGCACAACCTCCCGAACTGTGATGGCAAACTGTGTCTATTGCTTCAGCGATACAACCCGCCCACAGGTCGACTAGTATCCTTAGGAGTGGTGCATTACCATCCTAGTCTACTATCTAGCTGCCGGTTGCGTTAGCTATTCTAGTGTAAGGCAGAGGCCGAACTTTGAAGGGCGAACTAGTCAAAGCTACGTTCGGCCAGCAGAGGTTCGGCTGATCTGTTCCAGTGCAAGGCAGAGGCCGAACTTTGAAGGCGAACTAGTCAAGCTAGGTTTCGGCCAGCAGAGGTCCAGGCTGATCTGCTTATTAATTACTACTTGAGTAATGTGGTACGTGCATGTACTTAGCGCAGTGAAGTTATTGTTAGAGAACAAAGAAACTTCTGAGAGTGTGTAAGCTGACTCTGACTTTATTGCTGCCTAACACGGCTATTTATATAAAAGATTACATAACATATTTCTGGTAGATACAATAAAACAAAGGAAGCCACACCTAGCACAACTGGTTGGCTAGCATGGGCGAATCACACACAAAGGGTGGTACATGGATAAATGGTTGAATGATTGCACATGGCATACGTATAAGTTTACATGGTTAAAATAATAATAATAATGAACATAGAAATATCTGCCCTAAAGCGCGGGCATAGAACTGTCACATGTACACAATCTGGAATAGCGTATGCATAGAACTAAGTAAGTAATTGTACCATAGAACTGTCCGTGAAGATGGCGCCGGTCCTTCACA
>CALYOO010000062.1:159151-184423 GCA_945261195.1 Cryptosula pallasiana
AGGATGATTAAACAAAAATGTAAAATAATTACATGAATTTGAATTATAGTTCTTTTTACATTGGTTAGTTAGCATTATATAGTAAAGGGAAGTAACTCACCAAGTTATATTGTTCAGTTTGATTTTCTTGAGCATAATTTTCATCAAGTGTTTTTGATTCTCTCACTTCTATCTAAAGCAAAACAAAAAAATATTTGCTTTAAAATAAATCTTATCTAATTTGAAGTATTAGTTATATCAGTTACCTCAAATTAAATAAAAAAAACACTCACTGAGTTGTATTGTCTGACTTGCTCTTCTTGAGTATAGTTTTTCACCAGGGGCTGTTGGTTCTCTCAAAGACGTAGAAGATGTGTTTCCCGCTTGCCATTGAAAGCACTAAGACCTTGTTCTCAACAACCTCATCTGTAGTAAAGTACTTCATCTGGTTGGAATCATCAAGTTTGTTGGATAGGTTTTGGGCTGTTTCTTATCGCTTGTAATGCTGTGAATGTGATTATATCATGTCGATGATAACCAAATCTACTAACTTCACGATTTCTTACAAGTGTGACTCCTGTTCCAATCCGTTTGACCTCGCTAGCATGTTTTTCAGTATATATAGAACTCCCATCATCAAACCATCATATTGCAAATATCTGTAGTTTACCAGTAGCGCATCCATCACCACTTCTCCATTAGGTAATGTTAACTGAGTTGATATTTGAAGAGATTCAAAACTGATTACACTTCCAACAGCGAATTGAGAGAGTGTTGCGATGCGAACCATACTGATCAACTGGCTAGGTGTTTTTTTTTTATTAATCTACTTAGCTGTTTAGCTTCCTCAAGGGAAATATTGGATGGGAAGTTGATAGGGTGAAAGATTGGATGCTTGTCTGAATCGAATCCCATAAAAACCACCAGTTTTGGAACATCCGGTTGTGATGGAGCTAATTTGTTGTAATCCTCATTTCTCACCATGGATCTCAACTCGTCGTCTGTTGCCAAATGTTTCAACATTGTAGCAAATAATACATAAGTTTTTACATACATCCTCAGCTGGTCTTTCGACGGAGATTATCTCGAGAAAGCAATAGTAGTAATATATGAGCAGATCTCCCTACCAAGTGTTTTTTTGTGGATTAGTTCTTGGGGTTATGCAATGAGTTACGACGTTGGATGGATTCGCCGAGTTATTATTGTATTTCATTTGAGGGGTACTTGAGTGGCATTTGAGTGGCATTTAAGGGGTATTTAAGTTTTGATTATTTTTTTACTTGATTTGAACTTATACGGCATATAGATTTTGAATGTATGGCACTCATATGACAACATTTTTGATGGAGTTGTAATTGCCACTGAATTGTTTTTGTATATGATATAACCATCTACAACGCTATAGTTATTGTTATAGTTTTATGATTACATAATAAGTATTACATTATTTGCTTACTGGAGAATGTAATAAAATATGTATCATAATAAAGTGTAATAGGATGAATATATAGTGTTAAAGTCTATAAAAACTTTTTAATTTGTAAAGTATTTGATGACTTTACAAGAAATATCATCACATTCAGGTTCAATCACGATGAAAAGATTTTCTTCAAGTTTAAGTTTACTATCTCCCAATATAGATAGAGAAAGTTTTGAAAAATCCTCCAAGTCATTATAATTAAAAACTCTATAAATCGATGGTGTTCAATTTGTAATTGATGCTGAATTAATTTCGCATATGATGTATCTATCACACACACACAATCAGTAGTTGTTTCGATTTCTTCATAATTGTATATAGTAGAGTTTGTAGGACTTGGGTGTTCCAAAATTAAATCCACTAAACCCAGAGCTTGTGGAAGAGATGGAATTGATGGTGATAAAGCTGGAACTAGTGACTCGTTTGTAATTTTTGTCGTCGTCGTTGTCTGCGGAGTTGTGGTGATTGTTGAAGTTGTTCTTCGAATCGTAGGTAGTAATCCCTCGTCGTATAAACGAACGTAATTTAAAGCTTCATCGGTTTTGCAAACAAAGTATTTTTGAGGGCCACATATCATAAGTGTCATGGGTTCTACGTTGGAGAGAAAACTGCATGAAACATGTGAGTGTAAGCATACGATATTTTAAGTTTTTTCCTAAAATATGAGTTGCTGAATTAACCGCTTCCATATTAAGAATTCCCGAAAAACATCCGGAAGCTGTTTGAGATAAAGTGAATGGTTGAATCTCTGTTGCAAGACAATACCGCTTAGGATTGGGAATAATAGAAGATAGATTCGATATTTCATATTTATTCAGAGAGAAAATTTTAACCTAGTTTATGCTTTCATCGTCTAGAGTTAACTGTCTTGCATTTCGGTGGACTTTGGTTAATATGCTCCAACTAAAGTTCTATATATATAACTTTGGGATCGCATTTGTCTTTGTTATCTCCTTGACATGTGATGCTGATGATAATCTTGTTTTGAATAGATTTCAAACTTTCAAAACTCGAAAATGACAAATTTACACCTTCAATACCATTGATGTTAGTGATGATAGTAGCTATTTTCGGCTTCTCGTTGGTCAAATGATTGCATTCCACACATGCAAAGTTGGTTGTCTCAAACTCTTCTGTTGGTGGACAAATCAAACGTGAGGTGTTAGATTCAAATACACATAATTCATCGTTCCAAAATAGTTTTGTATTTTGAGTAAGACCTTCCGTATTATTTTTAACCCCTATTGCACATTCCTCCTGATTCAGAGTGTATTTTGTTGGCGTATTGCAGGTCAGGGGTATCTGTAGAAGTTTTGCTTTTGCAGATCCAAGAAGCGTTTTGAGCGATAATAAAACTGCAATGTAAATAGTTGGAAGGATAGAGTCTCACACAGTTTGTTCCATTTTCATCTTTATATCGAATACTCTTTTCAAAAGGTGAAAAAAAATAAGACATCATTTTTTTCCCATAACTCCATCTATACATTCATCGATTTCGTCGGCATAAAATACTTCGCTGACATTGAAACTGTCCAAAACTCGAAATGTTGAATTCACACCTTTGATTTTATTGATGTTAGTGATGTTAGCTGGATTTGATTCCTCATTTACACCTTCGATATCATTGATGGTAGTGATGTTAGCTGCAATTGATTCCTTGATATCTGTAGAATCTTTACTCTTACAGATCCAAGAAGCGTTTCGAGGGATAAAAAAACCGCAATATATATAATCAGAAGGATAGAGTCTCACACAGTTTTCCCCATTTTCATCTTTATATCGTATAGTTCTTTCAAAAGGTGAAAAACCCAAGACATCGTTTTTTTTCCATAGCTCCAGCTAGACATTTATCAATTTTGTCGCTATAAAACACTCCACTAGTTTATAAAACTGTCAAAAGTCGAAAGTGATGAATCTTTGATGTTAGTGATGTTAACTGGTTTTGGCTCCTTGTTGATCGAATGATCGGAATGAACGCATTGCACGCATGCAAATTTGAATGTCTCAAACTGTCTTCTTATTGGACAGATCACACGTCCGCGGTTGTATTGAAATGCACATAATTTCCCATTTCGATATATTTTTGTATTTTGAGTAAATCCATTCGTATTATTTGTAAAACCCATTTCACATTCCTCTTGATTCAAAATATATTTTGTTGTGTAGTATTACAAGACACGGAATCTGTAGAAGTAGTACCCTTGCAGATCCAAGAAGCGCTTTGAGGGATGAAAAAACCACAATATATTAAGTCAGAAGGGTAGAGTCGCACACAGTTTTTTCCATTTTAACTTTATATCGTATAGTCCTTTCGAAAGGTGAAAAAACCAATACATCATTTTTATCCATAGCTCCGGCTATACATGCATCAAGGTTCGTTGGTATAGAATACTCCACTAACATTGAGAAATGTTAGTGCCAGTAGCAAGATAAATACGCAGCTCATTTTTTGAAATGTTTTTGCTTTCAGTGTTGAAAGTTGAATACTTTCTTTCTTGATGTTCTTTCTATTTATACGTAAGTGGCTAGTGGCTTGTTCAGCTCTCTCAGCTGATTTTGAAGATGTGAAACAATCTCATCAAAGTGGTTACCAAAATGTAAGTATGGTTCCAATCGAGAATGAGACAAAAGAACATGTTCCTGTCCAGCGAAATGAAGTCAAACCTCTTAAAATCGAAATATCTATCAAATCACCCAGATCAGCATCTTTCAAACATTGCTTTATATCAATCAGTTCGATTGCTCTTTTGAGATCTTCAAAATCTATCAACTTGTCTTGCGGACAGCATACTTTTGGATCAAAGCTCCTAGAACAGTTTAAGCATTCGAGAGGATTTGCTCTTGAAATACAATTACAGCTCAAAAGCATGCTTTGTATTGATTTACGAACTAGATTGAATCCTAACACAAAATAAAATACTTCTTCGGTGATGAGTTGAACAAAAAGAGGATTCGAACGCTCTAAAGGAATGTGTTCAAAATGAGTCCTTATGAACTTAGGAACATAAATCAGCCAATGTAGCAATTGACTTGATTCCTTGAGTTTTTCCACTAATGTTTCTTCTGTAGTTCAGAGATGAATGAAGCAACATTTTTTGTAGCAGTTCTTTTATGAGTCCTCAGATAATATTTGTCGAATCAATAGGTATTATCGGGTTGACTGAGTCTTCTTTTTCATCAGGAGTATAAGCATATGGATATCCTTCCGCTATTGCAAGTAATTTATCCTTTAGACGTTGATAAGCCAGTTTGCTCTGGCTAGTAGGTAATAGGTAGGGATTTAATCGTGCTCTCAAATTTGTTAACATAAAGGGAGACTTCACATGATCAGAGGAAAGATCCAAAAAAGCATTAATCCATTCATCATGCACCAAAAAACCCATTTTCAGCGTTTTTTCAAAACTTGTCTTATGTCAATCCAGTCGATAGCATCACCCAATTCTTTTTTGGTAGGTGTAGCACCTTCAACCATATCAGCATATCTTTTACAAGTGATACATTTATCATCAACGTGTGAACAGTAACAGTTTAGTAGTGATAGATTGGTTGCTTGCTTGTAAAAACTTCCTCCTAGTACACAGTATACACATCTTCCGTAAAATAAATCCTCAACATTTCATTAGAAACCTCAGCCAAAAAAGTCTTAGGTCCTATAGCATCGCAAGCTTCTTGGTGAGCAAAGTCTTCAACACGTAACATATTTGTTGTTACCCCGTTAAATTACAAAACGCGAATGATTCGTTTTCAGATTGAAATACCTATTTAATCATTCATTACTTTTTCTTTTTTTTGAGGTTAATTGTTATGCTAGCTCATGTATCTCTTCATAAATGCTTAATTTCAACCTGACAACCATCGATTGGGCAAGGTTTTACTTCTGATGAGCATTCAGTAAGTGCTTTTTCCTTACACTCACTACAGTAAATGAGATGACCGCATGGAAGAGAGATATGATTTGCAATTACTTCTTTTTCATGTGACTCAGACACACATTGAGCGAGTTTGCTTTGCTTAGGTTGATCTTTATCTTTTTTTTAACGAATTAATTGATTTAGCATCATTTTTTAACAGTGTTGACGAATTCTCAACAGATGTAAAATCATTTTCAAAAGTATGTAAGGCTTCAATCATAAAACCTATTCGCTCAAAAGGTTTTCCATTTAACACTAAAACTTGTTCGATATCGTTTTGACTGTATCCTAGTTTTTTTGCAAATAAGTTTCATTTCTTCGGTGTCATTGTTGCGCGTTATTTGTTTTACTTTTTCTCGATATTTTTCAACCCGTCGCTTACACCTTTTGCCTTTTTCCGTTCGCATGTAAACATCCTCAACATACTCTTCACCTTTACTGCTGAGTAAAAAATAACAGTCTGGGAACCATCGACAGTGTTCCTCCCACGGTAGATCACTCTCTTCCCATTCTTTAAGTTCACCTGAGCAAAAGAAGCATTTTACACTATCTCCGAACTTAGTATAGTAGAAACCTGCATTGGAAAGGAGTTTCATGGAGACTTTACCCTTCCATTGTTTGAAACTGTCTTCTCTAGATGTTTCAGTAGCAAAACGTGGTGTACCAGCACGATCAATTGATATACCTAGAGGTAATACTTCTGCAGTTAAATCTCCTCTTCTAGTTTTTCCTCTTCCATCGTATAACTTTTGACAATTGAGATGTTTTTCATTTCATCTGCAAGTAATTTCCTAGGTCTATACACACGATTGTGAGTGTTAAATCCTCTAACAAATCGACAAAACAGAAAACTTTTAGCATGTTCTTTCATCGGATGTTCATCTTCATCCTTCCAGTTTAGTAATACCCCTTGGCAAAAAGCACATCGAACAGCGTTGTCTTTTTCAAGGTTATAGAAACCAGCTCCAGCCATGTTTTCACCACAATGTTTACCTACTCGTCTCCAATTTGTAAGAAATGATTTTCTTCGATAACTTTCATCAAGCATTAAAGCCTCTCTTTCATAAAAAGAGAGTTCATTGCAAATGAACTTGAAAAAGTCCGTTGGGGAAAGTTGCGCAATAGTTTTTTGTAATTTTAATGACAAAAGACTACAGTGATTATCCGGATAATTTGCGACGACATAAGTTATTGCAGTGGTATCAGGAAAAGTTCGTTGTAAAAACAACGACGAAGTAACGAGTAAACTATCATCTATCCATTCGGCGCAGTCTTTAGTATTTTCGAAGCAATTCCGAGTTTTTTGCATTTCTTTTTTTTCATTATAAATAGTGTTTGCTACATATCTGTTGTTTGTTACTCGACACATTATTTATATATAATATAAGTAGTAGCTTCAGTTATTACTCAAGTTGAAGTTTTGTTGGAAAGTTCTTTCCCTGTGATCTAATTCGTTGTTATTCTAAAAAAAAAATGATAATGCTTTATAGCAAAAAATAAAAAAAAGACTAAGGTTTCAATTTTTTTCAATATACTTGAATTGATTGCTATTGTAATAGAATGTAAACACTTACATCAGAAATGAAGACTTGTCTTTCTTTGAATTAAATGAATGATATTCCTAGTTGGTTGAACTTGAGCTGCTCTCTATAAAATTCGGATAAAGAAATGCTTCAAATCATACAACAGTTGGTGCTAAATTCACACAGATGCTTTGAGCCATGCCTTCAGCTGGTGAGTTAGCTTATTTCTGTTATGGAGTTATCCTCTCATTGAGAAAGACAACTACACTCATTAGTGAAGTTTCATTTCACTGAGGAGCTTGAAGGCGTCCTAAATTTGACGCTACTACAGCCTGTGGAATGCCTTGAGCCATAAAAAGTAGAAGATACGCCATCAGAAGTGCTTTCAACCATACAATGCATGATGCTACATCAGCGAAAGTGTGTCAAGCCACGCAACAGCTGATGACTGTCTAGCATTAACACATTGCTCGCCACTGTCTCTCAGCAGTACCATTGATTCAATCAAATGAAAAGTTTGAAATTGACGCTAAAATTTCCTCAGCTCATCAACTTTTGTTGGGCAATACGCCATTGTTTGGCAGAACGGTAGTATTCGAGTTGCATCCATCTAACTTTGAGTCGTGTTGCTGTCATGAGTTGTTTTCGTTAACATGTTTTCTTGATTCGGCAGCCTGAGGGACAGTTTTATTAGATGTAGTAACAATCTTGATTCAGACTGATTTTTTTCTGTGATAGAAAAAATTTGTCTAGTCACTCATATATGATCGAATGCTGTCAATATTTTGTAAGTGTTGACAACCGTCTTGTTAGACACGTTTGGTGTATTATCTTTATCAATGTTGTCTTGTGTTAAATGAAAGTGGACCAATATATAAAGATGAGCACATCATTGCGAGTTCTTTATATCAATAACTACAGATTAGAGACACTCAAAAACTTTATCAAATGAGTTTTTATAGTTGCTGATTAGCCACCCTTGTATTGGAGCAAGAATATCAGCTTTGTTTTTTGCTAAATACCTCCTGAAAAAAACTACAGCGCAAGTTGAAAATCATCCGATAACCAACAAATTATCAAGGCTGCATCCAGTTGCCAAGAAACAAGTGTGAGATTACTTCTGCAGCTGTCTGCATCAGTCATTTAATAAAGCAGTAAGAGCTACAGTATAGCTAGTATGTTGGAATGTTTTGACTGGTCGCCTGTACAAAAAACACAGGAGATGAATTGCTAAAAAAACCTGTCTCACGTGACCTATCAATAATTTACAGCATGCAAACTCCGGTTGGACATACTCGCTCCTTTTAACATATGAGTCAGAGCAAATGGAAGCATAAACCTTCAACAAAAAGTTATACAAGTGCAAAGTTTGATTGGGGTATGGAGAAGCATTTTTCCACTAATTTTCAAACAAAGATCAACTAAGTAAAACAAAGTTGGAATTTTCTAACATGACAGTTGTTGCTCTTAGAGGGCAGGACAAGTAGATTTGATATGTCATGTGATCTTCAATCTAAGCGGTTCTGGCTTGTTGCCATTTGTATGCTCATTAGTTTTAGCGAAAGCAACTGAGGTCAATTAATAGGACGCACAGGCGGCGTTTAAATATAGCACAGCTGCAGTCAGTGATGACGTACTTCAACGAAGTAACTGAATATCCAGATCTGTCAAACCAGAGCCGTATCCCCCTCCTAAAAGTTGGGACAGCCAAACCAAGGCCGGGGGTCCAGGGGGCCGCCTAGGCCCCCTGGCGGGGTCCGGGGCAGCGCCCCGGCCGCCGAAGCCCTGACAGCGCATCTGGTGGAAATTGATGTGTTTTGGAGCACTTCAAGATAACAAACCTAATATTTATATTAATAGATATTTTCAATTTTATACCAAAATATACCTGTGTGAAGTTCAAAGTTATTTGCATAAATAAGAAAAGAGTGAATACAGTTGACTGAGTACATAATGTCCGGCAGAGAGAGTAAAAAATACTGACGAACTTTGTAAAATAATAGAAAACAAGCACTATTTGGGTTTCTTATCTCAAGTGTTTATTCAGAACATTAAACAAGCTTCCAAGTAACAGGATATCTTAGTACATGAATGAACAACTGTCAGAATTTAGAAACATCAAATATTCTCCAATTTTTGTTGGTCCACGTCTTTTCCACTATAGCGTTGTCTATAATTTTACATTTTGACAGCTATTTTTTCTTGCGATCAATGTGGCTTTGAACAAATTCACTAATAATTTGCTCAACATTTAGCTTATCTGTCTCCTCTTTGTATATGTGCAGCAGCATACATGAATTTAATCTTTGTTGTCCCATGCTATTTCTAAGGTAACTCTTTATTCTTTTCAAGGCGGAAAATGTACGTTCGCTGGTAGGATTAGTGGCTGGCAATGTTAAAATCAATTTTACAAACTTTTCTACCTCATCTAGGCTAGATCTGCTAAATGACATCTTTAACCACTCAGCAAACTCTTTTATCGATGCAATTTTTGTGCCACCCACAAGATCAGAAACCAATGACAGCTGAGATGTCAGCTTTGGAAAGTCTAAGTCATCAGCATAAATTTCGGCAACACTAGAGTTGACCTGTACAGCTTGTCCTTTTATGGCCTGCTGAAGAATCACAGCACATGAAGTGTAAACATCCAATTCTTCTTGAGTAAAGCGGTCTTGGATGGTACTGATGGTTGCATCAAGGACAGTATAATACTCTCGACGAGCCTTGTCCTTCAGTGTGGAGTCAAAGTGGTAGTCTCGGTTACAGCTGTCCAACCGTTTTGGCATCTTCCTCTGTCTAGGCATTTGCTGTTCTTCAACTTCTAGATAAATTCAAAATATGGGTTTATCATAAATGTTGGCAAGACTATTGCTCATTTTTTTGTCATATATCTTCTTACATCCCTCATATTAATTCAAATGAAGTGTTTTGCCTAGAATGATTGATCCAATAGTTTGGAATGATACAAAAGCACATACATGGCAAAAAATGCAATAATCTTTACAAAATTTACCCAAATTGGTGCTGGTTTTTATCACTCCATGATAGAATTTTTCAAAAGATTCATCGCAGCGCATTGTCTTCAGCGATCTCACAATCGCCTCAGCCATTTCTCTTCCATCAGCACAGCTCAACTCTTCACTCTGCATACTGGCACTGAGACTGTCTGTCAATAAGAATATTTTATAGGCCAGCTTTAACCCTACAAAGAAACAAATCTAGAACTATATACCCAGTGGATGACAAATATTGGGCATTCTTCTATCAGTAATATCATTCACCAAATAACGTATGTTGATCATTGAGTGTCTTGTGTGTCCCTCGCATCCGAGATTTAATGTCTGGCTCGGTTACCCCAGAGGTATCACTCAGAAGCTGCAGAAGAGCTGAATAGTTAGCAATTATACCATTTATGGCGTTTGCCCGGACAGTCCATCTGAAAAATAGAATTAATAAATATTGCTCAAAGTTTCAATATGAAAAAATGCTTGGAAAAGTGTTCAAATCTGGGAAAGAAAAAATAAGATGAATTGTAAACATGACGCAGTTGACATAACAGTACTAATTTTCAACATTATATGCTGAAAGAATCTCTAACCTAGTGGGGCATAAGGCTCGTATGCCCATTGAAGGCTCTCCAACTTCTTGCTTAATCTTGTTCAACTCCGCAGATCTCTTTGGTGAATTTCTTATCAATTTGGCTACCTCGGAGCACAAATCAAAGACATCAGTCATTAGTGAGCTGCTACGCACAGAATCTTGAATAGCAAGCTGCAGACTGTGAGCATAACAGTGCACATAGCATGCTTTTGGATTTTCTTTGAGAATCAAGGTTTTGAGACCATTCTTTTTACCTCTCATTGATGCTGCCCCATCATAGCATTGGCCTAAAATATGGCACATATGTCACATTGTTAGAACAAAAACATGCATGATATGTATGACAGTAATGCATGATAAACAAAATATATGAAAAATATATTTGCTGATTGGTTACTACCTCGACACATATCCAGAGAAAGATTAAAGCGAAGAAGAACATCTTTTACTGTATCAAACAGCTGTTTGGCAGAGGTGCCCGGAACTTCATAAAGCCCCATTGGATATTCCTTGGCTGTGAGATCATGCACAATCCTGTTCAAAGAAACAATGTTTGTGTCATTGACTCAATTTGTGTATACTTAAGTTTAAAAACACAAGCAACTTGTGGCAGCAAACAACATTTTGAACAATTATCAGATGGTGGTTATACAAAGGTGAATTTTATTCATGACAAGCACTCCATTCTAGTTTAAAAAATAAAACAGTGGTTACTTACCTGAAACAAACAACAGCCTGTTCTTTTCTGTCAGCATCACTTGTTTCATCAATCATCAGCGAATACCATTCTGATTCAGCAATCTTTGTTATCAAGTTTCTTGAAACTATATTTGCCATGATGGACAACAATTCATTTTGGATCTCTGGGCTGCAATACCTTTGGCTTTTGGTCAATAGTTGCTTCATTCTTTCTGAGACTTTTCCAAAAGATTGCAAGGCTTGCCAAAAGTTACTGTCGGGCTCAGATGTACCACGTGAAGTAGTATCAAATGAACCTCTCATTGCCAACCTTTGCCGAGACAGTAGCTTCAAAGCTTCAACCACATGATGCTAGCATGTCATGGTTGTCAGTTTTCATTTGACATAGAGAGGTGTCTAACAGTTCGTCCACTGCTTTCGTAGAATATTTTTTGTGGACAGCTAAAACAGCTTCATTGTGCGAGGACGACTGACTATGTTTTTCCAATTTTCTACCACCATCATTCCAATAGCTAAAGCCTTTGATGAAGACGTCCTCTCGCCTGTTTTCGAATGTTTTCAAATCTAAAGTATCTTAGAGTTTCCATCGATGAAAATGATAGAGACAGAACAGAACAAGACACAAACTAGCATCACTAATCTACTTTTAGTTTTGGCTCTCCAACAGCTGGTAAAATTCTTTGATGGGTAAAATGATAGAAATCGAAATATAGCTAATAGCATTAAAAAGTAACTCAACTGGGTGAATTTTTAATGATTGTGCTCTTGAAAGATTGCAGTAATGCCAATTATGGTTACTTGTCACTTCTTGTCAACTTACTCTGATGATGAGTTTGGTAGCAAATGAAGCATATTACGGAGTCATCAGTCTTGCTGTAGTGAAGCCAGGGAAATCGGTCAAACCACAAATGTGAGCAAGATCTTTCCTTTTTCTTTTTATCACCAAATAATCGTTTTGGGAAACTAAATGTCTTGGAAGGAACAAATTGATCCTTAATTAGAGCAACTTCTGCCGATGATGCAGTTTCAGAGCCTAGACACACGCTAGAGGTTTGATCTTCGTAAGTTTCAGTGGAAGATTCAAAACCTGCTGCTGTAAATTATGGTTAAATCTCTAATTATACAGGATTGGCCATATCAGGATAACTGGAAACAGTAAACTGGTGAAAAACACAGGTAAAAGCTGCATGCATTGAGCATTGTAGGTGCTACGAGCAGATGAAGAATAGGCCTATTATAGCTCATGAGCATGTTCTTACCACTATCTTTACTGCGAACAGATGCATTCCCAGTAGTAGCAACCCTTTGAATTAGAATGTGTCATTGTAACAGTATGAAGCACACATAGGTGCGTCATGTATGGTTGTAAATCTTTCTAAATCTGGTCATACTCATACTCTTATAGTTTTTGTGCTATCATGGGTAATTTTTTTTATGTAAACCTCAATAAATAATATACAATAATAATAATATGCATACACACATTAAGAAATAGGGTCTCTTTATAGGCATAATTATTTTAAACAATTTATATTGGCCATTGGCGTAAATGATGATGAAAATTATGATAAAACTGGTTGATGCACCACAGTTGTAACTTTGACTATAGCTCATCCGAAATGTTTCTATTTACCATTACATAATAGTTGATTTAACAACGACATAATACTAAAAAAATTAGTTGTGAGCAAACTTATTGTTATGTTATAAAACAGCAAGTTGAATATCCCATTGAGTAAAGTTCATATGATGAAGACAGCATAGCAGCAGATCTGTCCTAAATAAGTGCCATTGTGATGTCTGGAGGTTTCCATTGTTGGAGTAAAAAATAATTCTGCTTCAGTTACGCTACAATGGAAGGGTTATAAATTGTTTCTAGGGAATAAATTTGATTGCAGAGTTCCTCATGTAAAAGTAGTTGTGGTAGTTGTAGTACTTGTAACACTTGCTGATAATCCAAGTAGCATGGCAGTACTAACTACTACTGGTAAACTGTTGGTAGTAGACAGTACTAGTATTACAAAAAATCTCATACGAGCATAAAAAGCAAATAGTCACTGTTAAACTTATTACTAAAAAAAAGACAATGATAATAATAAATAAATAATAATAACAAATGTATATTGTTGTTTTCGATAATTATTATTATTCTTACTATACACAGTGAGCCATGTATGATTGGTAACAAACTGGAGTGGTAATAAATAAAAAATAATTAAAAAAAATTTACAATAATACATATAATACTGTATTATTATTATATATATTATTATTGTAAATTTGTTTTTAATTATTTCTTATTACCACTTCAGTTTGTTACCAATTATACATGGCTCACTGTGTTACTATATAAATAGTTATAATAATTCCTATTATTATTAGTAGTTTTATACCATAATAAATAATTTAATACTGTTATTTTATTATAATAATTAATACTATTAGTAACAATAAGAAATAAATAGTATAATTTATATCATCATTGGGATCATTATTTATTTTATCATTATTTATTAACTAAGAATGATAATAATTAAATAATAATAATATTATTAATACTACTACTAATAATAATAATAAATAATTATTATAATAATAACTCATTACTGAAACTCCATTGAAAAAAATAAATAGATAAAATAAAACAAGTAGAAGTTGCATCAAACTCCATGGTCCACTTACTTGGTTTCAAAAAAAGATGTTAATTTGAGCTGTTCCTTTTGTCTTTTCATGACGAGAAGATAGTGACAAAGAATTATTTTACTAGAAGTTGATTAATTAATGTTTAGTAACTACCATGCGCTAACAACATAAAAGCCTTGACACAAATAATAGCTGGTGGTAAAGTGTATAGCACTGAAATTATGCTTAGACCCCATACCGTGTACTAAAGAATTTGGGTTATAAATTATTTGAGCCACGCATGGCACGGGACTGCTGCTACTTAGCAACAAAGCCCTCTAGTAAATGGAGCCGTTGCTGTGGCAATGATAGCCGCATAAAAACCGAAATTGACATTGTCAAAAGTTGGGACGGCTGGGCCGGCTGGCCGCCCCTTACAATACGGCACTGTGTCAAACTATTGAATATTAGGAAAAGTGATGGGGGAAACATCAACAGAGTAGCCAATAGAAGCGAGACGTTTATAAGTCTGTCACAATAACATAGGCTCACTAGTGATTGAAACGGTTGGCAGGTTTGGCACCATTTAGAATATAGTATTGCTAAACAGGCTTATATAGGGAATAGAGTGAGACAAAGATATGTAAAACTACTCAGGCCCTTTTGGAGTTGAAAATTAAACTGAAGTTAAAATTTACAAATGTGCATGAGAGTACAACCACAACTTTGCAATGTCCTCTTCTCGTCTGAGGGATGATTAAACAAAAATGTAAAATAATTACATGAATTTGAATTATAGTTCTTTTTACATTGGTTAGTTAACATTATATAGTAAAGGGAAGTAACTCACCAAGTTATATTGTTCAGTTTGATTTTCTTGAGCATAATTTTCATCAAGTGTTTTTGATTCTCTCACTTCTATCTAAAGCAAAACAAAAAATATTTGCTTTATAAATAAATCTTATCTAATTTGAAGTATTAGTTATATCATTTAACCTCACATTAAATAAAAAAAACACTCACTGAGTTGTATTGTCTGACTTGCTCTTCTTGAGTATAGTTTTCACCAGGGGCTGTTGGTTCTCTCAAAGACGTAGAAGATGTGTTTCCCGCTGCCATTGAAAGCACTAAGACCTTGTTCTCAACAACCTCATCTGTAGTAAAGTGCTTCATCTGGTTGGAATCATCAAGTTTGTTGGATAGGTTTTGGGCTGTTTCTATCGCTTGTAATGCTGTGAATGTGATTATATCATGTCGATGATAACCAAATCTACTAACTTCACGATTTCTTACAAGTGTGACTCCTGTTCCAATTCGTTTGACCTCGCTAGCATGTTTTTCAGGTATATATAGAACTCCCATCATCAAACCATCATATTGCAAACATCTGTAGTTTACCAGTAGCGCATCCATCACCACTTCTCCATTAGGTAATGTTAACTGAGTTGATATTTGAAGAGATTCAAAACTGATTACACTTCCAACAGCGAATTGAGAGAGTGTTGCGATACGAACCATACTGATCAACTGGCTAGGTGTTTTTTTTTTATTAATCTACTTAGCTGTTTAGCTTCCTCAAGGGAAATATTGGATGGGAAGTTGATAGGGTGAAAGATTGGATGCTTGTCTGAATCGAATCCCATAAAAACCACCAGTTTTGGAACATCCGGTTGTGATGGAGCTAATTTGTTGTAATCCCCATTTCTCACCATGGATCTCACTCGTCGTCTGTTGCCAAATGTTTCGACATTGTAGCAAATAATACATAAGTTTTTATATACATCCTCAGCTGGTCTTTCGATGGAGATTATCTCGAGAAAGCAATAGTAGTAATATATGAGCAGATCTCCCTACCAAGTGTTTTTTTGTGGATTAGTTCTTGGGGGTTATGCAATGAGTTACGACGTTGGATGGATTCGCCGAGTTATTATTGTATTTCATTTGAGGGGTACTTGAGTGGCATTTGAGTGGCATTTAAGGGGTATTTGAGTTTTGATTATTTTTTTACTTGATTTGAACTTATACGGCATATAGATTTTGAATGTATGGCACTCATATGACAACATTTTTGATGGAGTTGTAATTGCCACTGAATTGTTTTTGTATATGATATAACCATCTACAACGCTATAGTTATTGTTATAGTTTTATGATTACATAATAAGTATTACATTATTTGCTTACTGGAGAATGTAATAAAATATGTATCATAATAAAGTGTAATAGGATGAATATATAGTGTTAAAGTCTATAAAAACTTTTTAATTTGTAAAGTATTTGATGACTTTACAAGAAATATCATCACATTCAGGTTCAATCACGATGACAAGATTTTCTTCAAGTTTAAGTTTACTATCTCCCAATATAGATGGAGAAAGTTTTGAAAAATCCTCCAAGTCATTATAAATAAAAACTCTATAAATCGATGGTGTTGAATTTGTAATTGATGCTGAATTAATTTCGCATATGATGTATCTATCACACACACACAATCAGTAGTTGTTTCGATTTCTTCATAATTGTATATAGTAGAGTTTGTAGGACTTGGGTGTTCCAAAATTAAATCGACTAAACCCAGAGCTTGTGGAAGAGATGGAATTGATGGTGATAAAGCTGGAACTAGTGACTCGTTTGTAATTTTTGTCGTCGTCGTTGTCTGCGGAGTTGTGGTGATTGTTGAAGTTGTTCTTCGAATCGTAGGTAGTAATCCCTCGTCGTATAAACGAACGTAATTTAAAGCTTCATCGGTTTTGCAAACAAAGTATTCTTGAGGCCACATATCATAAGTGTCATGGGTTCTACGTTGGAGAGAAAACTGCATGAAACATGTGAGTGTAAGCATACGATATTTTAAGTTTTTTCCTAAAATATGAGTTGCTGAATTAACCGCTTCCATATTAAGAATTCCCGAAAAACATCCGGAAGCTGTTTGAGATAAAGTGAATGGTTGAATCTCTGTTGCAAGTCAATAACCGCTTAGGATTGGGAATAATAGAAGATAGATTCGATATTTCATATTTATTCAGAGAGAGAAAATTTTAACCTAGTTTATGCTTTCATCGTCTAGAGTTAACTGTCTTGCATTTCGGTGGACTTTGGTTAATATGCTCCGGTAAAGTTGCATTTCCTGTAGGTGTACTGACACCTGGATACAGTGGCGGGACATCTGGATACACCAGTGTATACACCAGTGTATACACCGGTGTACACTCTGGTACAGCTTTGATACACCTGTCAAACACTGGTGTGTCCACTGCTGTACAGCAAGTGTATACATCGTGATCTATACACTGTCAGGACACTGTATACACCAACTAATAGATTTTACAGGTGTATACACCACAATATACTAGTGTATCCACTGGTGTATCCAGGTTTTTTGTGACAGCTGTCATACACTTTCCTGACAGCTGTCCTTTATACACTGCTTTAGTGTCATACACCTGTATCATGTACACCTTTTAACTGGCTGAACAGTTGGTGTACAAGGACACTAAATGATCATATCAGTATGCCAAACAGATGGTAGGGTATTTGGCTAGAAAATATTTGCTATCAACCACTATTTGTTCATTTTACGGTTAGAAGGTTCTAAAAGACAGCAATGATCATTTGGGTTGGTATGACCCGATACTCTGTCTTGCATTTATTGCTAATCGGTCTACTATTGTTGTATGTTGGCACATCCACCATAAATTAGCTAACCGCTTTGCTATTTTTGCAACTTCTCCATCTCATGTTTTTTTCCCAGTAGAGTGCCTTTGCAAGTTCTTTTTTATGAACTGCTGAAATAGTGCTGAGCTCATTAAATTTGGAAGATTATATATTTTTCCAATATCCATACAAATATGTGTAGTGAAGGAGCATTACTTTAAACTTTGCTTCACATAACCAGTGAAACCTACATACATCGGATGCTGCCAGATCCATTTTCATAAAATGAAAAACTGAGGAATTATTAAACTAAATTAGACCAAAACAACGGTTTTCTCTATGTAAAAATGAATAAAAAAACATATAACTGGTTTTCAGCTTCAACAGTCATGGCAGAAGGAGCTTTTTTTTCTTTGCCTCTTCTATGAGCTGCGGTATTAGGAGGTCTTGACATGCAGCATTCAGTTGCAAGAGTGAGCTTGAGCGGTCTTCAATCCACTTTTCATAAACCTGAAAAATATTTATAGAAAACATATACTAAGCAAAAAAACAGCCATTTGCCAACTAGTTTGTCAAGGAAATTCAAGCAATAATTCCCATTTTTGGCTAAGATAGCACAAGGAACTCCGCTAATTTATAAGCCTTCCCAAAGCTGCATGCACGCAAGTCGAGCCAAACATCTAGTCGAACAGAAAAATAAATTTATCGAGTTGTCTTCCCTTACCACAGCTAAACGCCTTAGAAGATAAAAATATGGTAATTATAAAATGATATTTATTATTATCATAGTAACCAATTATTTCTACTAACACAATACAAACAAATAAACAATTTCTTCTGGCAATGCTAATATATTGGTATTGTGACACACAGATTTTAAACAATCAATTATTACAATTATTATGGCCTTGCATCAATGGCTATTGCTTGCATTAAGACGGCTCGTTTTTGTTGCTGTATCTAAAACGGGAATATAGATTGCCATAAAATGGCTCAATTTATAATCGCAATGCATCAATACAGGAAAGAGAACACTTAATTTTCAAACTTCTTCAAACTAGCATTGCTGCATTTCGCACACACCTTAGCAAAAGGTTTATCACAAAGCCACATCATGAAAAAGAGCCAAGTTGTACTAGCCAAAACAAGAAAAACTCGCCCATTTGTCACGATTGTGCTTTCCCGATATCTTAGCCGAAAGCACAATAAACCCCACCTGATGGTCTTCGCCGAAAGCACAATAAGCCCCACCTGATGGTCTTAGTCAAAAGCGCAATATACCCCTACCTGATGGTATAAACTATGTAACTCTAGTATTGTGAAAATTGCACTGCATACCTCCTGAAACTGTGTCTTTCTAGTAACATAAGCCTCGTATATGCCTTTTACTCTTCTCAGCGTTGTATGATCTTTCCCACAGGATCGTAAAGCAGCGGTAAGTGAAACATTGCTCTTGTATACTTTATTCAACAAGTATTGGTACAATGTTTCTATGTCTTTGAACGTGCACACTGGAAAAATCAAAATTGCAAAAGGTCAATTTCTGACTATAAAATTTATGCATGCATGATATCAGTTAAAAAATCAATTTCCTTACATTTTGTTGGAACTTTGCTGCTTACAATCTTCTTGCTTTTATTTCTATCCGGACGCTCTGAAACACAATTAATGTACAGTATGAGGATAAGTAAAACATACCAGTATCATACAACTGACCACTTGCTATTCCATCGCAATCATGTCATGATGTTAGTTAATGTGAGTTTTTCATATAGCTAGTGAGTAATGTACTCATCAATGAAGCAAAACTTCGACATTTTTATGCAAGTAAAATTTCATTGATCAAATATACCACTTTGAATAGGTCCCAGTCTCCATAAAAAGGCTTTTCTCATGACTTTGTTTCGACAAAAAATAATAGTACAAAAAATTCTTAGTAAATTGATGATGAAAATCATTCATAGTTACCTTCAGTATCATCAGAATCGGTCAAGGTTCTAGAGCTCAATTGATTCAATGACTGGTGGGGTTGGCAAAACATGGGGTATGGTGGTGGGAACAAGGCTGGTTGGGGGCAAACAGGTGGCTGAAAGCAAGGTGGCTGTGAATAAGGTGACTGTGAATAAGGTGGCCGTGTGTATGGTAGCTGTGAGTACAGTGGCTGCAAGTACGGTGGCAGTGAGTACGGTGGCAGCGAGTACGGCGGCTGCGAGTACGGTGGCTGCGAGTACGGTGGCTGCGAGTACGGTGGCTGCGGGTAAGATGGCTGAAAGTATTGCAGCGGAAAGTATGACGGTTTCCTTTTCTTTGCTTTGTATTGCTGTGCAGGGAGCAACTCAGGTAACTGTAACTTTGCTCCAGGATCATTCAACTTCGGTATCTCAGTTTGCTGAGCCAATCGACGCTCTTTCCTTCTCCTTCTCTTCAACACAGTTTCTGTTGATGGAAAAGTTGAATTATCCTCATCATCGCTACAACAATTTCAAACCGAAGTCAATACACAGCTACAATTATTACGAGCAGAATGATACCAATGTAAGTAAGCTGATTAATACTCTTTTGGCTCGTCATCAGAAAATACATTTTTTTTCAATACTTTGGTGACGGTACTAGTAGTAGTACATGAGGACAAAATAATTATTAACTAGATATTGATTTGTGTTTGCGAGCAAAAACAAGAGTATTTTAGAGAATCAATGTTAAAAAATGATACTCATAAGCAAGAATTGAACACCTGCACTGAACGCATTAAATCACACACTCAACCAACTACTCAATCAACCTCTCCCTTGAAAAGTACAATGGTAATCCCGTCTTTGTTCCTAAACATTATATTTGGTAGTAAAATTGTACTTGCAAAGACTTTTTATGTGAAAAAAGTTTGCACCACCGGGAATCGTACTCGGTCCCCTAAAACCGCAGGCAACCACCTTAGCCATCGAGCCATAGGGACATGTTGCTGATGTGCAATCTAATTTAGTACAAACTGACAACTGTTTGTCGATAGCTTTATTTTTACAAAAAAACAGCTTTTTCAAGTGCCCAGACGCTTTTTTGTGCTAGGGCCAGACAAACACACATTTCACATTTGCCAATGCAACATGCCCTCCTGTTACTACATTATATTCATGCTGACTTGGCACCTCCCTTCTGACAATATTTATTTTTATGCGAAAAAGAATTCCCTACCTGGGAATTGAACCTGAACCCTGTGAACAGCAGGTCACAACGTTAACCATTTAACCATCTAGCAATGTTGAATGTGGTTCATAAACAGCTAAAGATAAAAAAACAGTAGTATGGCCTACATACAAAAAACTATTTCGGTTTCGGACATCGCTAAATACTCGTCGAATATTTTCAATTTTTTTCAGATTTGTTCAATTTGTCACCTGAATACTGTTTGCGCTGAAGTTTTGGAGGAGAAAAATTTTTCCGCGGTGAAAACGGTAAACAACAAACATTTTTGTCACACATTGAAAACTGTGTGGGCTTTGACTCTTTCACCAAAGATTAGAAAGTTGACGGATGTTCATCTGAAAGACGGTTACAATGCGATCGCAACCATGCAAAATTTATGCAAATCGGAGTAACCGTCCCCGAGTTATGGTCATTTTTCCATTTGGAAGACCTCTTCTGAAAATGGAATAGCTGTGCCGTCGGTATTGCGAGACACTTGAAGTCACTGATTTTAGAAAGTTCAAGCATTGGGCTATGCTGCTTAATAAATTACTTGTTGCTGATTAGTTCCATTCTGGTTTCGGAAAGCATTGAAAAGTGCTGTTTCTGTTTAGATTTTCAAATTTGAAAATGGAAAAACTTGAAACGGTTCTGTGCGATCGCTTTGAAGTTCAAAATGGTACATCGATACACTATGGCACATGTTTGTAGCAAATTTCAGCTACTTCGGCCTGTTGGTTCTCCAACGGAAAGCTGTTTTATGCTAAAAACTGTGATTTTCACAAAAATCCAAGATGGCCGCTTCCGAACTATTTTTTATTGACGTGTCATGATGTCGAATCAGAAGATAAACAAAATGCACCATCTTTTAAAATTTCGTATTTTTTCGTCAATCGCGTCTGCGTATTTTTGGTCTATTTGATGCTTTGAAAAACGATTTTTCGCCCGTTTTCGCACCTGAACTGTGATGTTCTGGAATGTTCTATAACTATGTAAACCAACTTATTTTTTGTCCCGATACTTATCAATTTCGTCGCAAAAAACATTTTAGCTCTATCTACCACGGTTCTTGAGAAAAAGTGGCTACAGTTCGGTCAAGTTCGCCGCGAAAGAAGAAAAAAAAAAAAAATAATAAAACCAGCAAGAACAATAGTATTTTAGATTCTCTAAAATACTAATAATCATTATCATCATCATGTCGTCGTGTACTGCTAGTTTGTAAACATTAAATTTAACTGATTATTTTATTATTATGATAATCAACAAGAAGTAATAATACTAATGGCTAGAGCGGTGTCTGTCTACTACTACTAAATTTAATAAATAATAATAATTCATTTTTTACAAACAAACAACAGTCACGGTTTTAAATAAATAAACGATATTTCAAATTTTTATTATTTACAAACTGCCTCTTTCTTACCTGCTGCTGCTCAGGCTTGATAATGCAGTTACACCATCACCATAATAATGATCGTTGTTTTTATCATCATCATCATCTTGACTTTCTTCATCACCGCCACGAACATCATTATTATTATTATTATTATTATAACTCTCTTGTTCTTGGGGGCCATCTTCGTCGGTAGGTAATGCATTGCTTTGAACATCAGCAACTTCATCTACCACTGATGACGATGACGTGGAAGCCGCCATAGTAGCCAGCAAGCTGCTGTTGGCTGTTGTTGCTCTGCCACCACCAATTTTTCCTTTGACTTTGTTGTGTTCCTTTTTTTTTTGTTCTGTTTTTTTTTACTACTTGGCTGTCCTCTTCTCCAACAACGTTCGTGGGACATGGGTTTAAAACAAGGTGCACCAGTCCACAGTTCTCACAGAGAGCAACTTCATCATCTACTTCTCTCCTTTTTTGTTTTGGTCCCATTGAAATCGTGATAAAAATTTGCTACTCTTATTATTATAAACTTATTTATCCCGTGTCTGCCAGCAATATGGCCTACAACTGCTAGTTGTATTAATGCGCATTTCTTTTTTGCCACACATCAATTATATTCTGAGTGTCATAAATCAACTTTTAGAACATTTTTATATTTTTCACTTTTTTAGTGCAACATGGCGGCCCCATTAACTGGCTATGCTTAATTTTAATGCAATTTTTCCGCGGAGTTTTAGATTATGAAACAATTTATTTCGCTCCGAAATGGATCACATATATATCAATAGCAATGATTTTTTATGCATAGACACAACAGTGTTTCAGCAACGTGCAACAGTATCGTCGGCTGCGTGTCTTTGGTTTTGATATCTTGGCAACGTTTATTTCCAAGCAGTTCATTTAGGTTTTGAATGAAAAAGAGGAGTCAACTCCATCTAAATTTATCAACTACGTGTTTATTTATAACAATATCGTGTATTTTCAGTATTATCAGGCAGTTAAAAAAGCAATTGCAGCAGCGTCACAGTATAATTTTTATTTTGCTACACATAATAGAGTGATACGTATTGAGTATTGTGGTAAAAACATTACATCTGTATGACAGGAAAACTTGTTGATATTACAAAAAGTTAAAATTATCTTTTTTTCTCAATGATGATGAGAAAATCCTGATCATGTGCATTCTTAGTAGTAATACTATAATAATTTGATTATGATGCAAACAATCGTTTTGTTTGATAATAACAAAACACAGTTTATAAATGCATGTTATTAGTAAAGTAATATAGAGTTGTCTCCTCTTCTGCCTTTAAAAACTAAATGAACCGCTTGAAAATAAACATCATCTGAAGTCTTTGGACTGTTACAGTCGTAGAAGTTTGGGCGTGTGCAAAGACGGTCCTTCTTGTTAATATAAAGAGCTTATCCGAGGCTATGGCGCTGCTTTGGCTCTCTGTGTTGGTTTTCGCGTACTAGTAGACGTTAATAAATTATTATTAGCCATACAGATATAATCTGTATGGCTATTGTTTTAGTAGGTTTTATTAGCCATACAGATATAATCTGTATGGCTATTGTTTTAGTAGGTTTTCTTATTAGCCATACAGATATAATCTGTATGGCTATTGTTTTAGTAGGTTTTATTAGCCATACAGATATAATCTGTATGGCTATTGTTTTAGTAGGTTTTATTAGCCATACAGATATAATCTGTATGGCTATTGTTTTAGTAGGTTTTCTTATTATTATTTTTCTTTCGCCGCATTCTAACCACTAGATTTCAGTTTCTGTCTTCTTCTATAACTACAGATTCGCTGACTAGAACTCTCTAAAAATTAGTTGGTTACGTAGGGGCACATCTGGAGATTAACGAAATATTTTTTTTCAAGTTAAAAAAGTTACCACGTCACAGCTATTCCATTTTTCGCACGCCTCTTCAACAGTCATTTTCGTTCAAGAAATGCTGAATAACTCTGTCACTTTTCATCAAAACTGCATGATTTTTATACGAGGGTGTGCAGCTATGGCAGCTGTACCTAGGCATCGAAAGTTTTCAATACCAAGTTTACAAGGTTTTCAAGGAGAGGCAATTTTTAGTGATTTTCAGAAAATTTGAACTTTTTTAGTGGAAGAAATTCCAGTCTAAACTGTTGAAATACAAGTAGATATGGCAGGTTTTCTCACAGCAGGAGCCTATTAGGACGTTATGTCATGACACGACGTTGTTGAGTGAACTGCAGTTTGATCAACAACGTCGCGTCATGACACAACGTCATAGTCTGCTGGAAGAAATTCCAATCTAAACTGTGGATATACAAGTAGATATGGCATGTTTTCCCACAGGGAGGGGCCTATTACGACGTTATGTCATGACACGACGTTGTGGAGTGAACTGCAGTTTGATCAAGGACGTTATGAAGTGAGCTGCGTCATGACACAACGTCATAGTCTGCTCAAACGAATAGGGCATTAGCATTGAGTAACTTACTTGGAATGTTGCCAAGTGCATGGGTACTATGACAGACCATTTAGAGAGTTGCCTGCCACCTCGGATAAGACAACTCCAAACAAAAGACTTACATTGCTCTTTAACTTTTGAACCGTTTGTCGCAACTCACTAAAACTTTTTTTAATCAAAGCCATGTGTGCATGTCTTACAGCCAATAATGCCGCATACAATGGTTTCACACCGCAACACGCTGTACCATTAAAACTCAAAGCAATACCAGTTTTTATTGATTGTTACGTTGATCATAACCAATCTTGGAAAAAACTTCAATTCAGTCACATCGACTAACATTCCGCAAAAAGTAATGAATGAACAGTAGTAATATAAGAGCAGAACTGGGTTGTTTGTATTTATTGATGTTAAACATTCTACAGAGAGGACAACTCCTAAGTTATATGCGCATATATCATCAAATTGGGCAGCTTGTCTCATCTAAATGTTATGTTCTGTCACTATAGTAAATGCCTAAAAACTTTTAAGTTTTGTTGAGAGGGTAACTCCCAAAATAAACCAGTTTCCGTCTTGACAAGGGAAATTGGTCGTGTAAAAACAGCTGGATGCAATCATAAGTACTCAAGCCATGAGCTGCTTATTTGGAAAGCTGCCAAGTTTCTTTGTACCATGTAATTTCATTAGTAGCTGCGATTTCAATCAGATACCGAGAGGATAACTCCTCAAAAATCGCATTTTTCTCCATAACTTTTGAACCGTAAGTCGAACTT
>CALYOO010000062.1:184623-246015 GCA_945261195.1 Cryptosula pallasiana
TACGAACCCAACTGATGCAGAGAAATGATCTAGGCGGGCAAGGGCTCACAGATACACTGAGAGCCAGAAGGCTTGCTAGAGAATCTGAACAGATTCTCGGAAGTGCAAAGAGGGAACAACTCCCAGTCAAGCAGGAGGCTGCCGCTGTGGAGAAAGAGGATGTGTCTGCAGTTGGCACCACTGGTAGACGTGATAGAAGTGCTATGAGACCAGGTGGGTCACACAGATCTAGGTCTCCTGCTAGTATCGTGTCAGATCGGCGTAGACCAGGTAGGTTACGTGGTGTGTCTAGATCAGGGTCTACCAGCAGTGAAAGTGCTTCTGAGTGGCATAGACGTGGCTATAGACAGGATGACAGGCATAGAACCTGGCCATCTAGGCGCCAGTCACCTAAGGCCACCAGTGATGGTTGTTTCAACTGTGGTGACTATTCACATATGATAAGAAACTGTCCTCTTGTTCGATGCTACACATGTAATCGCCGAGCTCATACCTCGGCTGATTGCCCGACTAAACGTCGCAATTACAGTAGCCGTAGAGATATGAGTAGTGATAGTGCTAGTAGTTATGGTCACTCACCTAGTCCTAGGGCTAGAGGTGTTATGTATGCTGATACTGGGAGGAGTTCTAGCAGCTCAAAAAAATGACTAGAGAGTAGAATTGTTAGAACTCTGAAAGTTAATGACCACAATGCTGATTTTACATTTGATACTGGTGCTGAAGTTTCTACTCTCACTGAGAGAACTTGTGAGAGGTTAGGCTTGCAGCTTGACCAACCAGAGCGCCAACTGACTGGTGCTGATGGTTCTCAGCTGAATGTAGCTGGTATTAGTAAGGTGCGTATTGAGAGTACTTGAGCTGCCACAACTGAACCTTTTAGCTGTTGTCAACGCAATGTGTGCTAACACTTTTGATCCCATTATGAAATTTGCTGATGTGTTCAAAGGTTTGGGAACAATGCCTGGGATATTCAAAATCCACTTGAGAGAAGGTATTGAGCCTGTTAGGCTATTTTCACCCAGACTCATAGCCGCAGGGTTGAGGGAGAAAGCTAAACAGGAGATTGATAAAATGCTCGAGAGTGGCGTCATTGAACCTGTGGAACAACCTACAGACTGGTGTTCAGGTTTGACCATTGCTCCAAAACCCAATGGTAAGATAAGAATGTGCATTGATTTGACTAATCTGAATCGGGCGGTTAGGAGAGAGATTTACCCTCTGCCCAAAATTTCTGATATGTTGTCTGATCTGTCTAATGGCATTATGTTTTCGAAATTGGATGCTAATTCTGGCTTTTGGCAAGTGAAACTCGACACTGAGAGTAGATTGTTGACAACCTTTGTAACCCCTTTGGGGTAGATTTTGCTTTAAAAGAATGCCTTTTGGTATATCTTCAGCTCCTGAGTATTTCCAACGAGCTATGGAAAAAATATTGCATGGTTTGAAAGGTGTTATTTGCTTAATGGATGATATACTGGTGTATGGTTAAAACCCGGAGGAGCACTGGCACCGTTTGGATAAGGTGCTCAGACGGATCGCTGATTCCGGGTTGACACTTAGGAAAGAAAAATGCGAGTTTGGCTGAAATGAAGTGAAGTTCCTTGGACACTTGGTTAGTGGCATGGGGATAAGACCCGACCCTGATAAAATCAGGGCAATTGTTGACATGAACCCATTCTCAAACAAGACTGAGGCCAGGAGGTTCACTGGTATGGTTAACTACCTTATGAAGTTTAGCGACAGACTCGCAGAACTTTGTGTTCCGATTAACGCTGTCACTGGCAGCAGATCGGAGTGGTTTTGGGGACCCGACCAAGACAGAGCCTTTGAAAGGGTCAAAGAGGAGATAACTAAGGCTCCTGTACTTTGTACTTCTGATTTGAATTGTAAACATAGAGTTTCTGCTGATGCTAGTAAGAACGCTTTGGGTGCTATTCTTTTGCAGTTGAATGATAATGGATGTTGGCAACCTGTAGAGTATGCCTCAAGGAAAATGACGGAAACTGAGAAACGCTACGCGATGGTTGAGAAAGAGGCTCTCGCCATCACATGGGCGTGTGAGAAATTTGATTACTACCTGGTAGGTCGTAAATTTTAAATTGAGAGTGATCACAAGCCCTTGATATCCATCTTGGGAGAAAAAGATCTATCATGCTTGCCGGTGAGGGTACAAAGGTTCAAGTTGCGGTTGCTGAGGTGCATTGACATGTTTTTTTTTCCCTGAATCACATCAATTTTGACAGTTTTTCTTTAATAAACCAACACTAGGTGATCAGTAGATGCAATACTAACAAGGAACTAAAAATGATTTGTTGTAGTAAATATGTATAGAGTAAATCTACTCTACATGCATAAGAAAATTAGACAAAATTCATCTTTTTTTGGTAATACAAAAACACCAACACCTGTTAATTGTTAGATTGCTGGTGAACCAAAAAATTTATAGCAAATCTTCTTTCATATTGCCTTATGGGTGTCAATGCAGATAGCAGTGAAATTACAGGCAACATTCGACTCAAACTGAGAAGAGCTCATGAGGCTTACCGACGGAAGAAAGACAAATACTTGGCTGCTCATCCTGACGTTGATGATACTGCTTTCAATAGCGCTATAGAAAGCATGGTCTTCACGTGGTCAAAATGCAAAAATAAAGGTCAGTGCATACTAGAAGTTCAATGGTGGCAGCAAGTATTTTATTTTTTATCGTTTTCATATAACAACTTTTTAGTTACAAAATGCTATAACTTTTCAGGAGTTAAAATTACTAGAGAAACTCTCAAGTTGCTGGATTAGGAAAACCTGGTGAAACGCACTAAAGAAGAGATTGTCATTCTAGAGATGGAAAGAAGAGAGCTGCTGAATTATTGGGGTATGTTTTAGTAGTCAAGTTTTTATTTTTCAATAAATAACATTGATTAGTAACTGTCGTTTTCTCCATTTTTTTTCTATTTACTGTCTTTAAATCTCGACGCTTATAAATTTGTTCAGTGTAAGCTATAGTCTAAACTGCAGAGAAATAAGTTTGTGTATTTCTGCTACAAGCTGCCTGCATATATTTATCTAAAACTTTGTTTGTTATTTTTCTTATATATCGACGGAAAACCATCATCTTTCCGCTCCATTGGTCCATTTGGGTCTAACATTGTGTAAAAAATTAGTTAGTGTTAATGCTTTTCCTGAACCTTGTTACAGCTGAGAAACTTGCTGCCCACAAGAATCGCCCCAACTTCCTGTCAAAGTCTGCTGAAGCAACTTTCCTATTTGCACAGGTTGACCAATGCATGATTATTTATTCTCAAGAGTTTGCCATGCTTCAGGTAAACATGAAAACTTTATATTGTAACATGAGTTAATATATAAGCAATGCTTGTTAAAATCCATCAACAGAGTCTTGTCTAACTTGCTATTTCTGTAGGAACAAATTCTCCTCGACTCAGAAGAGGTGGAAACACATAGTAGTGATGATGAAGATGACATGCATGATGATGCAGACACTGACGAATTCTAGTGATATGGTTACCAACAACAATTCTCCACGCTTTGATAATTTTTTGCATTCACAGTAATTTGGTATTTCAACATTTTTGCTACATCAAATTCTTGTTTTAGGTCTTTGTTTTAGCACTATATTATTCCATCATCGTGCTCCATAAATTACTTCCAAACTTTTGTCTCTCTGTAATAATATTTTATTCAACGTAATGATCACATAAAACGTTGTTGGCATCATTTGTTCCATTTTAGATGGGGACGGAAACAGTCTTTCTCAAATGTCATTTGGTCCTAGAGACAGCAACCAGACCTGGTAGCGCAATCGAACATATCTAAAAAGTTGGTTCTGTTTATTTGAAAAAAAAACAATAATATTTTCAATAAACCAGCTTGACAAGTTATTTAAACTATATTTAAATTATTCACCTGAAAATGCGGACCACAAAATTTTGTTTTAGGGAAAAAGATAATGTTAGAGGGCCCTAAAGTTTTTTATTAACTCGTTAGTATTTTTATCTGAAACTACTATACATTATAACTAAAGCTTTAGTAGCTGTTTTGATTGAGTTGTATGTTTATGAGGGAACAACTCCACAAATCTAGTCATTTGGTCTTGGAAACTCCAGCGACTTCTGGGCTATGTACTCTTAGTAAATACTTTTACAAATAAATTGGATTGGAACACCGTTGCTCTGACGGCTGCCAGCATGCGACGCGTCTCCGCGTTCAGAATGGAATTCCTTGATCTCTTAGGGCCGACTGACCCATGTCCAACTGCTGATAACTACCATTGTATTTTATTTGAAAATGTGGCGTAGAAGCATCTTGTAATAGACTACAATGGCATAAAAGTACTATGCCCCATAGTAGTTCAGTAAAATTGTCCAAAACATTAACGGCCAACTGGATAATTAATTTATAAGTTTCATAAGTGCAAAACTGAGGCTGTAATCTGTTAGAAATTCATGTATGCAAGGCCACATGCATAAGGTAAGGAATACATGAATAAGCTCGTCTGCTTGAGATCCTAATCAGTTTTTTCTATGTGGGAGTGGATGTACGTATGATGTTGATAACCTCAAATTGTCTGCATAGCTAGCCAAACTATGATTTAAACCTATGAAGGTACCTTGACTTTTGCCAAGTAAAACTTAAAAAGTTGATGAACTATCATTTTTACAGGTTTTTTCAAAAGTGCAGCATTAACTGAATGTGAAAAAAAAATAAATAGTGTACCATGCAGAGGAAGTAACTGCTGCATGCATGTTGTTACTGCTATTTCAACACAACAAAAAACTGCCTTTATCAAATCAACAGTTGCTTAGATACATGTAATATTGCACTTTTCAATGAAGAAAAAATGGAACATAGTGCAGCCAAAATTAGTTGCACTTAATAAGTGGTTGCATTTACTCTGCAGCTCCACCCTGGTAGTTTTTACACTAGTGACGGAATAGGCTTAAAAACATAAAACGCCTGATTAACACGAGGTTGTGCTTTCGACACAATAGATAGCCGAGGACTTCCTCACTGCATTGGATACTTGCCATTTGAGCTAAAGAGGAAGCAACTCTTGTCAATACAAGCAATCAAATTGGTATTGATTTTGTGTCATGTTACAAAAGTTAGGTCAAGCTGAATTTCAGATTTGGTAAGTTTGCATGATTTATTATGAAAGTCTTGCCACTGATAAAATTGGAACAAAGTTGTAAATATGGGGAGTTGAACAAATCTCATCTAAGAGTAAAAATAAAATTGCCGAGCAAACAATTTCCCAGCATGCACTAAGTTTTATTTTCATCAGTTTTCAAGGCTAAAAAATTATTTGGAAATGTTAACAGAATTTCACATGAAATTACTTACCATCTTCCATTCTTGGAAACAGACTAAATTTTCTTGAAAGCTTGACTTCATGAGAAATTGATAATCTCATTTAACAGGGTGAACATATTTTTAAAAATAGACAACCTAAAATTCAAGAGATATCTGGTAAGTAGAATGCTGGAGGACCACCAGTTGTCAATGAACCAACAATAGACATTCAGTGGGCAAGCCTTATGAAAATAGGATTTGGCCAACCTGAGTGCTGAACATTTTCTCAACTTCATTATACAAAAATACATTTATGCCCACAATTGAGTAATGATAACAGCTAGCCTAAGTTTTAGGCCAACATTTGAGGCATATGTGTATTTTCATTGAAATATAAATGGGTTTATATTTTAATGTGTGTTTTACTAGGAATATGCTGTGAGTTTCTTTATTGGGAGTTGCATGCTCGATTGTTATCTTGGCAATCTTTAAACGGATTTCATTGGATGATTGGTTTAGTGGGCGGGGTTTTTTTGCTGGTTTGTTGGCCTAAGTTAAAGGGACAGCTTCGGCGACCAAATGGTCGCCGTTGCAAAGATTGTAGTAAAAATTAACTACCAGGGTTGACCAATAGTGTGATCAGCTATGTTTTGCTTTAAACTTTTTATTAGACCTCAGTTTATTTTCGGCTCTTCTTATTATTGATATTTGTTATTATTAGTTATTAATTATTTTGAAGCCAGCTCCAACAAAGACAGGTTTGAAGATTTAAAAATATTACTATTATTATTTGTATAATATTATTTATTATTGTTCTTATTATTTTCATTTCACCATAATTATTCTTCTCAGGAGTTATTGTTGATCAGATTATCTATCCTAATCCCACAAATAACAATAATAGTCTATTAAATAATATACAAATAATAATATCATTTTTGTTAAATCTTCAAACCTGTCTTTGTTGGTGCTGGCTTCAAAATAATTAATAATTGATAATAACAAATATCAATAATAAGAAGAGCCGAAAATAAACTGAGGTCTAATAAAAAGTTCAAAGCAAAACATAGCTGATCACACTATTGGCCAACGCTGGTAGTTAATTTTTACTACAATCTTTGCAACGGCGACCATTTGGTCGCCGAAGCTGTCCCTTTAACTTAGGCCAACAAACCAGCAGAGAAACCCCGCCCACTAAACCAATCATCCAATGAAATCCATTTAAAGGTTGTCAAGACAACAATCGGGCATGCAACTCCCAATAAAGAAACTTACAGCATATTCCAAGTAAAATACACATTAAAATATAAACCCATTTATATTTCAATGAAAATACACACATGATAATAAGAATGTTGGTCTAAAACTTAGGCTAGATAACAGCTCAATCAAATATATAAAGTATGACTTTATTTAAATAAATGAAAAAAAATTAACAAAAACTCACACAAAGTGGCTGAGCATCAAATTATTACGTAATTCATTGATGTTTGTTACATCACCATATCTTGTCTGCGCCTTATCTCACGGAGGCTCCCATAGACAGCTACAGAGACCAAGAGATTGTGTAATGGCTAATTTAACAAAATAAACTGACGAGACGACTTTATGCATTGATATGAAGTTTTCAGCTTGTGAACTCGATCTCTGCACTCAGTCTGCCAAATGAGCTATCTAGACATGCAAAGTTCTCATCCGGACCTAAATATTCTTATCTAAAACTTATCAATAAATTGACAAATATATAAAATCTAGACTACAGACATAATGGGGACACAGCATTCAACATCAAAAAATCGTAGCGATAGTTACCAAGTCACCAGCTATAGATTGCTTTTTTGAGTGGAAGATATGGGCTAGATTCGCACACTCACTAGCGGAATTTGGTTAATCACTGTTATCTCAACAACCACGAGAAGAGTTTACAGGTTTTACTGTTTCGAGGTGTCATGGCAATCTTACTACGACCTGTGTAGATAATCAAACCATTTTAGCTAAACTAATTTATGTAATATTCTATGAATGCGAAAATAACTAGTAGTTTTGCGTGTTTGAACAACATTGCCTAGTGTGGATTCAAACGAATTTACCGGTTAAAACCTTCATATGCTTTTTGCCATCGTGAAATGACGTTTAGGTTTGTCATGATTTAAACTAATCATATAATTAGAAGTTTCATTTCTCAGACCAGTGAATTTTCTGACATGATAAATTGACCTACACTCAATACATTCAGTAGGTATTTCAACTTTACAGCGCTGTATGTATCATGTTTTTGACAAACCATTCACAATAATACTTTGGCCTGGCGTACTATTATCAATATTATTATTTAAAACTTGACATGAAAATTATTCATTGTGACTATTATGTTAATCAGTTATTGTTTTTAGTAACATTACCAGAATATCGAATAAAAACCTTTCACATCGATATTCAGAACTAATATACTACTATTGAAAGATCCTATTGATTCTTTCTACAAGAAATTTCTTTATTATTCCTACAAATCACAATAATTATTGACAAATCAAGCAAATAGTGTCTATTACTGATGACACTATCATTATGGATGAATATACATCAACTTGTTCTACTATTACTACATCAATAGATAAACAAAAACGAGAAACATCAGGCTTTCTCGGTAAACTTGCCGAAACTGCTGCAGTGAGAAAAAAAAATGCTGTGCAAAACAGTCTATTGGGTCACTTAGATGTATGGCTAGGATGTAAACTTGCCATTTGCTCTCAAATTGAAACTTTTGTCTTAAACATTTCAATTGGTCAAAAAATGCCATGCTCATCCGGATTTTTCAGAGATGAAGCATACAATACGTTGCAACTAGTTATGGGTTTGCAAAGCAGGGCCACTCTGTTGCTTCACCGGCTGTGTATGGCTTAGTGAAAACTTTTCAATTTTGTTTGATTTGGTAATTATGTGTCTTATATTTCTGTTTATTATCACAGTTGGCTTGTTTAGTAAAACTTCCTGATTATCAATGGAAAAAATAAACACTAGTGCAATGAAAACGCAATACTTTTTCTCTAGCAGAGCATTTAGAAACAAGATAAGATGTTACCATTCATCACTATTTAAATTTTACTAGCTGAAAATAGCTAAGTAATGTTGTAATAATGTACAGGAAATGGCTCGAACCTTACCAAGGAACTGCATAAATCTATCCTAAGAAGAAAACTCCCAGATACGGGCATGCAGGAGGAATAGCAAAAGCACCAAACACTGCTCTTTGTAAATAGCCATACAGAATGTGTACATGACATTTGTATTATACCCTTGCTTTCACCAGCCAGCATGTTATGTAGTTGAACTAGTGTGATACCTAATTACGTTGCCCTGCATGAGCCACCCTTATTTTATACAATGTACAAAGGCTACATGCAAACAAAAGATGTTATATAATAATTTATACAAATACTGGCGGCTGTTGCCTCACAGCTCAGAGTAGTTGGAGAAGCATAGACAGAAGAACACAAGCTATACTACTCTCACACACACTCTCTCTCTCTCTTATTGCTTACATGAAGATAGCAATACTTGTTGCAATAATAGAAACCTTGCATTAAATTACAAGCCTACAGAAGCAAGCAATCCAGCGCTTAGGCCAGCAGGCAGTCAGCGATGCTGGCCGGCACTACTAACTAGTAGCGCCTGCCTAAATTACTGAACGGAGGCCTGCAGTCTAGTCGAGTATTGAAGGTGGTGCAGGTGCTTGCTACCTGGTGAATCACACACACCACTAAAAATCCTGCATAATAATTTGAATTATTTATTTTTATTTCGCGATAATTTTTTTAAATTAACCTGTCAGATTAAATTAATCTTATAATTCAAATTTTTACTATTACAATTCAAACTAATTGTACATAATTACTGCTATTATTACCACATATCTTTATTTCATTTTCAGAAATTTGGATTAATGCAAAAGTTCAAAACAATCCCGGAAAAAGTTTATAGCCAAATTATTCACAAAGATTTTAAAACAAATTAAAATAGCAGTATTTTATTATTATTATTATCGTCGTCATCGTCGCCGCCGCCGCCACCACCACCACCACCACCATCATCATCATTATTACTATTATTGAATAATACTGTTGTTTAATTTTAAAATTACTGAAAATAATCATTTTTATTTGTCGAAGTAAGCATTGATTAGTTGGTTGGATTAAGATACATTCACACTGATGAAAAATAGCCAATAAACCATTTAAACTAAACTCAGGGGAGTTTACGGACAAAAAATTAAAGTTTATCCACAGAAATATTCTTAGAAAACATGTCTGATAAAAATTTTATTGGACTGGGTAGAGGAAGAGGTAGGTGGAGGCGCAATGGCAGAAAAAACACTACTGGAAGAGGCGACTTTAACAGGAGGTGGCTATGAGAGAATGTGACCGTGAAAGGAGGCGGCCAAGGAAGGAGGTTACTGTGTGAGGACCTGGGAAAAATGTGACAGATGTGTTTAACTACATCGACATGTTGCCGCGTACAATGGGTAGTGCAGGTAATGAGCAATAAACAGAATAAAGAAGTATAGTGATGTATATTGAATGTAAATGTGGCCGTGAAAGGAGGCGGCCAAGGAAGGAGGTTACTGTGTGAGGACCTGGGAAACATGTGACAGATGTGGTTAACTACATCGACATGTTGCCGAGTACAATGGGTAGTGCAGGTAATAAGCAATAAACAGAATAAAGAAGTATAGTGATGTATATTGATTAAATAACTTCCTTCTTTTGTAAAGAAAAAGTTGGATTACTCCTAACTCGCTGGTTGGGCTCAATTTCCTTTTAGGTGAGTGCATTCCCCAACCAAACCATTCTGCAATGTTGCATAACTAACAATTTATGCAACATTGCAATACAAAAAAAATTAAAAAGATCATCAGTAAGTGAGTATTGACACACATGCAGTATAGGAACAGAATCCGATTAAATGCAAATGGTCAAAACAGACTACATGCAAAGTAACAGTGCTGAACACAGCCAATGTCGAAATCCCAGATATGATGGTACGAATTTTTTGGTACAGAAATATTCTTCAACTAGCAAGGTCAATAGATAATACATGGGTACTTAATAAGCATTAGGATTCAAACTGAAAAAAAAAATAGAGGAAACTTGGGTCACAGTTGCTGGGCAGGGGACGAGAGGTATGAAAATTAGGGACAAAACGATGCGCTAGAAAGGAAATATATGTAAGAACATGGGTGGGAAAAGCTGATAATGGATGCTGAGTAGAGAGGACAGATGAGACACTAAACTGGCAAAAGCGAAGAAATAGGTTTGAGAACAGCAGGAAAGAGATTATTGAAGAACCACATGGGTAATGCAGCTAGTGCAGATAATTATTGAAAGGACAAACTGTTAGAAAAATGTTCACAGCATTAGTAGGTTGGTCAATTGTTTTCCATTCATTTTATACAGTTTACCAAGGAGTATTACGTTGATGAAAGTATAGAGAAACCCATTACTAGTCAAGAGAAACATAAAAATCATGTGAAGAAAAAACATATGCTTTTAGAGAAAAACAACTAGTAATATGCTGAAGTTATTAATTTAGATAGTAACTAGATTGTAAAAAAAGCTAAATCACTAAGAAAAATAATAATAATATTAATAATCTATAATGCCAACCAAAATGGCAATAACTGAATTAATTAGAATAAAATAATTAGAATAACAGCAATGAGTAAAATCAATGATGACTAAAAAATTAACAACCACTGCCAGATAGCAGTCATAATAGTAATAACTATGAAAAAATAGAGAACAGAGAACAATATATAGCTAAAGCAACAACTACAATAACAATTATAATATTAGAGTGATATAATAATAGTAATAACCATTTTAGAAATAATAAAAAAAGCAACATTAATAAAAACTTCATCGATCTTCCTGAATCAATAAGTCGAATTAAAAAAAAAACGATTAAAAGTTGATAATGATAAATAATTTACTGAGGAAAAACAATATAAAAAATACAATCCAAGAAAATGATGATAATGAAAATAAATAAATATAATCATTTGTAATATATTGTACAGAAATTTGTGATGTGAATGTGGTAGCTGCCACCTGTATAGCCTCCCATGATTGAGTGATTACTTGTATGCAGTTATTGTTGGTGCTTTATTTATTCAATGTACAACAGGGTCGACAGTTTAGCCAAACAGAACAAAATTTACAGTGTTGTATGTGTTATAATCGTGCATTATGTAGTTATTGGATTAGTGAAGGTTAAGGGTAGCTAAAGGATTGTGGATAGCTGGAGGGGATTAGAAAGCTGGGACTTTTGGAGTGGCCACAGTGCGTGGTGGTTGTCTTGTGCTGGAGCTTTCAAATTACACCTAGTGAGTGATTCAACATGGCGTCGTGGGCAAAAGGAAAGGAGGAGTGTTGTCGTATATTATTGTGTTCGTCATCTTGTGAAAGGAGTATTGAAGGGTTTGTGGTGATAGTGAAGGTCAGTGTGGATTTATTAAAGCCGTTGTTATAGGTCTGGTGCCAGTTGGTGGTGGTGAAGGTGAGTGTTTGTTATTTGTTTGTGGTGGTGCATTACAACTGTTGTTGTTGTTGTTGTTGAAAGATACAGCCAATAAGATTTGTGAAGAAGTTGGCATCTACTTTACCAGTTTTTAAAGTCAGTGTTGCCGAACACTTCAGGTTAGTGAAAGATGGCCTTGGGATTTGATTTTAATGATTTTCCCAAGTTATTTATCAATCCTGATGACACTTATGATTCATGGAAGGCACGGTTAGATGAATTTGAGCTTAGTGTGGAAATGGTTACCTTTAAACTAGGGAAGGAAACAGTAAATCGGAGAAAGCAAGATGTTTTCAAGGGGAGAGTGAAATTGTTGGCTTTATTGCATGCCATAGGTCAAGGAGGTAGAGATGCCCTAGAGTCTTTTGGATTTGATATGAGAAGTGAGGCAAGTAGTTATGAACAAGCGATGGCTCATTTGAAAAATGTTTACGGTTTCCAGGAAACAGTTTATACGAAAACATTCAAGTTTGTCACTGCTAATCAGGCTGTGGGGGAGAATGAAATTGATTATCTGCTACGTGCTGAAAAACTTAGGTCATTAAGTTTTGGGAATGATGATAATGTTAGGCTGGAGTTTGCATTAGCTATAGCTGTGAATGGTTTGAGAGAATCTTCACTGCGTATTCAGCTGATGGAACAAGGTAATTTGAACTGGAAAGGACTGACTGACAGTCTAAGGGCAAGAAAATTGGCTCAATATTCAGAGAACACCATGGAGCGGGGTAAGGCAAATCAGCTAAACTCCACCAGGTATCTGATATGAAAGAGAACATGCATGTTGGTGAGTGTTACAGTAGTTTGAATGTACGTACCATTTGCAATAGTCAATCTGCTGCGAAATATGGTAGATTTGCTGAGAAATATCCAAGAAAGATGAAAGGTGAGGCTAGCCACAGCTGTGATGATTATTGCTTCATATAGCGATCGTGCTAGCAATTTTGCTTAGCGATTGGGGAAGTCCCTCCCCAAATTGCTCAATTTTTTACTACTGCCAATTCTTCAGCGATTCCGGTCAAACTCGCTGTTACAAAGCATAGCCTTCAATTTATTACAGGATCGTTAATAGATCGGAGCGCTGAATCTGACAAGACATTATTGGAAACAAGGGTTAAGTTTTTTTAAATTGTGATTGGCTGATCAAAGAATCCGCTAGCGATTTTTGATCTCGATCAAAACCTGAGGATAACCTCAAATAAAACGCTTGAGATTGCTTAGCGATTTTTGTAGGAAACAGAAGTTGCAGTCACGCAATCGCTAAGGAAATCGCTTAGTAATCGCTATATGTACATGGGGTTTATAGGTCTGCTCATAGTAGAAATTATAGGTCTACTAGGCATTCTAACAATCAAAGGTTCATGCCTGAATGGCGTAGAAAAGACTCTAGTAATAGCACGGTTGTAAGTGATAGAAAAAATGATGGGACTAAATGCAGAGGTTATTTGGCTTTCCATGACGCTAAAGCGTGTTTTTGCTGTGGCAGAGATGATCACCAAATTAGGTTTTGCTCAGCTGTACACTGCTGGATTTGTGATGGTATGGGTCATACTTCCCAGGACTGCCGTTATAAAAGGTATAAACATGCTGATAGGTATAGTTATCGAGGTAGTAGCTGCAGTAGTGAAGAGAGTTGTGCTACTGAAATGAGTGAGGTTTACATAGGTCATGTAAGGTTTGCTCCTGTGGCCCAACCTGCAAGTGGTGTCAGAGCTAGGGGAGCTCATGGCACCCTTGAAGCCCCTGACAGTCCTATCCACTCTGAGGAGCTGGTCTCAGCCAAGAGGGACTTGTCTGTTAGGCCGACGGAAGCTTCGGCTCCTGCGGAGGAAAGCCAGGAGGTAGTTGCTGAGCAGTCACTTGTGACCCGGCAACAGCTCGCCTCCGAGGCTGTTCAGAGGCCTCACTCCGTTGAGAACATGGATTGCGATACTCACTCCGGTGAGGAAGATAGTGCTACTCACCTAGGTGAGACTGTGATAGGTGGAGGTGAGAGTCAATTGCGTGACTCAGATCCAAAGCCAGGTGGAGGTGAAGGCCAATTGTGTGGTCCGGAACCAAAGCCAAATGGAGCTGGAGGTGAGAGTCAATTGTGTGACTCAGATCCAAAGCCAGGAGGAGGTGAAGGCCAATTGTGTGGTCCGGAACCAAAACCAAATGATAATGGTGGAGCACCCTCGGGTGTGGTGCAAGATTGGTTTGACCGCTGTGGCGATACGGACGATAGCGATCCTGGTGAGATTGAGTCTTTGTGGTGAGCGGCCAGTGGTGGGTATGGCACGGGTGAGGTATGTATTTGTTCTAAATAACTGTACACCTTGCCGGTGTGGATACTGTCTCTGCCCCTAACCAAAGTGCGTAGTTTGAAGTATGCTTATGAGGATGTTTCACCTCTGAAGCTAGCTGTAACTGGTGATCTTGTGTCTTGTGTATCGTGCTAGTTTGAAAAATAGGGCATGTTATAATCCTGCATTATGTAGTTATTGGATTAGTGATGGTTAAGGGTAGCTAAAGGATTGTGGATATCTGGAGGGGATTAGAAAGCTGGGATTTTTGAAGTGGCCACAGTGTGTGGTGGTTGTGTTGGAGCTTCCAGATTATACCTAGTGAGTGATTGAACAGTATGCGTGACGATACACAGTGAGGATTCGAGCTTACTGCTACACTTTCCACTGGTTTTTTGGTTCTAGGGCAAACTGTGCGTAATGGGACTATTAGTGGAGAACAGAGGACTTAGTACTTCACACCGAATAGGTCGTACACAGTGAGGGCCAAATCTACTGCTCACTTTCTACTAGTTTGCCCTCGCACTGATGGTCGACTATACCAAGTTGTTGTTTACTTTCTTCGACTTGTGTTTAGTCTCCGTTGTCTGTGCAGGGTGCGAATCATCTGAGAGTCAGGTTAACTCTCATTTTATTAGTACGTTACATCCAATTAAATACAGAGAAGGAACAAAGAAATTATAAGCCACACCTTACTACTGATTACCAAAATATTATTTACACTCCGTGGAAAAACTCAATAATAATTAATATTTAAATAAATCTTAGAAATAGTAGAATGTGTACAAAAAAAGTAATAAAATATTCTAGTGAAGGTTCGTGAATGTTTTATACTACCTGGGTTGTCATGGCGATCGAGATTGTTGTTGACGGCGTGCTTAACAATATATTATTACTTGATAATCAAGTAATGATTGTTAATAATAATGGTCAGTAGTAGATGATGACAGGTTGATCATAGTAAGTAATAAGGAACATACTTAGCATGATATTACTGAATAGGGAACACAGAAATATCCGAAACAACAACTGCATGAAGCAACTACAGAGAGGGTATATCAATGGTGATCGTAATAATAGTAGTAGGAAACTGTTTTGGGAAAACAATTCAGGAGGAGAAACTTTGTAGCTTGATGTGATGGGTAAACCTGTAGAACGTAGTGATTATGGACAAGGCCATAAAGAAATCAATAGAGACAAAATTACTCGATTAATGTTCAATGTGATCGGCTATTCTAGCATTCTATTATTTGTAGTAGTGTGATTCGGTTAGAAGCATGGGCGTGGCAAGAACTACCCTAGCGTTTTAATTGATTTAGCATATTCGACTGACAGTTAGGCTGTATGGGATGTTATTGATCACAGGACGCTCCAACGTCCAGCGAAGAGATATCCTTAATAGAACACCCGGCTGTTCAGTTCAAGTGACCATTTCACAGGACTTCTTCCTCTCATTGGTGGCCCGACAACATGCCATTTGTTGGTCGTAACAATACGGGTAGGTGCTGCTTAGAAGCTCATATTTAACAGATGTTATTTTAAATAAACAGTAGACCTAGGTCCTGGCGATCAACTAAATTGTAGTATTAATATGTGTATCCTGAACAAAACATTTAGAGTTATGATTTTGATTATTGTATGTAAGTTATGATCTTGGGACAATTATTTAGATGAAGAGATAAGAAAACCAGTAGCACAGTTGCTCACAGCTGCAACAGATAGCTTTGTTTACAGTATTAAACTGTTAGCTCAGTTTTTAGATTTTGAGGATGAGGAAGGAAACAATTGGCGCCACAGTTCCCAAACCATTGCAGCGTGTCTGAGTGCACGTTTTAATGGTGTGTTACGTGAGTTTTATTCAAATAAATAGTTTGCTTTGTTGCATGTAAACTTAAATTTTGTTTTGAACGCTTGTTAATCGTTATTTTTTCATTATATCTAATTATGTGGCAATGTTTAATAACTAATAATTTGTTTATTTATGTACAATTCAATCAAAAGTAAAATCATACATTGCCATGTGCGCTTTTTCTTAAAAAAAAAACCGTCAGCGATTGCTTTTGTTACAGCAAGTTAATAGCCCATGTGTGTTATACCCCATTGCATAGAGGTAATTTATAAAAGATAACGACTGGGAGGTCTTTGTGTCTGATGTTGATGAGTGCAAAAGACAACAGCAACACCAACCAACTGGCATTCGTCAATTGACAAATAGGCTACTTGTGGTATGCTTTGGAAAATGACCAATACTTTACCAGTGACCCTCATGTAGAAAGCTATTTCACTTTAAACTAGTCCAAGTGTCATTTAACTATCAATCAACAGGAACAAGTATTATTTTTTATGATTAAACGTTTAGCGAAATGATATTTTGGCTAGCTATTACCTAGTATCTAACAAATAAATTATCTCTTTTTTGTGCTGCGTACTATCAGTGACTAGTTTACATTGCCCCTATGCAATCAATGTAGTTAAAATGAGTGTTTACATAGCACCGTAGTCATCAAATCGATGGAAACAAGCAGGTTTTCACATGCTCTCATTACTTTTATTCGCAAATCATACTGGAAATAATGGGCATACTCGTAGTGTTGTATTGAGCATAAGCCAGCTATGGGATAGCAGCCAAATTTTCAGCTAGTTTTCATAGCTGTGCAATTACCTTGCTGATCTGGATTGCTGACCAGTTGTGTTCTGATTACAATACAAGCAACCCTGCTCTAAGATATAACTGATTGGCGATGAGGATCGGTACTATAACTCATATACGTCAGTGCAACTATGCCTATTGGGAACATTGATGTGTTTAAACCTGATAAAGACGATTGGCTGACCTACTAAACAGATCCAGCTCATGGTTGGTGGTAAACGGAGTTACTGATGCTGACTAGAAACAGGCTTCTTCGATTGCTGTTCTTGGTGGCGACGCTGTTCAGCTACTTGAGAACTTATGCCCCCCTGAGCTAATTGTCGACAAAAAGGTACGATGAGCTTGCGAAACAGTTTTATAATCACTTTGGTCGGGGGAAACGAGGTTGCCGAAGCTTACGTGTTTGACACTTGTACTAAATATAGTACAGAATCAATACCGGAATTTGTTTTTGCATTGAAACAACTTTCTACCTATTGTAACTTTTGACCATCTGCTCAGCTGAAGCAAAAACTTAAGAACCGACTGGTAGCAGGTGTTCGATCGGAAACTATTCATCAGACACTGATCAGAGGACCTACCTTGACTTGGGAAGCAGCTGTTACCTTGGCAACACAGATGGATTACGACCAGATGAGTGCGATGGCTCAACAATAATCATCAGCAGCAGTAGCAGAGGTGAAAGCCATCAACCCAGGAAGGCAGTCTAATGAGAGGGGCCCAACTGCACAAAGGTCCCAGGCATCTTCTAATCTAACCCCTGGCCCGGAACAACAGCTACTAAAGCTAAGTATTCATGTGTAAAGTGTTGTAGATGTGGGAAAAATCATCCTGCAGAAGTTTGCCGTTTTAAGGAGGCTACCCGCTATCTGGATGGTCAAATTGGGCACATTAAGCCAATGTGTAACAACAGCAATAGAGTGCAAGCTAATGTCGTCAGAGACCTTGGCGAAGGAAACTCGGATTGCAGTTTTGATCATTCAATAGTTGCTAACACTTTAGTTGTAACCCAAATCGCGAGTTTCCAACCATTATTCAGTGAATATTTTGGTCAATGGTACCAATTTGCTGATGGACATTGACACTGGTGCATGCATTTCACTTACTCCTTATAATGTATACCAACAGTTTTACAGTGATGTGAAGGTTATCAAATCGGATGTGAATTTTTGTAGTTTCACTGGTGATGTGGTGAAATGTGAGGGTAAGATGTACGTAACAAAGGAATATCTTGGTCAAGTTAAGGCGCTGTGGTTGCATGTGCTGAGGGAGTCACACTTTGCTCTGCTGGGGAGAGACTGAATGGAAGAGCTCCGTGTGGACTGGCAGTCCATCAAAAGTGTAGCTTGCACACCGGTAAGTGACCTAGACAAACTACTCTCCAAGTACTCTGATATCTTTAAGGGGCAAGGTTTGCTAAAAAGTTCACTGGCTAAGCTTGAGTTGATCGATGGGGGTACTCCAAAACGATCGAAAGTATACAGCGTGCCTTTGGCACTCCAGTCAACAGCTGATAAAGAGCTAGACCGGTTAGTACGTGATGGCATTTTGACCACCGTAGAGCACAGTGAATGGTCCACTAGCTTACTACTCATTCCTAAACCTCATGGGTCAGTTCGGCCTTGCGGGGATTTCAAGTCAGCAGTTAACCCACTGTTGAAGGAGGTAGCACCACCTCAAATTAACATGGAGGATATATTATGTGATTTGGCAGACAAAAAATACTTCTCAAATCTAGATTTTACGCAAGCTTACAATCAAATGTCCATAGATGCCTTGTCAAGGGAACTTGTAACTTTAGTCACTTATAGAGGCCTGTACCAATACACCAGACTCCCATATGGAATAAGCACTGCCCCTTCATTGTGGCAACGGGCTGTAGAGAGTGTGCTTAGAGGCATAGAAGGTAGACGCATTTATTACGATGATATTCTAATAGCAGAACGTACTGTAGGGGAACATAATCATAGGCTAGAGCTAGTATTTAAACGCATGGAACAGTATGGCTTGAAATTAAAACTAGACATATGTTCATTTCTCAAGTAAAAAGTAAGTTACTTGGGTCACATTATTGATGAACAACGTACCAGGCCCCTTCCCGAAAAGATAGATAGTATTCTAAAGACGGAAAACTCCCAAGAATAAATCCAAGATTAGGTCATATTTGGGGTTTACATAACTTTTACAGATGTTTGCCTAATCTGGCATCAAGTATTGCCCCAATGCATGCTCTGCTAAAAAATCATGGTAAATTTGATTGGAATGAAGAAGTCAATAGCTCATCTGAGAAGTCCAAAACTTTGATGAGAGAAAGTAAATTGTCGGTTTACTTTGATCTCAACTTACCAGTTAAATTGACATGTGATGCTTCAAGAGTTGGTATGGCAGCGGTACTTTCACACAACATTGAAGGGGAAGACCGCCCAATACAGTTCACATCCAAGAAAGTTACCCCAGCTCAGCTTTTATACCAACAATAGAGCGCCAAGGTCTAGCTATTGTTTTTGGATTGGACAAGTTTAGACATTTTATCTATGGCCGCAAGTTTGTTTTAGTCACAGAGAACCAGGCCCTGAGCAAAATACTTTCCCCAGAAAAAAGCCTTCCAACCATGACAGTAGAAGGCAATCAATGATGGACTTTAAAGCTTTCAAGCTGCAATTATAGCGTTGAGTGGCGACGTGGTACTGAAAAAAGGGGACTTCCTTTCACGATATTCCAACCGATCACCTACAAATGAGTACAAAGAAGAACGAATTGCATTAGTTTTCAAAGTTAGTGAACTCGAACTTCCAATTACCTCCGCACAAGTAGCAAAGGCAATCGCTAGATATGTGTTTCTATCTAAAGTGCTGCGGTTAACAAACGAAGGTTGGCCGAGTAAACTGTCCTACGAGAAATTTGAACCTAGCTCCTTTTCTCAACCGTAGAGAGGAGCTATCTGTCATGTCAGGGGTAGTTATGCGGGGTAACAGAGTGGTTTTACCACAATCCTTATGTGGTAGTCTTTTGCAAAAAACTTCATGTGGGTCACATTGGGATGTCCAAAATGAAATTAGTAGCCAGGTCATTAATTTGGTGGCCTGGTCTTGATAAAAAATAGAACTGGTCAGTAGGATTTACAACCCACGCATGAGTATGAGCATTGACCCCAAGATAGCTAACGTACATCCCTGGCTACCTACAACTCGACCCTTACCAACGTATTCATGTAGGTTATGCAGGGCTAATAGAAGGGGGTAATATGTTGTTAGTGGTTGTTGACTCATTTCCTAAGTGGCCAGAAGTTTTTACCACAAAGTCTACAACCTCACAACGTACTGTAAATTTGCTAAGAACAGTATTTGCTAGATGGGGAGTTCCGGAGGAACTTATAAGTGATAATGGCCCACAGTTTTGCAGCAGTGAATTTGACAGATACATGACTCACTTAAACATCTGGGATAAACGTAGTGCTCCCCTATCATCCAGCCACAAATGGACTAGCTGAACGTTTTGTTCAAACAGTGAAAAATGCCCTCAAAGCATCCCAGACTGATACGGAGAATGTAGGTTTGCACTAAAGACTTGACAGGTTTCTCTTAGCATATCAAAATGCCCCACACTCTACTACAGGACAAAGTCCAGCAAACTTAATGCTAGGGCAAAAATTAAGAACGAGGTTAGACTGTGTAAGACCAGATATTTTGTCTAAGAATTGGGTTGCAAGACCTGACATGAAGCCTCGTGATTTTGAAATAGGTTCTTTCGTGTGGGTAAGATGTTATCTGGGAGCAGTAAAGTGGAAACCAGGCATCATTATTGACCAAATTGGCCCATTATGCTATTATGTGGAAGTTGAGGGGAAAAATTGAAGAGGCACATTGATCAACTCAAGAGCCGTGAAGGGGTTGTCAACAGTGATTTACCTATGCCACTAGAATCCTCCCCAGTTATCAGGAAATCTTTTCTATGTCAGCTGCCATATAATGTGCTTTCTAGGAATAATAATTCGATTGCCAGTTCGGAGGACCTGTTCTCTTCTCCATGGAGGGACGTGTTGTCTCCACACCTGGTACCACCTCAGCCTACAACTCAAAAGTCTCAGGCAGTCAGTACACCCTTCCTCTCAGGTTACCACACCACCAGTACTAAGGCGCTCAAATAGGGAGCGAAAACCACCAGAACGCCTGGGCTTTTAATCTGGTAAATTTGTAACTTAAATTACCATAATTTTGCACTGTTTTGTTTATATTGCACCATTTCTGATGTAATGCAGCTGAGATTTTAAGGTGGGAGAATCTGTTGTATTTAGCATAAGCTAGCTATGGGATAGCAGCTTAATTTTCAGCTAGTTTTACATAGCTGTGCAATTAACTTTTTGATCTGGATTGCTAACCAGTTGTGTTCTGATTACAATACAGCAACCTGCTCTAAGATACGACACGTGGAGACCATGTTAAATAGTTTTCTGCGTAAGGCTTGTTATCAAGTTGCTATGCCTTTTTCGGTGGTTTTGACAGAAAACAGTTGCCTTGTGAGCCATATCAATGTTGGAAACTGTTCGGTAACTCACTACATGTTCATCCCGCATATTGTCTCATTTTGGTTCTTGAAGTCATGATTTTTATAATCTCTGTGAAACAGTTGCTTTTCTCGATGAGCTTTTTGAACCTTGCGATTGAAAAATATTTTTGATAGGCTTTATCTGAACTCAAGTTTTGAAAAGCCTTTTTCACATTCGATTTTGCAATTCCAATTTGTAACATACAAATGAAAATTATGTACGTAAACAAGGCCACTTTTTACCCATTGCTATGGGCAAAAGTAAGCTATTTATTTATTATTGCTCACTGTGCTTTTCATTGTTACAGAGGAAGGATCGCACTGACCAATGCGAAAGCGTAATAGTAATAATTTTTGTTGATCTCCTTGTTTTACTTGACCTTAGCCTAATCAGTCAACTAATTGCTGTTATGCATTGTTGGATTTTGTAATTTTGTTTTGTATGATTACATTGCTTGATGAATGTGTGATTGTTGAGGTATGCTGTACATCAGCGAGCCGTGTAGATCTGCTGGATGAGTATTAATGTCATATTTAAATGTAATGTCATTACTGACTGCACCATTTATTTACTTTTTTGCCCAAATGCCATGTCTGACGTGATCAAACCTAAATTGCCAGAAGTTACATCCAGGTATAAATCTATCCTGTTGAGCAATTTAATTGGTTATGTTGATTTGAGCTCTTTAGTATGGAAAGCCGGTTCGCAATTTTGTCATTTGGTAATTGCCGATTTCAAGTCTTTGTTGATTGGCCGATCCCTTGTAAAACAAAGAGTTACTGGCTATTGATTTCAAACAATCGTCAGCTGGTAATTTCTCTTTTCGCCCTTCTTCTTGCAAAGACTAAGCACGTGTGTAAGTGCAGACTGGTGCTGCGTCTGCTGTTAGAAGTCACTGTTAAATCTTCTACATACCATTGCAACGTCATGCAGTGGCTGGATGATATTTTTCAGAAGGATGCACCTGAATATTGTAGGGGAATGCGCCCAGACCAGCTACAGGTCGACCTATTTTTATATATATCCAAGCCGAACTCTAACTGTATTTACCCCAGGTCGAACATTTACTCTTATTTCTACATAATTATTTACTTGCCTATTTTTACTTATTTTGTACATGTGCTTGGGCAGTCATCCATGCGATGGAGACCGCCCCCCCTGTTCTATCTGTAGTTCTATTGGCTTTTATCTACCAATCAGCTGTACAGGCGTGGCCTGCTTTGTCTTATGTGCTGCCACTTACTATTACATAACTTTTATTGTATAATTATGCGTGCATCATGATAATAAAATCAGAGTTAGCCTACACTCTCATTTGCTTGTTGATTCTTATTGCATAAAGCACTTATGCAACGCACCAGTGGCTAAGCAGAAAACATACAAGTAAGCACACACACACAGATTGCGCTGATAGATGAACAGACCAGTTCACACACTTGCACAATAACTTGGACAGTTGAATAGCTCTTGGACCAGTCAACTAGTAACTAGAATAATAGTCAGTAGAAAGTGTTCAGTCAATTTGACTTACACTGCACTCGGACACGTGATACTGGAACAATTATTTGAACTGCTAGTTCGACCTGACGCATCTATTCCACCGAATAGAAAATCAGTGGAAAGTGAGAAAGTTGTGACAACTCCTCACTGTGTATTGCTCGCGGGCGTACAACGCTGCAAATTCTACTCTACGGTTTAGATTGCTGACCTTGGGCGAAGTAGAGGCATACACTGCACTGCTTGTAGACACTTACTACTGTGGGCCGCTGTACAGGTGACAGCTACCACTCCCACCCTAAATTCCTGTACATTGGTGGCAGCAGTGGGATTGAGAAGAACCCACACAAACGACCCACAGGAACGGCGAATACGAGCAGGAGGCAGCAGGCGCGGAGCATGGCGAGCACTCAGCTCGGACAGAGATGGCTCTCCAATACAAATAATGGGCACACTGGCCGACATCCTTGACAGAATGTCCACCAGCAACGGAAGGGACCGTTTCCGCGTCCCACAGTTCAATGGCGAGGGTGATGTTGGATATTTCATTAAACGATTCGAGGAGGTGGCACGAGCCAACAGGTGGCTGCCGGAAAAATCTACCATTCATCTGAGGCAAGCCCTGACAGGAAAAGCTGAACAATGCGGAAGGGGGATTGACACCACCGCCATCACTCAAGCTCTACGAGCAAGCTTCGGACTGACACGCACCGAGGCTCAGACGAAGTTGACCACCTATAGAAAGGCGCATCGGGAGACCCTAAGGGAGCATGCGCTCCAAGTCGAACGGCTAGTGGAAGCCGCCTACGGAGACTTGCCAGCCAGAAATCGGGTCGAACTGACCCTACAGACCTTTCAAAACAGCCTAGGGCATGTGTACCTCCAACGGCACTTATTGGCTATACGACCCGCCGACCTAGAGGGAGCTGTCCAGGCAGGAAATGAATTCCTGCAGGTCCAGCACCAGGGTCTAGTACAGTCAAACGTCCGAACCATCCAAGAAGGTGGACAAGAGGAACCGCTGCCGACCCCAGAGCCCGCATTAAAATGTCAAGAAGTGGAGGATCCACTGGCAAAATTGTTAAAGACAATTGAACACCTCAGTAAAGAGATAGCTGCTCTGAAAGAGGATACGAACAAACCTCCCCCCAGGCGCTGTTGGGGCTGCCAACGCACAGGGTATGTTAGAAGCCAGTGTAAGACGGCACCTTGGCACTCACGCCAGGGAAACGAGTACGGCCCGCAGCAGTAGGAACCCCTACTGGCTGCAACCGGGCCCCCACAACGCATTGGCCTCCTAGAGGACGAGCCAAACCACTTCTGAAGGAACCAGCACCCCTCCCACTGAACAACAGGTTCAGTCCGCTGGCTGCCGAGATGATGGACGAAGATGAAGAGGAGGAAGAGGTGACCAGAGCGAGCCACCCGAGACCCTACTCCCCACAACGGCAAGAAACCAAGAAGAGAGGTCGAACCCCTCCCGTAGTGACACAGAAACCACCCATCACCATACACCTGAACCAAGTAGAACGACCATACAAGTCGAGTTACTACTTGCCAGGACGGGTGGAAGGGCGCTCAGTCACATACCTTATCCACACAGGATGTAACACTAACCTCCTGTCCAAGAGGGTGTTCGATCTACTCACCCCCCAGGTCCAGCTCCACCTCCAGGACTACGACTCGCACGGACTGATGGCCGACAGAACTAGGCTCCCCTTTTACGGCGTAATCACCCTGACTGGGCGGATACGCCACGTCAAATACGAAAAGACATTCGTTGTGAGTCAAATTAATGAGGATGTGATCCTGGGGATGCCATTCTTGGCCAAGCAGAAGTGTCAAATGGGGTTTGACCGACCCACCCTTCACGTACAAGGGAAAGAGCTAACCTGCACCGACAGGCATGGTAAGGACCTAGTGTCCAAAGTACAGGTGCAGAAGGACGTGCACATACCCCCACAAACCGAAGCAACAGTACCTTGCCATCTGGCCAGTCGGACCCCCTGCGAACAAGGAGTTATCGAGAGCAAGGAAGGAGGGCTATTAATAGCCACTAGCATCAACTCCCCTGATGAACGCGGACGGGTGTTGGTCCGATGCTTGAATCCATCACAAGACAGTATCCGAGTACCGGCAGGAGAGGTCATAGGAACATTTACCGGGGTCGGACCCCACGAGATACGACCACTCCACGGCCCCAGGCCGGAGGAAGCACCGAGAGGAGACCTACCCCCACCTCGTGCCACTGTTCACTCAGACGAGAAAGGGATGCAAGAATACCTGAGAGGAATGCCAACTACGGGACCTCCTCAAACTCTACCAGGATGTGTTTAGCCGCAACGATGGAGACATCGGACGCACCCCCCTTGCTGAACACTCCATTCCTGTTGTACCAGGAACCCGGCCAATACGGCTACCCCCCCCCCCACCGATTAGGAGCAGAAAAAGAAGCTGAGGCAGAAAGACAGGTCAAGGAGTTACTAGCCAAGGACCTCATTGAACCTGCCGACGGAGCCTGGAGCTCCCCAGTCGTACTAGTGCGAAAGAAGGATGACTCCTGGAGGTTCTGCGTCGACTATCGCAAATTGAACGACGTCACGCAACAGGATGCCTACCCTATACCTCGCATTGATGACTCTCTGGATGCGCTAGCTGGGAGCCGCTATTTCAGCACCCTCGACCTGACCAGTGGATACTGGCAAGTCCCTCTGGACGAGGACGCCCAAGACAAGTCGGCATTCATCACCCGCAGTGGCCTCTGGAGATGGAAAGTGCTGCCATTCGGGCTGACCTCTGCCCCTGCTACATTCCAAAGACTCATGGAGCGAGTACTGAAAGGGCTCCACTGGAAAACGTTGCTCATCTATCTGGACGACGTGATAGTCATCGCACCCGACTTCACGTCACACATCCAGAGGCTAGAAGAGGTACTACAGCGACTCCAGAGTGCCCACCTTAAGGTGAAGCCCTCTAAGTGTGAGCTTTTGAGCCCCCAAGTCAAATACCTAGGACATGTAGTCAGCGCCAAGGGCGTGGCCACCGACCCAGAGAAAGTAGAGGCAGTGAAGAAGTGGCAGGCTCCGCAAGATGTAAAGACACTGCAGGCGTTCCTGGGAACCGCAGGATATTACAGACAGTACTTGCCGGACTACACCACCACCGCCAAGCCACTTACCGTGCTGACTGGAAAGGACGCCCCTTGGAAGTGGGACATGGCCGAACAGCAGTCGTTCGAACAGCTGAAGCAAGGACTCAGTCAGGCCCCCATACTGGGATACCCGGACCCCACACTTTCGTACATCCTAGACACGGACGCCAGTGCTGTTGGAGTCGGCGGAGTTCTGTCACAAGTCAAGGTGGGACAAGAGAGAGTGATCGCGTACTACAGCAAGACCCTTTCCCCCGCAGAGAGGAACTACTGTGTAACGCGAAGAGAGCTGTTAGCAGTGATCAAGGCCGCCAAGCACTTCCGGCCCTACCTCTATGGCTGCGAATTCAGACTACGGACAGATCACGCGTCCCTCCGTTGGTTGTGCAGGAGAAAGGAGCCCTCCAACCAAATAGCATGATGGCTCGAGACGCTGGCAGGGGTTTAGATACAAACTCGAACACCGTCCAGGAGTCCAACACGGGAATGCCGACGGGCCCAGTCGACAGGACCCCTGTATAGACTGTAAGCGATGTCGCGCTATAGAACCGAGAGATGGGGGACCCACCCATGCCAAGCTCACCCTGAAGGGATCAGGGTGAGCTTGGCATGGGTGGGTCCTGAAGGGATCAGCAGAGCGAAGGGGATGGACAAATGGGGGACCCACCCATGCCGAGCTTGTCCCAAGTGGACCAGCGGAGCGAAGGGAACAAGTGAATGTGACGGTCACCAACCCCGGGAGAAATGCACAGGAGTTGGCACAGGCACAACGAGAAGGGCTCCACCCAGTGGCAAAGATCTATGTCGCAGTAAAGGCACAGAGGCAGCTCCCGCATAGAGAACTGGAAGAAGGGGATACAGAGTTGCGGATTCTGCACGACAGGATCGACGCCATGAGCCTCCAACCAGATGGAACGCTGGTCATCGCCACCGAACACAAAGGTCGGACCCGAACGTGTTCAATCTGCCCGCCCGCCTGGCGTCACAAGGTCGTGTGGGACACACACCTGTTGGCGCATGCAGGAATCAACAGAACGCGTCACAGACTACAAGTGGATTGGTATTGGCCTGGCATGTTGGGGCTAACACGCAGATTTGTGAAGAGCTGTGAAGTGTGCCAGGTAGCAAAACGAAACAATCGCCCGGCCGCTCCCGACGGTGAGAGATTGTTCGCCGGCCGACCATTCCAAAAGCTCGCGGTGGACCTCGTTGGGCCTCTACACCTCACCAAGCGAAAAAACCGGTGGATCCTGGTGCTGACGGATCATTTCACACGATGGCAGGACGCTATAGCGCTGCCAGATGCTACCCGCCCCTACAGTGGCCATAGCATTGGACGAAAGAGTATTCAGCTACTGGGGTCTCCCAGAACAGCTACATTCGGACCAGGGCGCCCAATTCGAATCCACCTTGCTGGAAGAGCTCTGCACTCTATGGAATGTGTGCAAAACACGGACCACGCCCTACCACCCACAAGGGAACGGCATGGTCGAGAGACAAAACCGCACGCTAGGAGACGCGCTGCGTACCTCATACTTAATAAAGGACAAGATGAGTGGGACACCTTGCTGCCACAGATCATGCGGGCCTGTAGAGCCACACCCAACTCGACTACAGGAGAAACCCCAAACCTAATGATGTTGGGACGAGAGGTACGGCTGCCAGATCAACTGACGGGGTCCCCCCCTTGCTGGACCCATACTATACTACGGAACACACCCTTCGAGTACAGAATGACCTAGCCATGGCACATGAGTATGTGCGGAGCCAGCAGGCCGAACTCCGAAAAGAAGAGACGGGCGAACCACCCCCCCCCCCACCCCCCCCCCCCCCCCCCCCGCTTCAGTAGAGACGAACTGGTGGTGATCGAGAACAAGAGGCGAACGAAAGGAAGTAGTCCCAAGTTACAGCCCAGTTACCTAGGGCCGTACACTGTCACGGAAACATACCCTAACCACACCTATAGACTCGAGCGGAACGGGCAAGGGTTTACCCAGAACGGACGCAGACTGAAGGCCTACCGAACCTGTAGGGAAACGGTGGGAAGAGCGCCACCTAGCCGCGAACAAGCTGTTTGACCCAACATGAGGGGGGCATACCAGAGGAGGATGCCCCACCCCTCAAGAGACCATGTCGAGCCCCCACCTGAGGTGCTCAGAGAAGTGAGACCAGTGGAACCACCCGTTCCTGAAGTACCAGTAGAAAGGGAACCACCACCAGAGGTGCCCAGAGAAAGGGTACCGGCGGAGCCACCCACTCCCGAAGCACCCCTAGAGAGAACTGCTCCACCACCACTACTCGAAAATTCAGTGAAAGAGTACCCCGTGGAGCCAGTGGCAGTACTGCCACCAGTACCAACCACCCCCCCTGTAGAGGACGCCAACTGGCCACCCCTCAACGCCAGAGCTGGTGAGAATGAAGAAAATGGGAGGCCCATAAGGACGAGGAAACCGCCCGTGAGATTCACGGATTATCAGTGCTATCAGGCTAGAGAAATGAGAGGCTGCACACCACAGGAGCCGCAGGTAAACAGGCCAGCGCGGGAGCCAAGAGGCCGAGTGGAAAAAATGGTGTATATCCCATGGGCCAACTCTGCCGAAACTCGAGTTCGATTGGGACTAAATAATCCACAACAAACGATCGACAGGTTCCGCGAGAATAGCTGGCAAGAAATACAAACCAACGTACACCAAGGGCAGACAACGAACAAAAGTAGCTGGGGGAGGACAACCCCTGACGAAGAAACAACCTTCGCGGGAGAATGGAAAGATTGGACAACTACCCAAAGGAAACCCGATCGGGAATACCCGCCGCAGAAGGAGACAACTCCCCAACCAGCATGGATCGAAATGCCACAACCACCTACGATCGATAGGGGGAGGAGCCCAGATACGACATGTCATACTACGTGATTGTTAAAACAAAGGGAGCCAAAACCAGCGGCAATACAAAACACCCTAACCAGAGCAGTATTTACACAGTCAGCAAAGAGTCAACAAGCAACACCACCACTTCCACTACAAGCAACATGGCAGAATATAATTCGGGAAGCCTATCTACAGAAGAAGATCCGACAGTAATTGATGCCATCCTAGCCGACCCACCAAAGAGACAACAGAGGATAGCACACAAGGAGATGGCTACCTCACCCGCCAGAGTAGGCAGAGTAAAAATCCAGGAGGAGGGCGCAGCTAGGTGCCGCAGCCGACAACCTCAACCGCCAACGCCACCAGCACCTTTCTACGAATATCAACCCAGGGAGTCGTGGTTGACAACTGAAACAAGTTGATAAAAAACACTGGAAAGCCTACGACTGACCCAGAGAAATGGGAATGCGGAGTGTGCAAAATACGGTTAAACAAGAAGCGCATGAGTTACCATGTGAGACAACATGATATATTTTGCTACTGCAAATGTGGACACAAGAGCGTGTCCAGAGACACGGTGCTTAAACATATTAGGCAACAGAACGGTTCGGCAGAACATGGAGGGCCGAACAAACCTTTATACGAAGTCGACCAGGCATCATTTACCGACTTCTGCAGCTACATGAACTGGCAGCACCCGCCCCTTTTCGGCGTACCTGCACCAACAAAGGAGCGATCCAACAGTCCAGCTTCACAGAAAGGAATCAAGAGGAGGTTGGGAGAACGGACAGACAGCACATCACAGAAAGTGATAAAGATAGATCTAGAGAGAGAAGCCAGTGAGAAGAGAGTGCGTGACGGGTCGAGTAGGAGAGAGGTACAAGAAAGGAGCAGGCCCTATCGACCCCGAACAAACAGCAGAGAGCGATATGATGAGAGGCAGCTAGAGGAAGACAGGAAGGAGGAGAGATATAGGAAAATCAAAAGGTACGAAGCGGAGCTCTACATAGCCACCCGTGAGGCTTTTAAACAGTTGCAGAGAGTAGAGGAGTTAAAAGAATCAATACAGCGGGAACGAGAGCAATATTAACGTTACCACCGACACTCCCCTCTAGTAAGTAATTGGCCCTACGAGCGCCAATGGGGCGGCGTGGTGTAGGGGAATGCGCTTAGACCAGCTACAGGTCCACCTATTTTTATATATATCCAAGCCGAACTCTAACTGTATTTACCCCAGGTCGAACATTTACTCTTATTTCTACATAATTATTTACTTGCCTATTTTTACTTATTTTGTACATGTGCTTGGGCAGTCATCCATGCGATGGAGACTGCCCCCCCCCTTGTTCTATCTGTAGTTCTATTGGCTTTTATCTACCAATCAACTGTACAGGCATGGCCTGCTTTGTCTTATGTGCTGCGACTTACTATTACATAACTTTTATTGTATAAATATGCGTGCATCATGATAATAAAATCAGAGTTAGCCTACACTCTCACTTGCTTGTTGATTCTTATTGCATAAAGCACTTATGCAACGCACCAGTGGCTAAGCAGAAAACATACAAGTAAGCACACACACACAGATTGCGCTGATAGATGAACAGACCAGTTCACACACTTGCACAATAACTTCACAGTTGAATAGCTCTTGGACCAGTCGACTAGTAACTAGAATAATAGTCAGTAGAAAGTGTTCAGTCAATTCGACTTACACTGCACTCGGACAAGTGATACTGGAACGATTACTTGAACTGCTAGTTCGACCTGACGCATCTATTCCACCGAATAGAAAATCAGTGGAAAGTGAGAGAGTTGTGACAACTCCTCACTGTGTATTGCTTGCGGGCGTACAACGCTGCAAATTCTACTCTACGGTTTAGATTGCTGACCTTGGACGAAGTAGAGGCGTACACTGCACTGCTTGTAGACACTTACTACTGTGGGCCGCTGTACAGGTGACAGCTACCACTCCACCCTAAATTCCTGTACAATATGTCAAGAAGATTTTTCAAGGTCTGTAAACTTTTCACGTTTGTTTAATCAATGGCCATCAATAATAATAATTATTAGAAATATATAACAAATATTTCTTGATGATAGCTAGCTATTATTATTAATAATAATTATCATTAAATATTATTATTTATTTTATTATAATTATTATTTTTGTAATAACCCTCCTACTCCTTGGTAATAATAACTATAATACTATATTTAATTATTAATAATAACATAATATACTACTGCTGCTAATACTGCATAGATACATTTATACATACACATAATGATATATAAAATAGCGAAAGCTCAATTTTCCAACTAAACCCAACTGTGAAAACTTCGTTTCTGTTGCAGACCCAAGACAAAACTAATGAGCTAACGAGGCGTGGGATGGTGAAGAGCTACAAAGAGAAAGCTGATGAAATGCACGGCATGCTTGTCAAAGTGTTCAAAGATCATTGGCAGCAAACTTTAATGCACTTTTCAATTCATTAATTCATAACATGTTTCACGCATCAAGCCAGCTTAGTCACATGACAACAGGCGTGTTCGCTTCGTTTATACTGGAGAAAAGTAACTTTGTCAAAAAAATTTAATTAATATGCAACCTTTGCAGGTATTCAGCAACCACCAGCATTGTGGTGCTTTGGAGAAAAGGTTGACCTGCCTTACTATGAAATAGCCATGCCATTACAGAACCCCTGCATGACTTTGAGAACGTTATAAAGAGGGTACTGCATGAGCTGCCTAAAGCCATTACAGATAAAAAGTTCAAGACAGCAATTGGAGAGTTTCTCTCTGAAGCAAAAAGGCAATTTAACGGACGAGATATTTTCGCTAAATGACAGAAACTTAGTAAAAATTTGAGTGTTTGATTTGCCGCTTGACAACCAGTTAGATTTTTTAGCTGCAAATAGCGAAATGACAAGGAAAAACTGTCAGTGGCAATTAGGTGCTGTCTTCAAAGTATTTTCTCTTTCACAATAAAGCTAATCCTACCGCTGCGAGGTCAAGCCGCTTTGTGAGGACCAGTAGTATAATCAAGAAGCAATCAACACAAGGTGAGAATAATAAAAATTATGAATGATAAACTGTGGCGAAGCACTGCAGATTAGTAAGACTTGAGGCGACCTGTTTGGAATCGTCACCATTGCAACTAAATTTTGATTGCGGTTTCAAAAATTAAAAAACAAAACCGTCCACTTTTACCCTCGGGCAACTAAACTTTCAGGTTTTCTACTCTAATATTTACTTCTATATCCACTAATAATTTAACTAAAAAATCTAATAAATGTGCAATACTGCACAACACCAATATGAATATGTTATGTATAAAATGGAAAGAACTTTAAAGAAATCTCTATTGTTGTATGCAAAAATCATCTTAGCACAATTAGCAACAGGTGTTGAGGTCTTGTCGCACACACAAAATATAGAAATGAAAGTTGTGTCACAACGATTGTGAGTTGTTTTCTCGAGGGCACTTGCCACACAGAAGCAATAAACTTGTATAAAAAACCCAAGTGAAATATATTCACTGGAGAGTTGCTCTATAGTCCTCAGGAGCTATGAATGCACAAGCACACTTTTTATTCGCCTACCAATGAACTATTCCTGTGTGTCGTCGTTTCCACTACAGCTAAAAAGTAAATACTCAGTATGAATTGCAGAAGGCTACTGCTGTCAAAATAAGGCTGTTTTGCAAAACAAGAAGTGCCAGGCCTCTACTAAAACTTGCCGGAGATACTAGGTTCATTCCACTAATTAAATGAAACACCAGCATGGAATTCATAACCATTTAGCGATGGAGATGAAGAATGATGAACTTATGTTCAAAAAACCTTTTTGGAATGACTTCGATCAATTTTGATCCTTTACTGCCGTTAGTAAAAACCATATCTGGTCAAAAAAGACACTCAAATGCGGAAAGCTATAGAGCATGGATCAAAACTTCCCATAACTTTGCACCATAGGCAGGAGGTGCCAGTCATCACGCTGCGGCGGCTCATTACAGACTAGGCAGATCTACAACATCTATTGCTATCTAGGCTTCTTTGGATGCTATTTGGAAGGTGTTTAAATATCTAAAGCCGCCTTCAGTACCAGCTGAATGGAAACATATTGCTCTAGGGTAAAAAGCAGCATAACTTTTATTTATGATTGTGATAAAACAGTCAATATAAATAACAAAAATATATAGATGAAAATTTTTTTATAATGATTATTAGTGCTGTTGTTTGATTGCAGTTATCAAAAAATAAAAGCGATCATTTACAAATGAGAATATCATTTTTTTCTCACATTAATCTTACTTTAAGAAAAATAATGAGAATATCATAACTAAAGATGATGGGATAATAGTAATTATTATCAGCTGTCATTTAATCATTAGTATCTTTATCAAATTAATAAAGAGGATTTTTGATGTGGTTTCCATGTTGGGTGATAATTTTTGTTACTCTGCATTTAGTTTGTTTCAAATTGATCATAAATAATCGGTGAAAAGTGCATATGTAGTTCCTGACCGGTGCCTATACACTAACCAACACAATAGCAACGTGTACACAGCATATTGGAAGTTAATCGAATAGGGTGAATATTTTTCTATATTAGCGGTAGAATAATAATCAATAAATCAATAGTTTCCAGACAGCATAAATTGATCGCCATCTAAAACACAGAAAAGAAAATGAAAACATTGAAGTGAATAAACTGTTTTCCTAAACAAAAGTTCCTGGAAAAAAAGATGCTGAAGTTATAACATAAAACGGCACAATAACAGTGGAAATACGAGATAAAAATTGATGTGTCCTCCAAGGTAAAAAAAATGTGTCTGGAAAAAGAAGGAAAACGAGTTTTTGATTTTTTTAAAAGGCAAACAAGAAAAACGAGGTCAAAGCAGCATAACCAGAAAAGCACGCAAATGAAATTTCGCATAGATATATTGAAAAACGCAAAGAAAAAATCTACAGTAACTTCATGTGGCAATAAAAACTTGAGTGTGAAAGGCAAGAGAAACAACCAGAACATCAGCAGAAAAAAAGAGGAGACGAACCAAGCAAAAATGATAGCTGAGCCACCACAGAGTTTTGACCATTCAATGGATGGAAATTTTGACGATCATTCAAAGTAAGCATTTGGAAAATAATGGTTAAAAAAGCAGACACAAAATTTGAGTTCACAGCAGGATACCTTCAAATATGTTGAAGTAAAATGGAGGATGAATATGCAAAAAATGTGCGAAATCTGAAGTAGATATGCCAGCAAACATCGCTGCTGGAGCAACAACAAAAAAATTTCTGATGATAGACCAAAATCAACTAGATTCCCCAATCCGTCATAACAAGTAGAACACGTTGGACATCTGTAGGCTCTGACATATCCTTCCAAGTTTGTAATAAGGCTGAAGTGATTGATATAAAGATCCAGACATAGATTTTCCTTGTAGCTGGAGTTTGAATTCCAAATAACTGTTGAAGTCAAGTCATCATTTAGAGAAAACACCGTTATCTTCAGTTGAAATGCTTTTTCCAAAAGCAATAAACCAGCCTCTGTTACTTCTTCCTCATCATGCTCCTCAGTACTATCACCATAGATGAAACTATGATATTGTTGTTGGTACTCCCTCACCTCCTGAACTATTGGATCTTTTGCGAATCCATTCTTTTTTTGTAGTTTTTTGTGTAACGCTAGACATCTGAAAAAAACAAAGATTGTCAGTAATTCGTATTCCTTTTGTGCTTTTTAACATAGTTCGCATGTGTCTGTTGTTGATGAGGCGAGGGGGGTAGATTCATTGGTGGTGATCCAACTTTTCCCATTCCGAGTAGTTTGTAGAAATAAAACAAAATGTTTGTGATCAGCATCAATCTCCAAGTCGTATTTGGCCTCAGTCTCAAGCTATTAGCACGATGATCAGTCTCCACAACATCAACAAAAAAGTCATCAAGCTGTGCTTCAGTTTTAATCAATTTAGTTTTCAGATAGACAGTAGCATTGTTTGATGATGAGTGAACGTATCGGAGTTCACCATCATTTTTATTTTCTAGTATACAATCTTAGCTACAGTTGACTTTTGCTCTCGAGCTCCATAATCTCCAAACTTTTTTGAGCAATTCCAACACTCTTGAATCGTGATAGTCAATTTGGTAGGTATCAGCTTGATCTCTTGGAATCCCATCCCAAAGTCTTACATTTAAAAGTTCTATGACTTTTCCAGCTCTGTGTTTCGTTTTCATAGCACCCCAATATCTGGCTATCAGATCATCCCTTCTTCATCATAAAAAGTTGGAGCTATGCTATCATCAACAATACCTAAAGTCGATACTCAAGTAGGTCGTTCAAAATTCAAATCTTCCATTTCTTGTTCTTCTTCCATTTCTTGTTCTTCTTCCATTTCTTGTTCTTCTTCCATTTCTTGCTCTTCTTCTTGCGCTTGTTCTTCTTCTTGCGCTTGTTCTTCTTCTTGCGCTTGTTCTTCCATTTCTTGTTCTTCTTCTTGCGCTTGTTCTTCTTCTTGCGCTTGTTCTTCTTCTTGCGCTTGTTCTTCTATTTCTTGTTCTTCTTCTTGCGCTCGTTCTTCTTCTTGCGCTCGTTCTTCTTCTTGCGCTTGCTCTTCTTCTTGCGCTCGCTCTTCTTCTTGCGCTCGCTCTTCTTCTTGCACTCGCTCTTCTTCTTGCGCTCGCTCTTCTTCTTGCGCTCGCTCTTCTTCTTGCCCTCCTCCCCCTACTATTGTGGACAATCCACACTGATGTACTACTCAGTTAAGAACTGTTATTTATTTTGCTTATTAGGGGAGTGAATACCAACATTGTCGTAATTGTTAAAGGTGCACAGAGACAGGGGATGAAGCCAGTCTCACGGCAGTGTTCGCTGAAAAGAAACTCATACAATCAGGTATTGCCAATGCTATTTGCAGCGCACACTATGTACTAATCATATCGTGTAAGCTTACTTAATGATTATACATGAATTTTGCAGTGTATTCTGAATGATCATATTCAAAATCACGATCGTTTTTGCAACATGAATGTAAGTTTATGTAAAAAATTGTACTCAAAATTAAAAGTAATTACGCTCTGTCTTCCTTAATTTGTTGCCACATGTGGTGCGACACATCAGAGTTTCTATGGTAGCATACAAATATTAGTTAGCTCCTAGATTGCAAAAAATATCTGTTCCCCTACAGCATATTGTTTACATCATCATTTTAGCATTCGGTTTTCGGAAACTTTACATCCATAAACCCCCATCAATTGTCCAGTTTTGCTTACTTTTGATGTTAATCAAAATCAATAAAGTTCATGGCCTTTGCAAAAAGTGCAAAAATTGAAACATGGCAATTGAAAAATAATTTGGAACTTAATTTTATACAACCTTGAAGACTGGTTGCAATGGAGCAGACAACTTCAGCCAAGTCCAATTTAGACATAAACCTAGAAACCTTAAACATGTCCTAAGTTGAAGATCTTCAGTTTGAAAATGCAACTGAAATCTTGTTGAAAACCCACACAAACCAACAAGTGCATTAGTCTTCTGAGTACTGTGTTGACTTTAAATGCGTTGTGATGATGCATATAACCCATAGTTTTTATGGTAGATTTAGTTAGATAATTTTTTTTCAGTTAGCCATAAAGCATGCAATATAATGTCAATAGACCTATGGACTGGAGAAACCTTTATGGCTAATGTTGATGAACACAAGCAAGAGGTCTGTGAATTGACCCAGTAATTGCAGACTAATCAAACCTATTTTACTTAACATATGTCTATAGCAGTATATCCTATAGCTACATATCCACAGCCGGCAGGTAAGATAAATGACAAGTTTTGGCAGTGACTTGATTTTGTTTTAACCAATGCTCTTCTGTTAGGTTTCCTGTAGCAGTAAGAATGAAAATAATACATGTTTTTGTGAACTGCCATTGGTTAGTTGCAATATGAGGCTTCAAGTTTGTAGGACACTGTTCAACTTCAAATTAAGTCTGGAAAGCTGTAACAAATATGCAAACTCAGTCTAGCCAGCTGTTACAGTGCTGTAGATTTTGTCGGACCTCCCTAACTATGAATGTGTACTACGGTGGGATATTGCAATGAGACCGCAGGAAAAAATATCTAAAAAATAAAAATACTAGACATAAACGCGTCATCAAACACTTCTGTAAACTACTTAGCTGTAAGAGATGCATAATTACCTTTCTGTGCTGTTATATTGCAGTGGGGATGGAGTACACATGCTTTAATTAGTAGAATTTATTGGATTTCTTGTTCTACAATTGGATGTAGTTGGTTGCGAGCATACTATCAGTATCCGAGATTGAATCTGAATTATTATTTATTATTTTCCTATCGATTGCCAAAAGTACACTGACACTAAAGCCTACTCGCTTACTCTTTTTTCTGTGCGGAGAGTTCTGTTTAATGTGCAGTGGGTTTTTTTTAACAAATCTTGACAAAACAATGGTTTGCTCAAAATCATTTAAAGTTGCATGTGTGTGGTTTATAAATGATGCTTTATGAGACGTTTGCAACAAAATTTAAACGCACAAACCATGATTTAGAGAAATAATTCTTTCAAATCATGGAGTTTGTGAACTGTGTCCTTAAGCTGAAAACAGATCATGTTTTACCACAGTACAACTAAGACATTTTTGGGAAATCATCTGCTCCTGCACTATTTGTAGGTGACAATGATTAATACTTGTGCTCTCCTGCTTGAAAGGGTGTGGCTACCTCTGTACATGGTCAAAATTCCATTGGTGTAGCTGGTGTTATTCATAACGTCAAGTCATCTCAATAGTTCCAGCATACACTGTGACTGTGGCCTACCAGTGGTTTTATGTCACCATGTAGTAACACCAATTGTCTCTGTGTAACTTTTGTTACTTTTTTCTCTGTTATGCTGACGTATCAACTTCAAGGTTTTATTATAGTTCTCCGAGCCATAAATTCCACGCTTCTTCAGAATATGACAGGCCAAAAGTTCTATGTAAGCTTGTCAACCATTTGTTATCAATCAGATAATAGAAGTAACTGGAACTGGTTTGACACGTGGCAGGAAACACGAGCAAAGGACTATCGTCCTATTGAATTTAGAATACAAAACTTGGTAGTTATATTTCTGATTCTGTCACATACTTATTTCATTATTGTTTGCTCTGATTCACTGAAGATATTGTGACCAAGTATTGGCTGAATTAATTATTTTTTCGTCAAGTCGAGTAAATGCTAAGGCTAGCCGTTGGCCAGGAAACTAAATAATATTGGTGTAGACAATAGTAAAGGGAAGCAACATAAGTGAGCATTGATATTGAGTACCAACTTCCTGAAGCGCAGCAGTAAAAACTCAGAAGTTGAAATGCTGCCACTATTTGATGTGAGTAGTGATAGATATAATTTTGTCAACATTGCATTTGGTTTTGACAGTAAAAAAATTTGTTTGATAATTTATCATTGTCAAATGATTTATCCCATCGATGATTATTCATTTTTAGGGATAGTTTTTTGAATTTTCAGAATATCAGTAGGGTTGCGGCATGGAAAGTTTTCTCTCTTTGAACTTTCTACATCCAACCGGGAATGGCTATTAGTCTTAGTATATAATATAATTAATATGAGCAGACCCATGCAAAGTTTCTTGTGGCTGATAGCTGCTACAATGTCAACCAGATCCTGCAATGACATGAAAAAAGACTTCAGAATATTTCAAAAGACAAGGATATCAAAACTACTTGTAAAGAAATGAATTTATATTTTTAATCACTTTTTAAACTTATTACTGGCTACTGTTCGTTGAACTCGTTATGGAAATTATAGTTTACATCCATTGTAATCATCAATTTTTTCTGATGTTACATTTTCCAAGTGAAGCGTTAATGAATTTTACTATTATAATAATTGATTGATGGTTATTTTTGTATGTATTATCAGTATAATAATTATTTATATTATTATTCTTATTATTTATTATTATTGTTGTACTTATTGCAATTAAATATAATCAGACGCGCTATGGTAAGTCAAAACTGTTCTGCAATATAAATTATGGTTCTTCTAAATGTACCGAACATCTAATTTTTGACGCCATTTATGATAATAGTCAAGTCAATAGTATAAAGATTTAACTGAATAATGATATTTATATTTATTCCCCTCACAGACACCGGATAACCTAGTTACACATCACCGGTACGCTGATGTGACAATGATTGGCTTGCGCAGCCAATGCTTTATCATGCCATCAGTATTTCACGCATCGAATTGGTTCACAGTAATGTAACTCTTTAGCATCCTCCGTCAATGGTATTTGAGACAATGACAAAACAGTTGATTGAGAAAATATCTTGAATTTTCTGGAACTCTTTCGCCAAAGTTGAAGAATATTGAGAAAGCAATTTTTTGCTGCAGTTTCATTTAATCAGATAGCGTAATTTCAACACCTAAGTATAAAATTTTAGACCCAATCTACTACTCCATTATCTTTCAAAAATGTTGCAGCTTTTGCTGTATTGAAATTCATTTGCTTTAGTATCTTCATGGTTCTGTTAGGGTATTTACTGGAAACCAAGTTGGCGACTTAATTTCATTTGAATGACTTTCTACTGATTAATTGGTTGCTACGGTATTGTATCTTGGTCATTGCAACTTTTTCTTCTTTGTTTTTTGGAGCTATATAATGAATAGCGCTGTTTGATACTCTATGGTATTCTGGTGTGTGTTGGATGTTGCCGTTCACTTTATAGGACCTATCGATCGTTTCTGAGAAATACTCGGTGAGTGAAACCAATGCCTGGCTTGCTGTAATGTGAAAAAACTGTGCTTTAGTTTACATATATCCCGTTCCACAGCAAAGCTGTTATCAAATCAAGTTCATCCACCGATATCATTGCTAATTGGTCGTTTTCAAAAAAGTAAACACCATTATTCACCTGTAGTTTCTCAGGTTTTTTACTCAGAAAGGTTTAAGTGTTGTATTTGCCTCATTCTTCCTTCGAATGTGTGGTACTCTGAGATGGCAACAAGGTCAACAAAAAATTTAACATATCTTTTTCAGACCAGCAGGATAGAAAAGTCAATTTGTGGCTTTCTAGCCTTGCTAGAAGAAAAAGAAGAAACTTTGCACACTGTGAGGGAGATGTTAAAAACAATTGGAGTGCCGAAGCTCTGGTCGAGGTTTTCTCTGAACAGAAAGAAAGGATGCATCTGTACAGCTTCCTTTATACCGGCTCATTTCTGGTAAGGAATACCAAGTTACAATATAATTCAAATGTGAGGATTAAGGAATTCACTTACTGCTCTGCATTCTTCAAATTTGGTAGCCTATTAAGATGTTTATTATTCTTTCAACATTTTTGTGAAAACCTCAGGAAGTAGTGACAAATACAAGCATCACAGTGTCAGCGATTCACTCACTTATTCACCTTTGAATCTCAATGTGAAGAAACATTTATTTCCATATGTTGATTACTGCTTGATATGTTCTGTCTATTAAAACGTATTCGACTAGGTGACTGGTTTTTTGTGGCCTTATTTTAGATCCTTTATATGTATGAGTTCTGCATAATAAAAATACTTATCATTCTTCAAATGTATTGCATAAAAATGTCTTGAAAATAGTACAAGATTTGCATAAACTGTCATCATTAGTGTTATTTATAGAGGCTGCCTACAAAATGCATAGGTAGGAGTGGTACCCAATGAGAAATTGACCAGGCTATCATGGATTATCTAAAGTAAACACCATTAATTAGCAGCAGGCCTCTCACCCTAGATGGAACACAAGAGGTGTGACCTAAAATACATTGGGACAAAAAAGAAACCCTGTATGAAGAAACTTGCTGACAGTTCGAACAATCATTTAACAACATGAATTTCAGAGGTTCAATAGTTAAAAAGTATGGGAAAACCTTGTAAAATAATGTAAAAACTAATTTTTTTATGGCAACATGCGCTGGTGATCCTAAGATAAACTGTTTGCAAGTACCACTATATGGGGTTATTGTGAGTGAGCTTTTCGCCGTTATGTAACCAGCAGGTTTTTATGACATACAACGCTGTTTTACAATTTATTGCATGACTCACATTTTTCTGTGCAGGATAACATCTTGTCACTTGATGTATCATAAGAGATTGAGTGATTATTTAAAAGGCGACATGAAAGCTGGGTTCAAAATTGTCACCTTTATTTTTAGCTGCATTGTTTGAACTAAACTGCAGAGTAAATTTAATTGTATGGTAGCAACTTTATTGCTACTCTTCTTCCATGTTAGTGACTCTCCATGACGCGACGCTGTGGTACTGCGTCGTAGCACCACAAGTTTTCCGCTCTTGGAAATGGGTATATCGCTATTGCAGTCGTGATGATGTGGCGCTATTGAAAGTTGCTACTAAGTAGCGACTTATAATAGCGCCGGACCACTGAAGCGTTATGGAAAAAAGGAATGAATTTCCAGCAACACCGCAGTCAAAATAATTAAATAACTTGGACAAAAATTTCAGTGATATGAGACAATTGCCTTTCAAGACCACTTATATCAATAAAAAATGATACAGAACAAGTGTTCACAAATATATTTAAGTTTATCATTTTATTTGTTGGTTTTCCCTGTTTTAGAAATTGATAATAGTAATAATTAATTAATGATAAATAATCAATTGCCCGTGGTTAAACATTAATAGAAAAAAATATTTATTTTAAAATTAGGAAATAAATTACACATTAGCCAAGCGCTGCTACCTCAAAATTTTACCTGAGGACTATGCATTAGATGAAAAAAGCACAAGAAAAGTATTTAAAACTAATTGTTGGTTGGAACAATTTTCCTTGAAACAGTTTCACTCATTGACTCATTAGCTCAAAGTAGCTGTGGACTCGCTAATCAGGATTCAGGAGCTTTGGGCATACTGTATTGTTGCCTTATGAAAAAGCGTGATGGTTTATCGCTACTCAAACCGATGAGCCGTGATGCTACGGTATGGTGCTACGAAGATGTGATCATGGAAATCTAGCATGTCACGCTACAAAATAGTTGTTTAATCTTTTGTGAAAAATAGTTGTTTTGAATAAACTTTGGTAACCACTGACTAGCAGTTGATGAAATGTTCTAAACCAACTATTTTTTGCCATTACACATTTATGAATGTAGTTAAGGCCCTAAAATTAAACCAAAGGTGATTTCGCGCAGCTGATACTATTGGCATAGCTACAATATTAATAGTTTCATTCCTACTACCAACGTACTGTTACTTTGCAGTTGTATGCACTACCATTTATAGTAAACAGTCAAACATCTAGTACAATTTTTTCCAAGTCTCACCAAAGTGATGGCAGCTGCTGTTATTTCTAGCTGCCATGTTTGTCTAACTAGAAATCTATTCTGTCTGAACTAAAAATTGTGATTAAGAGAAACGCCTACCGTTATTCAAAAAACTGTTGGATATCATTTATTCTACAGTTGGCATAAGTACATGCATGAGAGAAAAACAAATTTCTGTAGCTAATGATTTTTCAATAAGGTTTATTTATGCAACGAAACTTTTTTCTGAAACAAAAATTAAGAAAGTTTCATATGAATGTTGATCACAATGGATAATGAGTTCAAGTAGTGCAACATACTCTCCAGCTGATTAAACTTATTTAAATGTGGGAAACAGCTAGAGAAAAACGAGTCCAGGAGTAGACAAAAGACACAACAAAAATATATCTGGAAGGGTTTGTGTAATATGTCAAAATCCATACATTATTTTTTTACCACTGAAACAATTTGGCGAGCTGTAATGGCAACTTTGGGTTAACAGTTAACTACAGTGAAAGTGCAAGCAAGCAAATTTGATGTGAGCTATTTCGTCAGTTACCTCTTATGAGTTATTTCGTGGTTTTCTTCTCATATAATACTATAGCTGGTGTTAGTAAGTTAGTTCAATCTTCATTAGAGCTAAAGCTAATAGAGAGCTGACATTAGGGTAATTGCAAACCCGATGCTTCCAGTGACGTTCGACGCTTTGTGATAGCTAGTAAGATACCCGACAGTGGAAAAATTAGTCAGCAATGCAGTATTGGCAATGAAATCAAACATTAAAGCAAGTTGGAGCCATTTGAAAATCGGCACAGAGAATAGCAAAAAAAAATATGGTGTACACTTCTCATTTTCTCAGCCAAGTTTGTTGGGGCAAGCTATTTTGAATTTAAATCAGCCAACAGATTTTTTTCTCAATTTAAAGAATAACTGCCTTAGTACAAATCAATTTAATGATATAAATTTTGCTTCAAGTTTGATTTCAGCTGTTACTGCTAGCTGTTAAATAAAGGCGTGAGCGCAAGTGTCTAATTAGAGATATTTACAGACCAGAGGAAGTTTGCATTATTGCCGTTGTACCTAGAGCACGCTAGGCAAGTTAACATAACACATAAAAACTATGTTCCACTTGTTCACTGTTGCTTACTTCCAACTATTTCTGTTTTGGTTGTAACATTGCAGAGCTCTGTTTTTATTTGAGTCTACCAGCGGCTAGCCAGAAAATAACAAGAAACAAAATGTAAAACAAAAAACTGAAGATGGTAAGGGCTCATGTGTGCAGTAGCTAGGCTAATACAGGATATGAGTCCAAGGTAGCAGTTGACGGCTTAAAGTCTGCATGCTTCCTTAGAACTAGTAACAAATTTGATGGCATGAATATGGCGAGGTGAGGTTCTTTTTAATGAAACAAATCCAAGTTACCAATATCCAAGTATTTATAAAGTGTATTTACCAAGCTATTTAGTAATCTGATTTCTATAAATATTCTCATTCAGCAATATTGTTTTTTGAGCAAGTACGTCGAAGTGATATTTGCACTGGTATAGTAATACTACTAATATTTGTTAATTTTTACATGCATATACCAAAAATATAATAATATTTATTATTCTCTTATTTAAATAATAAATAATTTATATTTCAATATGATTTATATTTATCAATTGGTATTATACACTAATGATAATGAAAAAATTTATCACCATGACTTATTTATCAAAGTAAATAAACATTATTTTAGTCCATATTATAATGTTTTAATAAAAGCAATATAATAATAATATTCGATTCATCTATTATTCTTATCTAAGCAACAACAATAATTATGTTAAAAAATAATAATAATTCTTTGAACACCTACCACCCTGACCTGATCTACGAACCAAATTATCATTATTCCTAATAATAACCTAACGATTTATTTGTTTTATTTACTTACAACTATTGTAGATATAATACTATGATTTTAGTTGGTTCATTTGATTTTTTTTCATTTGAAGTCTAATAGTATGATGATGATGATTTACAAGAGAAATAACAGTATTGTGACCATCCTGACTTGAAGAGCATAACAATATGCAGTGTTATATTTTAAACATCACATCATTCAATAAAACAACAAAATGTGTAGTAAAAACGTTTCATCTATGATTTCATGGTTCTATAATAATAATTTCCGAATATTGTATGTTTTACACTAGACTTTGTCAAATCGGTGATTTGAGATTTGCCTAATATTCAAATGATGTGACAATCAAAAATAGCTAGTATAAATGTGTTTTCAAAATTTGGCTTTCTTGACAAAATTTGTTGTCAGCCTGTACAGTAAAAGCTCAGAGTTTAATTAATACTATAAAGAATTTTGCTTAGAGTTGATTAGTATGAAAATAAAGTCAATATCAAAAATGATTCTTGGAAACCGCAATCAGTTTTATTCCTTATCGTTAAAAATTCTCATTTTTAGGGGGACTTTCATTATGAAAACTACTGAGAAACATGAACACACAGATGACCATGCGAAAAAGTGCCTAGTAATGCTTTTCTCACACTCCTTTTGTTAGCAAACGTGCACATCTATTGCTTTTCTATATCTTCGGTTTTCAAATTATTTTTTATAGCGAATAACAAAATATCATCAAATTAGGGACTAGGTTTTATAATCACACTAGCAGAAATACCCGGCGTTGCCCGTGGAGATAACATAAAGAGTGCGAAAACGATGTTAGGGAGATCAAGAGGGGTCAGTGCACGGGCCCCTGGGGATTTTTGCAAGCATGTTCTTCCAACGGCCCACTATCATATATACTATAATATAACTATTATATTATAGTATATATGATAGTGGGCGGTTGGAAGAACATGTTTGCAAAAATCCCCAGGGCCCGTGGGTCAGTGTTATGGAGTTGGTCTTCAATTTTGAATTGCCAGTTGGCTTGAGGATGGTCAATATGTCTACATGTTTCAATCGTTATGTAACTGGTTATATATTTTACGAATTGTGCTGTCAGAGCATGTAATAGTTCTTAAAAAAATTTTGTCTGCACTAATTATAACTTTATAGCCGCATGGGTGTGCCAACTTCCCTCTTGCTTCATAACATAATTGAATCTTTGAACATAATTACACAACATCTGTAGAAGTGTAACGGTTGTTCCATGCAACACATTGCTCTCCCTATTGCACACCACCACCGATAACAACAACTTGCAAAAACGTTGAGTTTTCTTTTTGAAGAGTTGAGCTTGCAACTCTTTCGTAATAGCTCGAGTCTAGATATTCCAGAGGGTGAAAAGCATGTTTTTAAGTTTATTTTCCCACTAAAGGAGATCGTCATAAAGCATGGATTATATTTCCAAAAAGTCAACTCAAGGCTTCGCTGTAGTTGTGCATTTAGTGAAAAACCAACTCAAATAATCTGGTGGATATTCAAGTATTTGTATTTTAAATTTCCATATCAAAACATATGCTTAGTGACTGGGCATTGTGCAACCCATTGGTCAATATTTCGAAAACATATTTTAGAATGCTGCATCAACTGTGCAAGTAAATCAGCTAAACATGCGCTGTTCACAGTGTGGCAATCACAACGCAATTGTAACAAAAATTCACAATAATTTTCATTTTCTCTGAATTTTCGTAAACCTTGAGGAGTGGGAGAAAAGCTGTTTGGAATAATTGAGCCAGTTCTTTTTCATGGCATGCTGAGCAGCAGGTAAAGTCAAATATCATTAAAATAAACAAAATGTGTACAAATTTTGCACAAATTACGGATTAAGTTCCTCAAATGACTATTTTTGTCACTCTTTTTATGCAATTTTTGTATAATTTTGTATAATATTTTGTATGTTTTATCAACCATTTACCATCGATATTTCAACTATGATGATTATTGCCAATGTTGTGGAGAGACAGGTTGATTAATTATTATTAAAGGCAAGAGTAGTAATAATAATGAACATTAATTAAAAACCTTTAGTCAAAAATATTGCGAGTCTTTAGTCCTAGACTCGCTTTGCGCTGCTGTTGTAGACCTATTCATAATTATCAAGTATTTTTTGTCATGGTAAACAACTTGAAAAAGCAAAAAAAAACAAATAAGAAAAAGTACTACTGCTGAACAAAGCCAGAGAAATTGAGAACGACTCTGATACATTGGGTTCCTTTGGATTACTTTTCTTTTTATTTCGGCGTTTATCATCATTTTGTATGCATTACCAGTATTGCTCATTCATTGTTGTTATTATTGTGATGATACACCATGGTCTTTGTTCATAAGTTTCAATTCTTATGATATCAAAGTTGTTTGTGTTTAAATTGGGGAATATAATGATATGGAAGAGTAGAGAGTATATAGCAGTACTAATGATAATGAGCAGTATTCAACCACAGTGTTATTAACTAAAAATGATTTTTAAACAAAAAGAAAAACAACTACCTTTATACAACAATGATAAAAATAATATTAATAAAAATAGTAATAACAGTAATAATAATAACATTAATAATAATCAATGACTAATAATTAATATTTTTGTCACTTTTAATTTTACTAAATAAATAATAACTACTTTTATTATTATTATTACTTTTATTATTACTCAGTATAGTCATAATAATAATTAATAAAAGAAATGAAAACAACAAAAAAATAACCATAAAACAATAAAAATAATATTAAAAATAATAATAATAATAATTATACTGATAACAATAAAAATTATAACAGTTACTCAAACATAAAAATAACAATGCAGGAGGAGATGGTGTTTATTAATTATTATTTTGATTATTTTTTAAACTAACAATTTTTTATTGTTGTCATATATTATTATTGTTATAATTATATTAATCATTTTAATAATATAGCCATGGGCTACAAGAAAATTGCTGAACAACAATATCAGCCTGGCATAAGTAATGACATAATGTTGGAATGTGAAAGGCAAGTACAGTTGATGGGTGAGTCGGTGGAGAAGCAATTATAAGACCGAAAAAAGCTAGCAAAACAATCTGTTTGGCACACAGATATCAATACTTGATTCGCTGTAGCACTGCTGACCAATCAAAAGGCTGCAGCATGTCGGAATATAATCAAAATAAACCGAACATGTCATGAAAGGCAGAAAAATATGGCCGGATATAACTTGGCATAACTGATGAGAATGAGGTTTCTATTGGAAAGATTGCTGCGATCCTCTTGCAAAATAAAAATTCAAGAGTGTTATAACCTAGAGAATGTAATGACGACTCTGAATATGTATTTTTCATTAAGATTGATTCATTGGTGCCGGAGTTTTAGGCTAACATCGCAAAAACCGACTTACATTTATATATTAGATCAATGTTGCTGGGAACAAACCTTGAGAATTAACAACAACCAGAGTTTCCTCGATTATACCAGGTTTAAGCCTCTCAAATCTCAGTGGTCATCATGATTTTATCATCAACTATCTCAAAATTTCTCAATGCTCCACTTGCAATTAATTATTCTTCTTTGTAACATTCACGCATGCTGTACTTATATTTCCATGGTTACTCTAACGCGCTGAAATAATGAAACCAGCTTTTGAGCTAAGTTTCAAACAGTTATTAAAATAGAGAGTTGAAAAGTTTTTATTGGAAAGTATGAGCCACAATTATAATTGATGTAGCTTCACGTTTCGGATGGGACATTCTAATCATTAAAATCGATTTGGCGCTCAAAAAGCAGGACATACAAGTTGTTCACCACTTCTCCAATGCATATCAACAATAACAATACCAATGGCATTGAGTCCTGCTATAGTGAAGCCATTCTATTTGTTGCAGGTTTCATGTATATATTTTCTATTTTAGGTAGGTTTATGGTGCAATCAGCCATATATTTAAGTATTAAAGCCATGGTATATCGCACAGTTTGTCTTGGTTAGAAATGAACATTTTTAACCAACTACCATCGCTTTAACCATTCAGCAGACCAAACATAGCATTGGCTGCACCCAAAGTATTTAAACCATAAAGCCTAGTTTCAACCAGAAACAGCTAATGCTTTTGTAGGCCTACATGAAATTGTGTGAAATGTTGAAATTTTCAAGAGTTATTTCATTAACAAGTTGTTGTTGACGAATATTCAAGTCTCTTTGTGATTGTAGGTGTGCGCACAGTTTCACTAAAAACCTCATGTGGGAAGCGACTGTCTTCTATAAAGTGAACAATAAATAGTGTTGCATAAGGTGCTTTAGATGAAACCAGTTGTGGAAACTCATATGAACTGATTTGAATTAATTATGATCAGCGATATGAGTTGCCTACATTTGCCAGGGTACTCAACATGTTGTATTTGAACTATATATCTACCGGCACTGTTTTCTTGGTCCTGTACTAGTAGTTGCTTTTTCACACCTCCCAGATTTTGTTAGAAAATAATGTATTTTTATGTTTATGCTTCAATCAATTAACTCTTTAATTTTAGTCTGCTTTTTGCCTGATTGATTTGTGAGTCTCTTGCGCTTTTGAAAAAAATCATCAAACTTTGAGAATTTTTTTAAAATTCATCTGTTGGTGTTACAGAGTTGAAAAGAAGAGCATCAGACTCAACAATACCTATTCTATGAGTAGATTTTTAAATAAAGCTAACTTTGTACTTGTGAAGAGGTAAAAATATTTTTTATTTGACACTACTTTTTCAAATTTTTGAAAATTGACATTTTTGCTTTGAAAAAACACCAAAAGTAAAAGCTCAAAACAAAAAGCTTATGCGACAGAAAAAAAATGTAATTTTGATGCATGTTGGTAATTTTGAAGAATTAATGGGCCACTACATTAGCCATAACACGTCAATCAAAGTTGGCCTTGCTTTGCGAAAATCCCGGAAATTTTCTCAAAGAAAAATCTTGATTTTTTTTTTCTATTTAAGCTAGCACCTGACTTTTTACACCACTGAATAGAGAATTTCAAGCGCTATCTTCTGATATAAAGAACCATAATAATAAACACTTTGGAAAAAAAATGAAAAATAATAAAGAAATTACTAGTCAACAATATCGTCGTCATCCAAATAATTAATTTATAGCTTACTACCGGTCATTTCCACTTCTAAAAAATTCCAGCATGCTTAAATAAATATAATTGAACCATTTATCAGAACAAATCTCATCCGTGGAGGTTCTCTGCAAAAAATATTATTTCAAACTATCTCGGCAAAATTATTTCTTGCCCGAAAAGGAACAGGGCGCGGCGCGGTCATCATGAAGCGGTTTCCGTTTAGACCGGCAGATTCTCCTCAATAAGGACCAGAAAATAGAGGAGATTATGCTCTACACAATGATATAAATTTTTTTACTGTAGGTTTAATAGAAATACTAGAAAACTCTCTCGAAAATTCTCGCGACAGCAGCCGTCAATTAAAATTGAAGAGGGTACAACTCCGGCGACAACTGTCGCAAATGAAAACTGAAAAGTTAAGCAGAGTATGCACAACTTTATTGATGACTCAAGAACCCATAACTTGGAGCTAGCTTCGACTTTGCTCAACCCATTTGTAGACAGTAAGCATTTTTGGAGGCTCAATGCATTGATATGACAGATTGATCCTCGAGCGAGAACATATAGCAGCGCGGTAAATTTTATCAAGTGTTGCAAGAGTTGTATTTTTGTTAAAATAGTTGTTTTTATTTTTAAAAAGTAAAAAAGTAGCGAGTCATTGCGAAATTTTTGTGTACAACAACTGGATCGCTTACTATTCATGTTAATGTGATGAACACTCCGCAAAATATCAAGTATAAATAGTATGATTAACAAACATGATGATATCAATAATAATGGCAATATCAAAAATAATGAGTTATAAACCACAAATTCAAGTCGGACTCCAGTATAAATTTTCTAGACTGGTCAATTTCAATGACAGATGAGAACCCTAACCTGCCTGGTTATTATTAATAACTTTTCTGTCAAAACTTATTGGGAGGCAGTGAAGCACTAAACTATGTTTCAGTATCGTATCTCTTTATGTTCAAGGGACTGATTTCAAGTTAAAGTTATACAATGCACAGTTTGCGATCAGAATTAGTTACCATCCAGTAAACAGCTTGGAAACATTAGTTTCCACTGACTGTTCACACTGATCATGCAATGACAGTTGAAAAAGTGACCTGCCAGATATTGATCTGATTGCATTTGGCAGTTTCACATGCACCAAATTTTATCAGTGGGTCAGTGTTTCAACTGCCTTATTAATATTTATGCGAGGGTTTTTGAAAACTTCCCCGCAGTTAAGAGATTTTACAGAACCATTTTTCATATTGTTGAGTGATATAACAGTATGCGGTCGAGATAGCTACATTAACAAGCTTTAATTGCCAGTATACCTTTCGATGGTAAAACAATACGGGTATAACATCGTCTTAAATGAATAACAAAAAAGTTTTTAATGATAATCATACAATCATTAACTGTGTGTTACAATTATGCTAATTGTCATTCAAACCTTTGATGTTAAACAATTTGAGCAGAGTGTCATGAATGAATGGCAAATATATGTTTTTCATGAAGTCATAAACTTTTTGATTTGTAACATACACAATCCGAATAATTTGATAACAAGCTATCATATACATTTGCCATTCATTTATCAACAAAACCTTTAATTTTTGTCACCAATACGTTGCTATGAAATGCTATTTTACACACTCTTAAAACTGAGATGAGGCGGCTTATATTTTAAATAGATGTACAAGACCAAAACAGTTTTGTTTACGACTTCCTAAGCAAATGAAAAGCAGCTGTTCACAAGTCATGGCAGCCTACAGTTTACTGACCTGGACTGAAATGAAGTTTGCTGAGATGATAACTAATACTTTCAGGTGCAAATGTTACACAACAAACGAGCTTTTCAATAGTACAATTTTGATGGAAGAACCCAAGCGACAGAGCAAATATATTCAGCATCTGATCAAATAAGTTAAAAAAAAACATGAAAGCTGTGGGATATAACAAATATGACAACCAAAAATATGAGCGTTTCAACACAGATTCTGGCATCACTGACTCGAATATTAACTCAATGAAACACAAACAAAAAATAGGTTCGCAAGTTTCATACTTAGGGTCTTGCAGTAACATCAGTGACCTCTGCTGACGAACTGGTTTCTGCCAAGCATATCTTAACAAAACTAGACACAAAAAAGCAAAGCAGATGATAACCTAAGCATTTACCAACTAGCTGATGCTGCAGAAACAAATGAGAGCCATATTTAAAGGAAAAAATATTATAAAGAGAGACTAAAACTATTAACTACATTTGACAAAAACTGCCAAGGCTAATTTCAAAAGAAGTTTTAAAGTTGAATACTGAAGAGCTTTGCTGTAAAAACAAGAAAGCCAGCAGCCCAATCCACTTGAACCAAAACAAGTTACATTAAAAAGTCTACACAAAAACACCACAAATCAGCTCGTCTTGTGCGACTAGAAAAAAAACGAAAAATATTGCAAAGAGCTATGGAAAATCAAAGATTGCTAAAGGACCAATGGAAAACCTCAATTTGGAAGGTGTAAATCCACAAATGGAAAGCAAAACAAATTCAAAAAGCAAAAAGCATTGTAGTATCATCTTGAACAACAATTGCGAACGACAGCAAAACAATCGGAGACAAGACTCAAACAAAGAAAAGCCATCTGTGTAATTTTCATTCTACATGCAGAGTATAAGGATCACAATACATTGCAACATTAAAAAATTCACAATAAAAAAACGGCTTATCAGGCAGGAGCTTGCAAACTTCAAGCAAAAAAAAGAAACATTCTTGTCAACATAGGGGTACTAATTTGTTGACTGCCTAGTATTATTACAACAGAAGGCCAAGGACTAACACCTGGGACCTGGGGAAAACCTGATGTAACTGATTTGGATGCTGGAATTTACATTCTGAATAGAGACAAATTGCTGCTTGCCTTAGAGGAACTCAATTAGATAATGATTAGCTGGTCAAAAAGTGCCACAATCGCAGCATGAACAGGGCGTCAGTACTCATATAAGAATTGGTCCCCAAAAATTTAGAATTTTTTTGTCTCAAAAACGGATTTTTTTCATATCTTTCAAACTAAAGTTCATAGAGCTATATAGCAAAGTGCAATAGATGGCACAATCTACCGCACATGGATGTGACTATGAATCTTTTGTTCACTTTACTCATAAACTTCAGAAAATCCTTTAACTCGGAAGGAGAAATTAGCAGAATTAGCTGAAGAATTTGCCCGGAGGGAAAAAGAGATAGATGATGAATGTGTGGAAGAGATCAGGAAAGTATTCATGGTATTAAGTGCCAACAAAGAACAACAGAACAATACTCATGGAGAATGTCTGAAAGAAAAGAGCAAAATACAAGGGAAGAATTCATGGTATTGGATGAATTGGCACCTGGCACAAGGGATATAAGAACAGAGGTCCCTAGAAGGGTTTATCTCAGCTAGACAGGGAACTCTCATTTTAACCGAATTGCACACAGCACTGGAAAAAAACGGTTGTAATGTTATTTGTTTAAATGTTTGACTAACTTAGATGCCTTTGAAATACGGCAGTTAGGTCAAGGACGTTTGGAAAGCTGTGAGCATTCTAGCACTTGGGCGCGAAGGGAGAGGTCTACGAATGCTCTGGCTAGTGACTAGATAGCAGATAGCTGACGATAGTCCTGTGCTACTCATCGATGGTGATCATCTTAATAAGGTGAGGACATTACAATGCCCATTTTTATTATTAAGCCCATTCTTCTTATTAGGCCCATGTTTATTATTATGACAATTTGTATTATTATGCCCACTTCCTATTATGACCATTTTATTATTATGACCATTTTTATTATCATGCCCATTTTTATTATTATGCCGTTTTTTATTATTATGCCAATTTTTGTTATTATGCAAACTTCTATTACAATGCCTACTTTTTTTATTATGCCAACTTTTATTATTATGCCTGTTTTTGTTATTATGCCCATTTTTTATTATTATGACGACGTAACTTTTTCAAGTTCTATTACGAGCAATTTTCGTGGTGGAGTTATCTGCCCAGTTTGTCTTCTACGAGCAATGTTTGTAGCAAAAACCGTCACGTTTTTGGAAAGGATTGCAAACATTTGTGTAGACTGACATGAATAATTTTTATACCATCGTGTAGAGCAGAGAATTGCCTATTTTCTGGCTTTTGTTTGAAAACTGTACGACCTTCTAAACGGAAACAGTTCCAAATATTCTTGACCCATCACTTCCTGTTTTCAATTTCGGAATATTTTTGATAATTATGGGCAGTTTTTTACTGGAAAGGAGCAAGCACGTTCTTCTTCTGATTTAGTTAGTTTATTAATATTTTAGCTTGTTTGAGCTCTCTGATAATAGAAATTGAAGGTTAGTAAGCTAGTAATTAATTATTTAGATACGGCATTGATAATAAATAATTAAAATTAATTTTTTTTTTATTATTTTTGTAAAGTTGTTGATTGATGTTGTTCTTTACATCAAAATGTAGTTCTAAATGTTTCTAGTTCATTCGTGCACCAATTATGGCTTTATCTTAGCTAATAAAAAAATTATTGTTCATTTTCAGAAAAAAAACTTTCCGAAATTTTCGGTAATCTGTCCAGCCAGTGCTGGATTGTTGTTGCAGTGTTATAACACTTCTTTTGCAAGCTTTTGCTTCAAATTTTGCTAGTCTTATCAAAGTTTTGTCCTCTTTTCAGCTATTCATCATTTTTACGTTTAGTGTGTTATTTTTTTGTAACTGGTTGATCTGTTGAGATCTTTACTAAAAAATGGTCTCCGAACTAAAAAAATAATAAAAATAGTTTAGACTGATGGAATCAATATGTTATTAATTCTCCTAAGGGAAAAGATAATGCTGATTCATATGAGCATAAATATGTTACCATATCATGTATAGATGAATTTTGATAAAATTTTGAAAATTGAACATTTTTTGCAAAAAGCGGGTGAATGCTGAGGTAATTTATTGGTCGAAGCGATTGAAATTACAAAGAGTTAAAATACTAGGCATATCTTTATTATTATGCCAAATTTTATTATTACGCCTATATTTAATGCCTATTTTCATTATTACGCATATTTTTATTATTATGCCCACTTTTATTATTGTGCTTATTTTTATTACTATGCCTATTCTAATTATCATGCTTATTTTTATTACGGATGTTTTAATATTAAAATAATAATTTCACCTGCAATAATAGTCTACGCAATATTCAACTATATCAACTGTATGATATCAACTGTATGTAATCAACTGTTCGCAACTTATGTGTATGTGTAAGGGTTTTCTAGTTTGGCAGCTTCCTTTCACACTTCTGCGTTAGTAGGCTACTGTTCATAGAATGCTCGTCGCTTTCTAGTCATATGTCCTAATGTACCTTTCTGTGGCGGGGTTTGACTAAACGAAAGGTTTCTAATTACAGTTGGTGAGTTAGTGATGGGCTGTATCATTAATTGACCCGCAGTTGCGCAGTTGTAATGGTATGTGTGTGCGCTTGTGTGTCAGGGCCTAATAAGGTTTCGGGGTAAATAATGTCTTTAGTTTAGCCTGACCCTTTATATGGTGAGTGTTATTATTAGCCTTGTCTCTAACTGATTGCAAGCTTCTTCTGTCCAGGTCATGGGCTGAATGTTGATTGTCTATTGTATTGAATTCTGCATGTACAGAAGAAACTTCTGATTCTATACATATCATCAAGCCAACCTTTTGGAATTGCAGCCCCTGGAATTCGAAAGCGCGTAACGGGGACAAATGCTATTACGGTTGTCCCTGCGGTTTATTGTCCTATTAATTCAATTTCTGTCGCATCTCGTGTAATTTATCCATTATCCAAATTCGAAAATCTTATTATTATATTGATACTATCCGTAAATATGCTGAAGATCATTCTTCTGATGTTGTTCTCTGGCGTCATGGCGGTAAGAAAATCCAATGTCAGCAACAATAAAAGGAACTGTTCATGACAGCATATGACTATCATTACAGCCATTAACAAAAGAAAATAGAAAAAGAAACGATAATAATACATACTTATGCTACTACTTACTATTAACAATTATAATAATAAAATAGTAAGTGATCGATCAATTGATAATATTTCACTAACTGAGCACTACCGGCCTACTACTACGTGGGTGTGCGTGGATGTGGATTTTAATTTCTCTCCAAGATACTAATTCTATGGTTTACATACGCCAAGATCGCAAAGAAAATTCATTACTATAATAATATTGCAAAAAGAACAAAAAAAAGAATATCATTAGCTAGAACTGCGCTGAGGCTTAAGACTCAATGAGTCGTAACTGTCAAAGTATAAAATTGCGTCATCGTAATGGTTGGTAGGTTAAAGTCGAGACTTGGAAAAAAAACATCCAAAGTAAAAATAGAAAGTGTCACAATATAAGTGGGGAATCGATGTCCTTTACTGTACCATAGAATCATTATCATTCCCACGATCAATTGAAAATGATAAATTACGAGGAGCTTCTTTGTGTTCGGTTTTAAAATCATAGTTTAATTCAATTCATGTATCATAACTATTTCAATTTGGGATCAAATTTACATATGTTCTCATTTGTTTCATATCTTAATTGTAATTTTATTCAGGTGTGCCCTGATGTTTATGTTCCCAGTCTTTAATGGAGTGTCGGCCAACTAATGTTGGGCGCTCGGTTATGAGCGTGACTATGTCTACTCAGGGGATACCTGTGGTTGTGGGTGAGGATTTTCCCACTAGTACTGTCAAGTCGTCTATTGCAGTCAGTAATACTGTTTTGGTGTATTTTACGACTACTGCCAGTGTCACTACTTCTACTACCTTGAATCCATCTATTATTGCTGTCAAAAGTACCAGTGCAAGCACGGCTGTGCCAATGAAACCAAAAATTATTTCCATTGGTAAGATTTATTGTTGATTGTTTTAGATCAGGCGACACTAGGTGTAGTTCTCGCCATTATAGCGGGAATGCTTCTTGTTTGCGTTGCTGGCAATTTATGTTGTTATTGCCGTCACCGTAGGAGACTTCATGTCGTCCTTGATGACAGTGACATTGAATTAGAATCATTATAAGTTATCTGCATTTATTGTTAATTACTCAAACCTTTAAGTTTTACTTTGTTGCTGTGATATTTTAAATTGTTCAATTACTGTAGTCTATAATATACTCATGTGTAATTCATGTAAGTCCTCAAAATCATATTGCAGATCTGGGATTTCTTGCCCCTATCCTCTTTGGGTTGGGCACACTAAGTATCATTAGCTTCATGCTAATATATATAGCGTGTCGTGGCTTTGAGCGAAGAGCCGTTTCCCTTACCGAGCCTTCCGACAATCCTGCTTAAATTATTGTATTATACTCCAATCAGCATCACTATAACATTCCTGATAACTATCAGCATTAAAATATCTGTATATTTATACTATATTCATGTGTAGAAAATTTTTTTTTTTCAAATTCTGAAGCGTGTAATTAGTAGCATTGCTTTTTTTGTCAATAAATCTGCTGGTCAGACGAAGAATAAGTCAAACAGTTGCAAAGTTAATGTTATCAATCAATGTATTTAGTAACCATGACCACCCCGAAAACAAAGCGAATGCTCCCGCATGCACTATAGAAAACGCTTGGTGGTGTATCGAGTAGATATATGTATATATGTATAACCACAATTATTGCAAACGCATCGCGGGTTTATCATATGCGCCGAGTGATTAAGGTGAATAATGGGGTTGCCGCAAACGCAACGGTTAATGAGGATCAGTAGTCATTAGTATAGCGTATAATATTGGGTATAACGGCTATTTATTTGTAATCATTAGTGCTTTAATTTTAATTTATTCTGGTTCATAATTAATCTTGTATTATACCTGTGGGTAAAAAAAACCATTGAATGATAATTGCAAGTGGTAATAAATAATATGATAGCAACAGCTGTTATCACATTTTTATGACAAATTTTATTGTTCATATTGCGACTATTGGTAATAAACAACAGGACAGAACAATAGAAACTAAACAACCCATGCTGCATACACATCAAGTAAACATTTATTTGCAGGTAGGGTGGAGAATAAACAAGCATCTATTTCGAAATGTGTTGTCACCGCAAAGAAAACACTCGTGAAATATAAAGTGGAGGAGATGACCCTGACTACTGACCACGAGTGCACAGGTAAGGCGCACTATCTATTGAGAAAACCTGCGAGCTAGGAACAACTAACTCATTGCACATCAATCAAAAGGTTCTGCAAACAGTATTCAACCACTACCAGTACAGCAGTGGTAGCTTTCATTAGTCACAAGTAACCACTGATGTCCTAGTATAGCTGATCAACAATATTGCCGCTAAAGTCTATTATAACTAACATAACAAACAAAGGAACAACACGGACTGCCCAAAAATAACAACAAGAGTGAAAAAGAGGTCGTTGGATCACACCAACAGTGTGCTACAGTTCCAAGCTCAACTGAAAGATTTTCCTGTCAACTCTGTGATCGTTTGTTGGTTGAGACAGCTAACATTAAGTCTCATTATTTGCAGATAAAGCAGCTGACCAACAAGCTTCTATTTCAAAATGTGTGGTCGTTGAGAAGAAAAAGGCCGTGAAACGCAAATTAGAGACGGAAATGTCCATGACCACTGAACATTTCAATTACACAGGTAAGGCGCTAGTAAGAATTGAGAAGACATCCATACACACAAATGAGCAAATATCATCTAGTATCCTGTACATTCAGGGCTCTCGCTAGGAATTTCAAAGGTGGGGTGGAAAACCAATTTTTATACATAGGTAGTGGTCACCGCGGGGTGGATATTACTGAGGTCAAAATTCAAGTGTACATTTTGTTTCTAATAGCTCCTCATATAGTTGGGGCTAGTCTAACTAGGGAAAGGCAAAGACTGTGTGCACCACATATGCGCACCACAAGAGGACCGCAAGCAACTATGTCCATGTCTGTAATGAAATCGTTTTAATTTTTCTATTGTCTTCCTGAAGATAGGGCAAACATAACTCTAAATCACCAATTGTTTTATTACTAGACCTAATTAAAACGTAACATATAGACATTTTTGTATACTCAATGAATAGCACATGGCATCTCTAAAGGTTTGAGTAACCTACACAAGTTGTGCTAACTGACCCTAATGCTCATAAACTCAGGTAATCCTTTGCTTTGATGAAGGCTTTTTTGAGCTGTTTACCTGCCCAATCTAGAAGAAAAAAATCTAGCAATAAACCCTCTATAGGAACTAAATATATGCCAAGAATTGCAATAGTACCAAAAGAAACTAACAGGTAATAATGCTAAACATGTAAAGAGATAAATGAAAACAAGCAGATAAAGAGACTAGAAGAGATTATAATAATTCAATAATAATTAGTTTAATTATTATTGGATCATCAAAATACTGTTTAACTATTAAATAGCTGATTGAATTAATTCATATATTAGCCCATTATTACGCTATCAAATAATTAAATCTATCTATTAATTTATATTTCTGTCAATCACAATTTTGCTTTTTAATTGTTAATAAATAATGAACTACGATTGAGTATAACAATTAAAAACTGAGATTACTAAAATTAATTTTGCTCTATTATTACAGCGGATGAATAGAAACAGGTCCTTCTAAACATTGTGTTAGACTGAGTAACTACACACATACATATTATTGTCAACTATTTTCCAATTTGAAAGCTTTGCACCAAGTATTATTAATGCTATCAGTAGTTACGATATTTTTGCAGGCTTTATTAACAACAAGAAAAGCCAACAACACAATGAAAAATATTTTATTTATACTTAATTTATTATTATATATGAGAGCTGAATGCTGCCATGCTAATTCAAAAATGAGAAAAAAAACAGTAAGTAAGTAACTAATAATTAATAACTAACTGTCCAATATAATAATAATAAAACTTGCATGAGATGAAACTGCATAAGCAGCAAAATGTTGAGTGATTGATTCCTATATCTAATAAGAGCATAATATTGGATTTGTAGTCATTATATAAATATAATAATAAATAATAATAACAACAATAAACAAAATGTTGAATAAATAACACAAAATAATAATAAATAAATAAATTTAATAATAATAATTATTATTTATAAAATACTTCGTTTTATTTAATAATTATTATTAGATACTAGTGTCACAGATGGCTCTGGTTTGTCATCATTCATAATAATATCACATTTATTGCCCACTAAGCAGTAAGAGTTGGAATCATTTGGCATCCAAGATAATGTACAGTTAGTGCACAACTTATTATTTTTTGAATGAGGGTTTCTTTTCTCAGCCATGGAAACAAAAACTGACGTCTGGTGGATAGTCCAAAAACACTCAAAAAACACACATAAACTTTGCATACATTGAAATATTAGCAGCTCCTGTTGCCTGCTAGTGTTAATAAGCTATGTTTGGTCCCTGCAGCGCTATTGGTTGAAAGTCAATTTTGCTGCTCGTGATTGGTTATCTAATGTAAAATGAGTATTCCATATGCACATGGCTAATAGGGGAAAAATATCACTGAGCAATTTTTATTTGGAAATAAATATTAACAACACTGTTTAAATTTCAAAGTTGTTATTACTGCTGGTGTTAAGTTTACCATTCTTTGAAAAAAGGTATAGCCTGTTTAGTAGTAAAGAAGTAAAGCTGAAAAAATTCTTTGAACATGAAGTAATAAACCTGTACAATTTGCCATTTTTCCTAATACTTGAGCTGGGGTGCTATATAATGACACTGGGGCGAATCGCCCCTGCCGCCCCTCTAGGGAGAGCCCTGACATTATACTCATATGTACAGTATACCTACAAGTACAGCATACCTACATGTAGTAAGAGTATACCTACGTGTACCAGGTCGGTAAATGTACAGTATACCTACACGTACATACATGTGAAGGATAGCTACATGTATAATGTACCCACATGTACAGCATATCTAGATGTGCAATATACTACATGTACATTATACCTAGATGTACAATATGATACATGTACTGTATACCTACATGTACATAATACTAACATATACGACACAACTCTGTGTGAAACCACGGAACAACTTTTGGGTGTATCTTTGATGTTGACAAAAAGAAATATAGCACCCAAGTACTGCTGTTTCCAGGTAATGAAACATATGCTCAAGCATCAACATCCAGTTGTGAGAGCACTGCGAGTGGGAGAAAAACCAAATTTCAAGCAGAGCCCAATTTCAAAACAACTTAACAAGAAAAAAGTATAGGTTAGTCAAATCAAGAGCATCAAACAGCAATTTGTCTCGTTAACTAATCACTTTTCTACTTAAATATGCCACTAGTGAGACAAACTCAAAAAATATGAAAAAAAAACAACAACAATTCAACTATTTACAAGCCTGATTATGTTAGGTTTCAACATACATGCAAAGAGGTTTTAAAATGTTTGTAGAAACAGTCATGAGAGATCTATTCAAGGAGTGTGTGAAAAAACCTCAAGTCAAGCTCCTACATGATTACATCGCTGCACGAGAGTTATACAAATCCACTGGCCGCAATTAGATGACATACAAAAGACTTCATACTGAACTTTCACCACTTTTCAAACAGTTGCTGAACAAACAATCTGATGCATTGAGGAAGGCAGACAAGGACTATTACATGAAACACCAAAAGTTTGCAACAACATGCCTTGACCCAGTAGCGCAGGAGAGACAACAATCTTGCGCTGCGTTTTTATGTATGATTAAATATTATGACTTGGACTGTTACTGCAGCTTAACTATTGCTAAAGCTCATAAAACAGTTGGAGATTCAGCTCAATGTCTGCATTATCACTATTAAGTGCATACTGGTAGTGTTACGTGTGTTAAATGAACTATTGTCAATAATTAACAGTTGACTCATCAATATCAACAGTGAATAGCTGAGTAATATTTAACTATAATGAATAGTTGAGCAAATATTATAATGTAATATTTGTAAAATTGTGATGAAGTACTTCAAGTTCACAGATGGAAACAAAACGCAATACGTGAGTTTTTTTTACAGCTTTGGCTTACTGGAAACCATAAATTCAAAGTTTTGAAACAGTTTGGTCATGAAATAAGTAGGTCCGTAATCCGAAAAACCAACACAAAAGACAGTTAGGGTGCTTTCGGATACCCTATGCATAGGGCAGTCGTTGAACACTCGTTGAGGGCTCAAC
>CALYOO010000063.1:0-41593 GCA_945261195.1 Cryptosula pallasiana
ACTATAACTATTATTGTAAAGGATTTTATTGTCACTAGGTTAGCCAGGCACCTGTACAGTTCCCACTGTTAGGTTGAACCACTGTCGTCCCAATTAAACATGCAATTCTTTTTGTAATTGATTCTGTGAATTAATTCTGTGTGCTAAAAAGTGTCTATTGCCGAACTTGGCTCTTACAGAAAGTGCCGTAAGGGCGGCTAACTGTACCGAGTGTTCAGTGATAAAACAAGAGGCTATTGTAGTCGACAGCCGTGAGCGTTATAGGTAGGTCGAATCGACTGTACACTCGTTCGACTAGGCTCTGTTTATTCCAACGTAGGTCGGGCGAGTTGTAGTTATGACTGTTTGTTACTTGTTTACTGCCTATGTTCCTCTTGTCAGCAATGGTACTTCTGAGAGTCAGGTTAACTCTGATTTATTCTGAGTTTAAACGAGATTAATACAACACTGAGACAAAGGATGCGCACAAGCCATGCCTTGTGCTCACATAATAAAAATGTTTACTTTAAATATTTTCATGGAAAACTATTCTAGATTGTAAATACTAAATATAAAATAATAATAAATTGGTAACTATGTAGAAGTGTGAGTTACATGAATGTTTGTGATGTATGTGTAATTGTTACTATGGCGATGATCGTCCATATTGTTTGCTGGGGTCCCTCACATTATTACTAATTATAATAACGATGATTATCACTCGAACTGATAACCAAAAATGATTACATAATAATAATAATTATTGTTAGTTTTAATAATAATAAACGATGATAATCATGCTGATGTCAATAATCAATCAATCGATGTGAAAGCATACTTTTATGCTCTACAACCACTGTGATTCCCTACTACTAGCAACAATAATTTTAATTATGAATGATAAGTATGCACTGCTACTACTGTCTGTTGACGCATAGTAATAAGTATTAATAATAATAATAATAATATTATATTAATAATAGTAATGAATATTTCAAAAAAGAACAAACTATAATAAATATTAGTAACAACAGCTACCATTATTATTTTATTTACAATAATAATAATAGTGTAATATACATATATATATCATTTATTGTAAATACAATGATGTGCATGCAACAACATATGAAATCATAATATATATATACATTACATAATAATTATTATAATACATATATATATAATTTATTATAATAATCATTACATATTATATATATATATATCATTCATAATTTCATATGTTGCTGCCACAGGCCTACTGCAGAAAATTTGGTGGATTTTGGACCATTTTTCGGAATTTTATGTTGTGTTTTGTTGATGTTGGCGTTGTTGTTGTGGTGACACCAACAACAAAACCCAACATAAAATTTTCTGCAGTAGGCCTGTGGTTGCTGCATACAAATCAATAATAATAATAATAATATTATTATTATAATAATTATTATGAATGAAAATTTTATAATCATCATTATACTACAAGTTTTTATCATAATTAATTATGTGTGAGTAAATACATAATTATAATAATAAAGAATTATTATAATTATTATCAATGCATTCATCATCATAACCGCTATACCACATCTATGTTTTATTTATTATTATTTTAAATTATTATTTTTTTACCAGTAGTAATTTTTTTAACGAAGATCTCTACTACTAATACTGCTTACTAGTAGTAGCAGCAGCAGCCGAAGCACTGGCAGCAGCAGTAGTAACAGTAGTAGCAGCAGCAGTAGTAAAACTACTACTGGTAGCACAGACAGACACGGACTGCAACAACAAGAACTTCACTTACTATCTATTATAATAATTTATTATAATAATAATAATAAAAAAATAATAATAATTAATTAATAATAATATTATTCACTCACTCACTCACTCACTGACAGGCGCTGAGTCAGGGAAGTATTTGAGCTTGATTACCCTGTATTATGCAATTAATTTTGGGGGGAAAAAATGGAGTTAGTTAGACTTACTTCAATATACCCGATGACAGTTATGAAATTGGGGAAAAAATTAGATGAATTGAGGTCTTGCAGGAGTTTGGCCCAGTGATTAAACGAGGACGATCAAGCTGCAAATAAATAATAACACATGGCCGGCGGATAACTAGTTTTTTAGTCCTAAAAACCTTAGCCCCTATATTTGCCGTTACATGTGATGGGGACTACACAGACGTACCATAAGCTAGCCTCTGCTAAGCCGTTAGGATCAATGGCACTAATTTACAGTAGTTGTCTTACCAGAGAGAAAAAAAGAGCAACTCTGCATCAAAATGTACAAGTCTGTCCAAAATTAGGATAGATCGCTAAAATAACAGTGAGCAATCAAATAGCAATTTGGCAGAGCTTCAACTCAAAGAAAATTAGGATAGATAAGGTAGGATAAGACTGGTATAACAAAGGTATAGAATATGGATAGCACTTCTATCCTAACATATGCAAGGAGGATATAAGAGGGATAAGAACCCATTCTGCGCAGTGTTGGACAAACAACTTTCTGAAAATTCGCTCCAGTTGAATTATCAAGATAAGTGAGAATGTAGTAGTTTCCCGTATGCACCAGTACTCTGTTCAATAGAAACGATTTGCAAAACTGATGGAACAGGAAGTGATGCTAGTGTAAGAAACCCTCCAATCTTTTTCAAATCACAAAGCCTTCCATTTTTTGGAGAGATTTTGGCCATCTTGAGAGCTCTGTCAGCATCAGTGAGCAATTCCTTTTTGTTCCATATTGTTTGATGTTGTGGGTAAAACCGGGTTTTGGAAGAGCTCGTCTCTTTATTGTGCTTCTTTTGTGACAGAGTTAGAGTTTTTTCTTTTGGAGGGTGTTTTGAATGTTTTTTGTTTGTTTTCGATTGGCTTTAAATCTGTGTGAGAAGCAGAAAAATCCTCCCATAGTGTTCTAAAAAAGAAAGAAATAATATATAATTCAGCTTTTCATGTGGAACTAAAAGATTATTTATTTCATACTTTACATTATAGCTAAACTAATTTTGATCTTTGCTAGGTAGGGAATAATAAGTTTTTTAAATTTTACCTTTTATAAAGAGAAAGTTTCTAGTAGTTGCAATGGAAAGTGTAGTAGATGTTGCTCCTCCGATCACTGTTGTAGAACTGGATGCTTTCTGTGTGAAAACAGTGGCTCTTAAATAGCTAAAGTTGCACTGGTTGAACTCTATGAATACCAACCTTCTTTATAATATAACTATGAATCAGAATTTTGTCCCACCGCGAAAACCAATGTTTTCGCGGTAATAAATAATTTATTTTCACGCGAATAGAAACTGTTGCTTTCGCGGGAATACAAATTTTATTTTCACGCAGATACAAACCAGTGCTTTCGCGGGAATAAATACTTTATTTTCACGCGAATGGAAAACCGTTGTTTTCGCGGGAATAAATAATTTATTTTCACGCGAATAGAAACTGTTGCTATTCGCGGGAATACAAATTTTATTTTCACGCGGATACAAACCAATGCTTTCGCGGGAATAATTACTTTATTTTCACGCGAAGGGAAACCGTTGCTTTCGCGGGAATAAATATTTTATTTTCACGCGAATGGAAACTGTTGCTTTCGCAGGAATACAAAATTTTATTTCACGCGAATACAAACCAATGCTTTCGCGTGAAAATATTTATTCCCGCGAAAGCAACTGTTTCTATTCGCGTGAAAATAAAGTATTTATTCCCGCGAAAGCATTGGTTTGTATCCGCGTGAAAATAAAATTTGTATTCCCGCGAAAGCAACAGTTATCTATTCGCGTGAAAATAAATTATTTATTCCCGCGAAAACAACGGTTTCCATTCGCGTGAAAATAAAGTATTTATTCCCGCGAAAGCATTGGTTTGTATCCACATGAAAATAAAATTTGTATTCCCCGCGAAAGCAACAGTTTCTATTCGCGTGAAAATAAATTGTTTATTCCCGCGAAAGCAACGGTTTCCCTTCGCGTGAAAATAAAGTATTTATTCCCGCGAAAGCATTGGTTTGTATCCCTGTGAAAATAAAATTTGTTATTCCCGCGGAAAGCAACAGTTTCTATTCGCGTGAAAATAAATTATTTATTCCCGCGAAAGCAACGGTTTCCATTCCCGCGAAAATAAAATATTTATTCCCGCGAAAGCAACGGTTTCCATTCACGTGAAAAATAAATTTTTTATTCCCGCGAAAGCATTGGTTTTCGCGTGGATAAAATTCTGATTCATAGTTATATTATAAAGAAGGTTGGTATTCATAGAGTTCAGCCAGTGGCAACTTTACCTATTTAAGAGCCACTGTTTTCCACACAGAAAGCATCCAGTTCTACAACAGTGATCGGAGGAGCAACATCTACTACTACATCCACTGACTATTAAAAGTTTTTTCTGTGTGAATTTGAAAATTTTCATTGAATCTAAGACTTAATTATCTGACTTAATTATCTCACTTAAATTTTTGTCTACTTAAAAAGTAATGCTTTCACACAATAAATCACTCGTTCTAACAACAGTAACTGAAGCCTCATCATTCTACTATATAATATACCAACTGACTACTAGGAGTTTTATTCACAAGGTAAAATTTATTAGCTGAGACATTTAACTTACCTTTTTATGTGCTATTGTCACTTCTATTAAAAGTAATGATTTTATTGTTATTATAGTGCTATGGAAACAGAAGAGGATGATGCTGATGTAGACATACATGAGGAATGGGGAATGGCTCATGAAAAATCAAAATGATATCGGTTTTTCAAACGCTGATAATGAATACATGAATGATGAATGCGATGCTGATATGAAAATGAAATGGAGATGGAAACTTGAAAATGCTTTTCAAGACAAACCTTCGACTTTTCAAGTTTCAGCAACTACTGAAATACAATAGCCTTTGATAAGCAGTAAGTTTTTAAAATCATAAAATTAATAACGTTAGTAGAGTAATTTTTTTTTGCTGTTTTTTTAGTCATCTCATGAATCAGCAAAAATAATGCGTTATCTCTTTATTGTAGACAGGACTCAGAATATCAGAGAATTAATGTAAAAGAGGGAGTTGAGAATTCATGTCATAGCACACAGTAAGTTTTTAAAAACCTAACTAATAATAATGTTTGAGCCTTTTTTCCTAATTCCATTTTAAAAATTAATTGATAATGGTGTTTAAGTCATTTTTTCTTCTGTTACATTTCATACAAAATGTATATGAATGTTTTATAGAACAACTATTATGTGTTAACATTTCTATTGTAGACAAAGTTTAAATTATCAGGAGGAGAATGTAGAAGAAAAAAACCCTGAAATTTCCCCTAATTGGAAATGGTTAGAAGAAAATCTCATTTGTTTTCGTTTACCCGATGAAACAATCAATCAAATAGGATTTGGTGCTGAGCCTTCACCACCAAAGACAAGCATAATAGCTCAAGATATAGGGCCGGTTGTGGAGGAGATAGTTGAAGAAAATGAGAATGATCCAATGATAGAAAACGAAGAAGAAGAAGAAGGAGAAGGAGAAGGAGGAGAAGAAGAAGAAGAAGAAGAAGAAGATTTGATTATTAGCTAAGATAAAGCTCTTATTATTGTACGAATGAACTAGAAACATCCAGAGATACAATTTGATATAAAGAACAACACCAATCAAATTTACAAAAATAAGAAAAAAAAATTAAATTTAGTTATTTATTATCAGTGCCATTTCTAAATAATTAATTAACAGCTTACCAACCTTTGTTTCCACAATCAGAAAGCTCGAACAAGCTAATATAATAATAAACCAATTATATCAGAAGGAAGAAAAAATTTGCTAGCGGTTTGCCAGAAAAAAACTGACCATTATTATCAAAAAATTATCGAAATTGAATACAGGAAGTGATAGTGTCAAGTATATTTGGAACTGTTTCCGTTTAGAAGGTTGTATAGTCTTCAAACAAAAACCAAAAAATAGGCAAGACTGTGCTCTACACGATGTTATAAGAATTATCTATGTCAGTCTACACAAACTTGAGCAATAAGTTGCAAAAAACGAACAAAATAACGTCTGTCCTACAGATTCGCAGATTGTGTTATCTATGTTAAACAGGTTGTCAACAGGTTTTCGTCTTTATGAGGGTGTAAGGATTGGAGAGATCCAAGCGGCAAGTGAGGGAAAAATGGAAGAATGGCAATGGGTCTATGGAAAGCAAAATATAGTTGAACGCGGCCAAAGATACCCAGATAGATAGGAAGTGGCACTCCATGGATAAAGGGCCCGAGTTTCTTTCTCAACCCATAGATTAATGGCCAATCAAGACATATAACACTAAGGATTTCATCATGGCACTAACTCGGTTTGCGTGCACACGAAGGTGGCCTGAAACTATTTATTTGGATTCGGGAAGTCAAATTGTAGGAGCTGAGGAGCTGACTGAAGCATGGAATCAAGTGGAGAAGAAAGAAGTGTTCGGATTTTTGGTCACATAACTCCAAATCGAGCAATGCTCGATCGAGGACTTTTATGAGTTAAATCGATCACACATCTGCTCATGGCATATCTGAAATAGTAAGTTGCCTTTTTTCCTACATTTTTTACGCACTTAATTTGTTGTATTCTTATCGCTTTTGTCCATGCACAACAATTCATAAATACTTGTTACGCTTTCTAAAAATGCTCTCTTGTCATGTACGCAAACAAAACTTTATTTTGTTGCTAGATGTGTTTCGATTCGACTAGTCACTCATATGCTCACTTGCATTCTATTTGTACCTATATATGAATAAACAGGAAATAAAGGTATACTCAGCACACACTGCAGCTACCAAATAAAACAGCTGCATTATTCACCAGGAATGAGTCATACCATACATGTTGTACACAGGCACATGAACTACAGCATTTTAGATCATTCAGTAAGGCTCTCGGGTGTAATTCACCACTTCATCAGCTCAGAAAACAATAGGAGGATTTTGTCAAGGGAATACAATTCAACATCATGAAGTTAGCGATTACTAGCATAAAAAGTGATTCATTTTACATGGGCCCTCTGGTACAATAATAACCGCAACTGCAAAGAACTAGTGGGTGCTCACACATTGCTAACTGTGAATACAAAGAAGACAACAAACCACACCACCAGTGTGCTGCTGCCCACGGATACACAGGCATATATTTATTTCCAGCATAAAATGACTCCTCCATAGAAAAGAATCAAAGAAACAAGTTTGAAGTTACTCTACCAAACACAAATACAAGGAACGCATCGAAAACACCTAACACCAAATAACTCTGTTCACAACCTTGCAAACAATCAAAACGATCTCTCTACATCAAAGAGGTAAATAGTACATAATGCGATACCGCGTTTGGTACTTTGCATCGAGTTGTAAACCAGTTTCTAGAACATTTCGGGCAAAATGCTAGAAAAGGTGATATAGGATGGTCATTACACTCATTTGAAACACCGAAATTATCCCTGATTACCACATCCACAGCAAAGAAATCTGGAGTAAATTCATATTCATTGCTATTATACTGTGAAAAATGGCAAGTTAGTTAAACACCGAGTAGCAAGACAGTGATCAGGGTAGTGGATGAGTGGCGGAGGTAGCATGCAGTGCAATGAAGGTGGATAACAATTGGCTCAGTGATATGTGCCTAACAGCCATTGTGTAAACAATAGGATGAGTGCTAGCAATCAGCAAATGTGGGATTCAGTAGACCACAGATATGAACAAAGAACTAACTATCGCACTGGCACTGCTCACCTAATGTGCCAGTCACCAAGTGATAACAATTCAACGAAGACAAATCGAAACACTGCTAAACTTGACCAATAGTTACCGGCCTTAGCACCATCTCTCTTAAGTAGTTTACAGACAAAAGGCAGACTTTGAAGTCTTAAAGGTATATAAATGAGAAAGTGTGATTACATCTCATTATTAGCAAATTTTACATCAATACCAACAAAAAATTTTATATGACCACTATTTCCAACGGTACAAGAACATGTGCTTTGCGGGTTTGCCAAACGCAAATTATTTACACAAATTTTCGATTTAAATGAGTTTTTGCAGTACAACCGCAGCACGACAAACTTTCCTAGAATGAAAATGGAATCAGCTGTTTGGGGGCAACAAAGACACATGTGCCATGCAGCACTTCATCATCAGTAAGTATGTGTACAGTTATACTTGTTTTAATACTACATCTGCATTATCTGAAACATATTACTGCCTGAGAGCTAAAAGATTGCTTTTATAAAACCACAACTCAACCATTTTGCAGTGAGAACTATGTGAACGGTGGTGGAAGACAGATACTTTGAGGCTTTTCACAGTAGCAATTGAGACAAACTAGGTGCCCAGACTAAGCAAATGCACGTGCCATAAGCTGCATGAAATGTGTGGACATTGACAGTTACGCATCTCGCAAGACAAACAACGACTTTATAAAAGGTGTTCGGCAACAAGCAGCAAAACAAAGTTCTAATAACTGCTAAGCGACAAGCTGCGATGTAAGCCCAACACACACAGGGGAGTAAATCAACTGCAAGCGATCAAATGCTGGCAAAACTATAAATTCTAGATATAGCTTGGGTTTTGTGGTCTACAATAAACTTGATGTTACGAAATAGCTTGAGAAAAATCAACCTTCACTAATATTTGCATGCTTGTTCAATATTTGACTCAGTGCATAATCAATTATTAGTAACAGCATTCACACAGCTCAAAATTAAATCAAGTTTTTGTATTGTACTTTACTTATGGGCAAAGACAGGTTTGATTGTAAAAACACTTTTACTGAAAATTTAACAATGATCATGTGATTACTTGATACACTAACGAAATATTTTGTTGCCAACATGTGAAAAAATTTTTCTTAACGTAAAAAACAAACATTCAAAGCGAAGTTTTCAGCATTCTCTGGAGGAAAGACTTATCAGAAAGCATGGAATGAGCAATGAATGAGACAGTATGGAGAAGTTGGAGAAAGCCCAAAGGAAACTCATACTGGGAATCGTTTGCAGACTTATTCATTTGACAGAGCCTTATTCTTCGAAAAGTAGAACCAAAAGCCAATGACGAAAAGGACCTTGGAAAATCTATGCATCAGAAAGTGGGCCCGAGTTAGCATGACGAGCACACTTACAAAATATGACAGAAGCCCGAAACATAAATCCAGCACAGGTATTGAATTTTTCACAATTACTAAATCAATTTTGATCTTATGACAACAGTTATTTGCATAAATTGACAAATGTTTGTAAATATTACAAGACGTTGCCAATGATAACGGATTTGCATTCCACACAATATCACACAAAAAAGAAGATGGAAACAACACGATGAGCTTGTGCATAGCAGTTTACAGGCCAAACAGTGCAGAAAAACTAAGAATGTATAAAAAAGCATATATAAAATTTGAAAACAAATAAAACTTGTTATCAGCAAATCTCCACTCAGACCCGGATTTCTACAGTTCAGAGTCGACCTGATGATTGTGTTTGGACTCTTTTCCTTTTCCCATCTTTTTTATAGACACATGAAACAATTTGTAGTCTTTCAGTAGTATTACCAACTTTTACGATTTTACCTTTCAGCATCTAGCTCCTCGATCTTGTCCTATTGAGCACTGCTTTACTTGCTGGTTGAAAATCAAGGCTTACTCAAAAAGCAAGCTAGGTCACCAAATGTAACCAATAACCCTCGTGCATTTATCTTTTAGCTAAAGCTAAACAAAGGGCTGAGGAAGGAGATTGTAGTGATGAAAATGAATCAATAGCAAATGGTGTGAACTAGCACACAATCACAGTCGAAACAAAAGAAGGAGAGGAAACCACTGAGCCTCTCAATGAGAAAAACGTTATAAGTACACCAGGGCTGTCCCCAGGATTTTTTGTGGAATGGTTGGAATTAGGTTAAACAACTCAATTCTAAAACCCGGATAGGGGTGGGGTGAGCCAAAGGCTCAGCAGGCACCGAAGGTGCCAGCCGATCCTTCAGTGTTCTTGTGGCTTAATCATAGGTTACATGATTTCGATTGACGTTTTTAAATTTTCATCTTTCTATTATCAATAATTATTATTATGATGAATAATCAACGCATTGATTACTCCGGCAAATAGATACCATAAGACAGGAATAATGAGCTGGTTAATATAAACATAACTATTCATCATTTCCCTCTAGTCTTATTATTTTCATATACACGAGTGCACAGCTACAAAATAACAGCTTCTAAACAAGTCAAACACTTCATAATTAGCCATCCTTGGGAAAACCTTTTTACAAAGTGTATTTACATTTACTGGTTAGTTAGGCTTGTTGTATACTTGCGTGTACCCGCTTGCAGGTACACGGCTTATGTGACGTCCACTTGACATCGTGACTACTTGTGATTGTGCTATTGTGATCGACTCAACGGACACTCGTTCATTCTTTGCTCACTGTGCTTACAAGTAAGTTGTGCTACGCATTATAACATGGCGTCGTAGGCAAACTCTTGTGGTGGTGGTGTATTACTCTTATCTATATATTCTGATTCAGTGGTGGTGGTGTTATTGTTTCTGTCTACTTTCTGTGCTGTGATCGTTGATCGGTTGTGCCATTGTTTGCAGGTGTGTGTTTATTTATTATTATCATTGTTTGTGTTGTGGCGATCTTCAACTAATTTAATTAATTATAATTTTTGCTTGATATACTTGTGTGTAGCCGGTATTGCAAGGCAATATGGCGGCTAGGGGATTAAATTTTAATGATTTCCCCACTTTGAAAATTGATAGTGAAAATGTTTCTGCATCATGGAAAGCATGGTTGACAGAATTCAATTTGTCTGTTGAGATGATGACTTTGAAGCTAGGTACAGAGGCTGTCGGTGAAGATAGAGAAAACGTTTTTAGAGGACGTATGAAGTTGTTGTCTTTGCTACATGCTATCGGGAGAGACGGTAGGAATGTATTGCAATCTATAGGTTTCGATGTTGAAGATGTAACTGCTACCTACGAGCAGGCTATGGGTCATTTGAGAAATGTTTATGGTACAGAAGAGACCATTTATGTTAAAACCATGAGGTTTGTTACTGTAAATCAAAATGTTGATGAGCAGGAAAATGATTATTTATTGAGAGTGGAAAAACTCAGTAGAACATTGAATTTTGGTGTTAACAATGCTGATGTTAGACAGGGGTTTGCTCTAGTTATCGCTGTCAATGGTTTAAGGGAGTCCTCCCTAGGAACCCAACTAATGCAGAGAAATGATCTAGGCTGGCAAGGGCTCACAGATACACTGAGAGCCAGAAGGATTGCTAGAGAATCTGAACAGATTCTCGGAAGTGCAAAGAGGGAACAACTCCCAGTCAAGCAGGAGGCTGCCGCTGTGGAGAAAGAGGATGTGTCTGCAGTTGGCACCACTGGTAGACGTGATAGAAGTGCTAGGAGACCAGGTGGGTCACACAGATCTAGGTCTCCTGCTAGTGACGTGTCAGATTGGCGTAGACCAGGTAGGTTACGTGGTGTGTCTAGATCAGGGTCTACCAGCCGTGAAAGTGCTTCTGAGTGGCATAGACGTGGCTATAGACAGGATGACAGGCGTAGAGCCCGGCCATCTAGGCGCCAGTCACCTAAGACCACTAGTGATGGTTGTTTCAACTGTGGTGACTATTCACACATGATAAGAAACTGTCCTCTTGTTCAATGCTACAAATGTAATTGCCGAACTCATACCTCGGCTGATTGCCCGACTAAACGTCGCAATTACAGTAGCCGTAGAGATATGAGTAGTGATAGTGCTAGTAGTTATGGTCACTCACCTAGTCCTAGGGCTACACGTGTTATGTATGCTGATACTGGTGGGAGTTCTAGCAGCTCAAAAAAATGACTAAAGAGTAGAATTGTTAGAACTCTGAAAGTTAATGACCACAATGTTGATTTTACATTTGATACTGGTGCTGAAGTTTCTACTCTCACTGAGAGAACTTGTGAGAGGTTAGGTTTGCAGCTTGACCAACCAGAGCGCCAACTGACTGGTGCTGATGGTTCTCAGCTGAATGTAGCTGGTATTAGTAAGGTGCGTATTGAGAGTACTTATTGCTCTACCAAGTGCCATATTTATGTGCTCAAGGGTTCACGAAAGAATCTGCTTGGTATTCCTGAGCTGCGACAACTGAACCTTTTAGCTGTTGTCAACGCAATGTGTGCTAACACTTTTGATCCCATTATGAAATTTACTGATGTGTTCAAAGGTTTGGGAACAATGCCTGGGATATTCAAAATCCACTTGAGAGAAGGTATTGAGCCTGTTAGGCTATTTTCACCCAGACCCATAGCCGCAGGGTTGAGGGAGAAAGCTAAGCAGGAGCATGAGAAAATGCTCGAGAGTGGCGTCATTGAACCTGTGGAACAACCTACAGACTGGTGTTCAGGTTTGACCATTGCTCCAAAACCCAATGGTAAGATAAGAATGTGCATTGATTTGACTAATCTGAATCGGGCGGTTAGGAGAGAAATTTACCCTCTGCCCAAAATTTCTGATATGTTATCCGATCTGTCTAATGGCATTATGTTTTCGAAATTGGATGCTAATTCTGGTTTTTGGCAAGTGAAACTCGACACTGAGAGTAGATTGTTGACAACCTTTGTAACCCCTTGGGGTAGATTGTGCTTTAAAAGAATGCCTTTTGGTATATCTTCAGCTCCTGAGTATTTCCAACGAGCTATGGAAAAAATATTGCATGGTTTGAAAGGTGTTATTTGCTTGATGGATGATATACTGGTGTATGGTAAAAACCCGGAGGAGCACTGGCACCGTTTGGATAAGGTGCTCAGACGGATCGCTGATTCCGGGTTGACACTTAGGAAAGAAAAATGCGAGTTTGGCTGCAATGAGGTGAAGTTCCTTGGACACTTGGTTAGTGGCATGGGGATAAGACCCAACCCTGATAAAATCAGGGCAATCGTTGACATGAACCCACCCTCAAACAAGACTGAGGCCAGGAGGTTCACTGGTATGGTTAACTACCTTATGAAGCTTAGTGACAGACTTGCAGAACTTTGTGTTCCGATTAACGCTGTCACTGGCAGCAGATCGGAGTGGTTTTGGGGACCCGACCAAGACAGAGCCTTTGAAAGGGTAAAAAAGGAGATAACTAAGGCTCCTGTACTGTGTACTTTTGATTTGAATTGTAAACATAGAGTTTCTGCTGATGCTAGTAAGAACGCTTTGGGTGCTATTCTTTTGCAGTTGAATGATAATGGATGTTGGCAACCTGTAGAGTGTGCCTCAAGGAAAATGACGGAAACTGGGAAACGCTACGCGATGGTTGAGAAAGAGGCTCTTGCCATCACATGGGCGTGTGAGAAATTTGATTACTACCTGGTAGGTCGTAAATTTGAAATTGAGAGTGATCACAAGCCCTTGATATCCATCTTGCGAGAAAAGGATCTATCATGCTTGCCGGAGAGGGTACAAAGGTTCAAGTTGCGGTTGCTGAGGTATGATTATGATATTTTCCACACTCCTGGGAAAGATATGCTATTAGTTGATACTTTGAGTAGACCTAATGGCAACGTTTCTTATAACGAGGTGGCAATGTAGCAATGTTGAATGTTATGTGCAATCAGTTGTCTCTAGTTCTGCTTATAGTGATTTAAAAGAGCAGGAAATCAGAGATGCTATGGGTAAGGATGAATCTGATGTCCACTGTCTGCGTTATATGCATGCTCACTGGCCTGAGGGCACTGAACTTGCACCTGATGAACTGTCTAAGCTTTATGCCGCCAGAAATAGCCTTTCTGTATATAACGGTTTGCTGTTATATGATGCTAGGGTGTATATACCTTTGTCTTTGAGACCGAGGTATCTAGAATTGTGTCACGAAGGCCATCAGGGTGTGTCCAAGTGTCGTAATAGGGCGCAACGCCACTTTTGGTGGCCAGGGGTAGGCCGTGACATTGCTGAGTACATATCTCAATGTAATGTTTGTATCATGCATAGTCAGGTTAAACATGAACCTATGTATGAACATGTGTTGCCATCCTGGCCTTGGGAGGAAGTAGGTAGTGATATATTCATGCTTGATGACGCATTATATGTAATTTTGATCGATTACTACACTAAGTGGATTGAAGCTGTGCCAATTGTAGCACAGACATCTAAGGCTGTGATTAAGGCTATGAAATCTGTGTTTTCATGTTTCGGCATCCCAAAAGTTATACGATCTGACAATGGTAGATGTTATGACAGCAGAGAGTTTCGGGAATTTGCTGTGCAGAGTGGATTTATCTTGGCAACTAGTAGTCCTAGATACCCTCAATCGAATGGCTTGGCAGAAAGTGCTGTTAAAACTGTTAAGAGGCTGTGGAAAAGTTGTAGTGATAAATGTGTTGCGCTAGCAGCGTATAGGACTACACCTTTGCCATCAGGGTACACACCCAGTGAGTTAATGTTTGGGCGACCCGTGCGGTCTAATCTGGGCATTTGCTATGATACTGATTATGGCCAGTTTGAGGACACAGAGTCCAAAAGAAAAAGAAAGATGAAAAAAAAGTGGGACAGGAAGTATAGAGTTGCGGAATTGCCAAAACTCGAGCCAGGTCAAGTTGTTTATGTCAATGCACCTAGTGATGCTGGTTCCCAAGGGATTGTTTTGAGGGAGGACAATTCTCCAAATAGCTATTGGGTCAAGGTGGGCCAGAGTGAGATACGCCGTAATAGGAAACATCTATTTCTGCTTCACTCTGACACTGTGACTAATGAGAATGTTGTTTTAACCATCCCATCACTCGCTGATGGTAATGGTTGTCAGGAAGTTAGTGGCGGTGGTCCCGAGGGTGACACACCTCCTGGTAGAGAGGCCTTGGGACAGGGTGCTAATGGTGGGGAGTCGGGGGAACAGACCCCTGCTGACAATGATGATGGCAATAGTGATAATAATAATGATGGTGTTAGTGATAACAATAGGCCTGAGGTTGCTACAAATCCTGTAGTAACTAGGAGGGGCAGACATAGCAAGCCTCCCCAGAGATTCGGTGACTATGAATATTATTGACTTGCACATTTTATTTGCCAGGTGTAGCTGTTCTATTTACTTACACCGTACGAGACCCTACTGTCCTTACTGTGACAATGGCGGAGAGTGGCCCTAAAGTGGCCGGTGCTGGAGGTAGTGCTCCCGGTGGAGGACCTGGTCATGGCTCTGGAGGACCTGACCGTGGCTCTGGTCCTAGTGACAGTGGCAGGAAGCTGTTTGGAAAGCCTGGCAACAAACGTTGCATAATATGCAGGGCTTATAGGGACCATGTTGCTGCAGACTGCCCAGGCAATGTCTGGCGTTGTGAACAGCGTGGTCACTGGGTGCGAGAGTGCACAGTGGCTGCCTGTACTTGGTGTGGCAAGGCAGGACATGAGATTGGTGATTGTGAGGAAAGAGGTGCAGGCTTTCTCAAGGGCAACAGCAAGAGGCAGGCTGAGTCCGAGCCACAACGTGAGGTGGCAGTAAAGACTTCACGCTCTACCTCTTCTGTTGTTTCTGGGAAAAATTATTCCCAGGCCGTGACGAAGGGTAATGTTCGCGGTGCTAGTGGTGTTGGTGCTGGTGCTTCGGCCAGTCGGCAACCCTTCCTCCAGAAGGTTGGAAGCTTTCTGGCTGACATCAAATCCAGCAACATTATGGACCGTTCCTTGATTGCCTCCCGCAGAAGAGCACTGGCGCAAAGGCGTCAGGATGCGGAAGAGCAGTTTAGGCATGCTATGGCTGGTATCCAGCATGATGAGGCTCAGCTGGAGCGCGAGATTGAGAGTGAAGCCGATTTTAGGCAGATCCTCGATCAGCTTGCCAACCTTAAGAACAAGGTCTTGTCTGGCAAGGGTGCAAATGCTAGTGATAGTGGTACCAGTGCTAGGGGTGCTCACCACACCCCTGCGGCACCTAACAGTTCCACTCACTCTGAGGAGCTGGTCACAGCCCAGAGGGAGTCATCTGTTAGGCCTGCGGAAGCTTCGGCTTCTGCGGAGGAAAGCCAGGAGGTAGTTGTTGTGCAGTCACTTGTGACCCGGCAACAGCTTGCCTCCGAGGCTGTTCAGAGGCCTCACTCCAGTGAGAAAATGGAATGTGATACTCACTTCGGTGAGGGGGATAGTGCTACTCACCTAGGTGAGACTGTGATAGGTGGAGGTGAGAGTCAATTGTGTGACTCTGATCCAAAGCCAGGCGGAGGTGAAGGCCGAAAGTGTGGTCCGGAACCAAAGCCAAGTGGAGGTGGAGGCGAGAGTCAATTGTGTGACTCAGACCCGAAGCCAGGTGGAGGTGAAGGCCAAATGTGTGGTCCGGAACCGAAACCAGATGACGATAGTGGAACACCCTCGGGTGTGGTACGAGATTGGTTTGACCGCAGTGGCGATACGGACGATAGCGATCCTGGTGAGATTGAGTCCTTGTGGTGAGTGGCAAGTGGTAGGTATGACACGGGTGAGGTACGTATTTGTTCTACCTAACTGTACGCCTTGCCGGTGTGGATACTGTCTCTGCCCCTAGCCGGAGTGCGTAGTTTGAAGTATGCTTATGATGATGTTTCAGTTCTGAAGCTAGCTGTGTCATTCCTCCCATTGGTGCCTTGTGTGTGTCGTGCTAACTTGAAAAAAGGGCATGTTGTATACTTGCGTGTACCCGCTTGCAGGTACACGGCTTATGTGACGTCCACTTGACATCGTGACTACTTGTGATTGTGCCCTCGGCTATCCCCGGTGGAAGTCTATGTCACGTGCTATTGTGATCGACTCTACGGAGACTCGTTCATTCTTTGCTCACTATGCTTACAAGTAAGTTGTGCTACGCATTATAACAGGCTAAGTGACATTTGTTATTTTAGGTATGTTGTTGTTTTGCCTTACATGCAAGTCATATTATTGTTTTTAAAGACTTTCACACCTTCCATGAGAATATGTAGCATTACCAACATTAATAAATAATGAACAGTATTCAATGACAGTGATATATATTAACTAAAAATGATTTCTAAACAAAAAAGAAAAACAAACTGTTTTTTGTACAACATTAACAAGTAATACCAGTAATAATTATTAACAATAGTTACGTAACATGAATAATGATAATATTAATAATAATCGATGAAATTTATTAATAATTCTTATTATTTAATTTATGTTATTGTTCATTTTACTAAAAAAACAAGAACTATTTCTATTATTATTACTCACAGTTACTACATGATCATGATGATTAATAAATAATAATAATAACTATTATTATTATTATCTTCTCCCGCATCATTTTTTTATGCCTAAGTAACCGTTATTATTATTATTTTTGTTATTAATTATTACTATTATTATTATAATAATAATAATATAATCATTAGCAAAAATATTATATATATGATATTTTATTGCCGTTGGTTTAACCACACCAATGGAGGCAGTTGCAGTCAATGTGCCGTTGAAGTGCAATTCAGGCGACTAGTGTTTCTGGCGGTTTGTATTATTATTTTTTCTTATTTTGCGTAAGAGCAAATGAATGAAAAATTATCAGTTGTTGGCTGGCAAGGGATTTTAGTAACACATTGGCTATCATTCAGTTATTTTTATTATTTTAACAAAAACGAACAGAGCAAGTTTTTGTTAAAAACAAATACACCTCATTTTTTATTACTGTAAAAACTACTTACTGCAGCGGAGATTCATTCGATTCAAATTGGTTGTATGGTTTCATAAAGAGCAGTGTAATACAGCACAACTGGTCATCGTTCGTTGGTGATATGAACCAACAAGCTGACGAAGCCATGCAGTTACAAAGGATAATTTTCAGCTTGTTCTATTACGCATACCTGGTTATATTGCCGTTGGTGACATTAGCGCTTCCAATAGGAATAAACATCTGGCATTTGGCTTATCGCCAATTTTTCGTATTAAGATAGAGAAAAACGCTTTTTGATCAGTGTTACAGCAAATTTATTGTCAACAGTGTTTCCAATATTTCACTGAACTAGTCACACTACAGTGTAGTGCAATGAATCTTAATTCATTTGACTTTTCATTTAATTTTTTTTATGACTAGATGTCAGTATTTTGATTAGGAGCTCGCGCACCCAAAAGAGTCCATTGTTTTTTGTGATTGAGTGGTCTGCGTTGAATTCACTTTGGAGCACCTACAAATTCTGTGATAAAACTACAAAACATATCTACAGGCATGACTGAACTTCGTATGGTGTTCACGTCATCAATGTCATAAGGCACCGTAATTAGTGCAATTTATGGTGCTGAAATAATCCAGTAGAAAAATAAATATACTGGACAATGAATTTCTGAATATAGGGCAATTGGTTTCATTGAGGAAAAAACAAAAATAGATCTACTAGGTGAGTGACAGGAAGACCAGTTTTTTTAATACGTGCTATTATCCGCAATAATTAACAGACAATGGTATATAAGGTTTGAATTTATGTGTGCAGATATTCCAACATTTGGAAAACATTTTTCATGTTATATTGGCTTTTTGTGTGGGGAAATATAATGTGCAAACTAAGCAATGCTATTTATCGGTTCTGAAAGATATAATGTACTATAAAATCATATAAATAGTAGTTGTTAGAAGAAAAGTTGTAGGGGGAAAAACCTTTGTTCCACGAGCTGATGAGAAAGATGTTGAAGAAGATAACAGGCAACTTTAAGTTACTGGACAAAATCTAGACACAACAATGCATAGCTGATAGGAAGCTAAGCATTTACCAACAAGCTGATGTTGCAAAAACAAGCGAGAGAAACTTTTGCAGGGAGAACTATTAAAAGGATGAAGCTGGAAATAAAACCTTTAGGGACAAAAACTGCAATGGCTGATTACAAAAACTGTCGCCCAGCTAATTGTTGAAAAGGTTCTCAGCAACAGCAAAAAACAAACGCCAGATGCCCAGAGCACTTAAGTCAACACTACTTATATTAAAAAAATTCCACAAAAACATGCAGCTGAACATGTCAAGGTAAATTGATCGAGATAACTTAAGGATACTCTTGCACTATTGAGAAAAACCAAAAAAGTTTAGAAAGAGCTAAAGGAAATAGAAGACTTCTAAAAAACAACAGAAGACATAATGTTGGAAGGCGACAATCAACATGAAAGGTGACAATCAACAAACACTAAGCCACACATGCTTTAAAGGGTGTCATTCACACTTTTCTGAATTGGAAAAATAACTACATAGCTGTGTTCAGCCTACTCTCTTTGACTATGCTATCAATTTTTAAAGTTGAAAACCTACTGGAGCCTTCGCAATAGGCTAGCAAGTAACATCATCTCTAGCTGCCACTTGAAAAACAATATTTTGCAAACCCTATGAAACGTGACGTCACGCCGCTGGTGTGCATTTGTTATTGTCACGTGAGGCGCTATATGTTTAATGTAATGGCCACTAATAGGCGCCAGTTTAAAAGAGATTATAACCAGTTTTAAACACTTAATTGATCAAATCATCTCATGGGGCTTGTTCTTCAACACCCACAACTTGACGCTATTATGTTGAATTGTTGTGTACTCAGCCTGAATTGGCACAATTTAACTTATTAGTGGCAGTATTAACGGCACTGGCGGGTGATTTAGTGTCAAGGTCATTTTGTTATGTCCTTGACTTGATCACTAGCAACAGTATCTATCAATTATTGTTGTTGGTTCTTATCTCGTTATCATGAACAAAGAACAACAGTGATGATGATGCTTCATATAATCATCATCATTGAAAAGAACTTTTATTTATTAATAAAATACAATAATAATGGTAAATATTTATAATAATAATATTATTAATTAATTATTTCAATCAATTTATTGGCTGCTCATTTTTTTTTTAATGGAGTCAGTGTGTGTATGTAATTGACTCACACGTTACAAATAAGAGATACTTGTCTAGAATGTTGATCAACAGAGATGATATGATTAAAGAGAGTGAAGGTTTGTAAAGTTTACTACAAGGCTTGTGTTATAGTGGCAGGCGAGTAATTGATCCTAAATTATTTGATTTGCTGTTGCGGCAGTTGATATTAGCGCACTCGCTAGACAGTTGTAGAGCATTCACTGAGCAAGCGCGGGTAGCCAAGCATGCTGCGCTAGTGATCACATACTTGGGCAATAAGCTATGGACTTTGGCACCGAGGTTATTGATCGGACCCCCAAATGGTTTGTTGGTCTATTGGCTAACCAAAAGTAATTAATCATGACTCGCTATAAAAACAAATGCACACCAGCGGCGTGACGTCACGTTTCATAGGGTTTGCTGAAGATTGTTTTTCAAGTGGCAGCTAGAGATGATGTTACTTGCCAGCCTATTGTGAAGGCTCCAGTTGGTCTACAATTTTAAAAATTGGTAGCATAGTCAAAGAGAGTATGCTGAACACAGCTATGTAATTATTTTTTCAATTCAGAAATGTGTGAATGACACCCTTTAAAGAAAGCGTAAAGCTCTGTTGTATCACCTTCAACAATTGTCAAATGACAGCAAAACACGTTGTCCATTTAATCTTCATTCTACATGGAAAATAGAGCAATAACAAAACACTTCAACCTTAAAAAAATGTGAGATACAGATTGAACAGCCTTAAGCAAAAGCATACGAGAATAGAAAAATTGAGAGAGCCTATTTTCAGATACTAAATTGCTGCCATTTGTTTACGGATAGAACGAATTGACAGTACAAAGCATAGTGGGCATTGGATCACCTGTTGGCTAGTACCTGACTGACATGAATAGATAACAATTGATAAGCAGCTTTTCAAGTGTTCACACAAAACTGCGTACACATTAAAAAATATTGAAGACTGAAATCGGTGCAGTACTACACCCAATCAAAATAGAGAGCTGCGAGTAGTGCTGTCCTGTTCATAGCCTGGCATGAACCGAAGCTTTGCGTTGGAAATAAATGGTGATTAGAAAGTAAGCTATTTTAATTTATTGTAGTATTAAACAGAATAATTGAAAAAAGTTTGATGCCAACTTGGAATATTTACCAGTATATGGGACACTGCCGATGAAACATTTAAAAAGCATACTGCAAAGAGTACCAATTGAGAGAACTCGCCATGAAGTTTAATACTAATGCAGCGGATGGTAAAAAACAAAAACAGCCGTATCCGGGGACAGTTTACAATGAGTTATTTATTGGAAATAAATAATTTTTTATAGTTTTTGTGCAGGATTTGAATGATGTAGAAATGAGGAAGATATTGGGAACGACCGCAGATGGAATATATGCACCACCACGGAAGCATTACATTAATTTTAAGTTGGTAAACTCAATGCCGGTGATTCAAAAAATGACTAAATTGAACTGTACATGTAAACAACATTCAAACTATTTAGGATATAATGCATGCACTGAGTGGCAACAAAATGACCTCTAACAACAAGAAAAAAAAAATAGCAACTATAGTGTCACTGGCAACCCCAATACCTCAGCAGGTTACGAAAGGAGTGCAGGCTGCCAGTCAAGCATTGACAACAATAATGACAGAATAGTAACAAACCAATGGTACCTGAAAACACCAGTGAAGTCATTATTTGTTTAGATGCTCACTTGTCAACTATAGGCAATCAATGGTTTGAAAAACATTGTTTACATCACCACTTACAAAATATATGTCTATTGGCAGTCTAGTCAACATTACCTGTATCACATCGCCACTTAAACAGGGATTACGTAGTGCTCAACACATATTGAGGTGAACTTTCAAAAGGTATACCTTATGTAAAATTCACATGGCAATGATGTATTAGAATGCTAAATATTATATATAGACATACCCTAGCAACAATAAATATAAACCATGGGAACTTCAATTTCATTATAACTGTAATAATATCAATAATTATGCTGCAGTACAAATTAACATTTAATAATAACAAGACATTAAGTGATCGGCCAACAAAAATTAATTTGTATTGCATTATTATCATCGATATGGATTGTTATTATTACAATGGCATTTTAATTTTTACTACGATTATTTTCCTATTTTGACATCAAATGCCTATGGGTGGAAAAGGGTAATACTTCTCTTACGGCGTTGTAACTTAACGTTACATGCAATAATCTGCCAAGGACGAAAAACCACAAAATTTAAAGTAGTTAATTACATAATTCCATTCGCACCTTCACAACAGTGTGTTGTAATGCATGTACATTCAGATTAAATGTATGGGTTTCAGGTTTAGCACGTTTGTATTTTCTAACCGGAAACAAAGGCCCCCGCTGGGTAACCTCCAAGCCGTAAGCAAACATAAAATACAATAACAAACTAAAAGCATATTTGAGGTTATACCACATCTCCCCTTCCAGATAGGAGATTACTAATTAAGCAAATAGTAACTTAACTGAAGCAAACAAAACTGAAACCATATGGTGGTTATTAAACAGTGAGTATAGTAAAAGTAATATTGATTGTCCGATTGCTATGACTAGAATTGTTCAGAGTCCTTTGGCTTGATTAGCAACTGGATTAGTACAGCTCATAGTCCTTCAAGTACGTAGGCATCTTCTTCAACCTCTGCGGTCTACTAAACCCTTGGTCTGAACCAAACTGCCTGGCTTGTGGGCTCTCTCGTATCGCCCTGCCCTCTGCGAGATTTGGATCAGGCACCTGACATCCACCTGGACTGGCTTGTGGGCTCTCTCGTATCGCCCTGCCCTCTGCGCCGCTGGTGGAGCCAGGAGAAATAGTCTGACATAGCTCCTCTTCTGTCTTGGTCATTGAATCATCCATGTCTACCAGAGCACTTCTGTTACGCCGGATAACTCCGGTGTCCGTCTGAATATTGTAAGACCTTGGTGCTACCTTTTGTACCACAATCCCATCTTTCTGATTGTCTCGTATATACACCTTGTTATTTCGCTCCAACTCAGGTAGCTCCTTGGCTCTGAAATGCTGGTCATGGTGCTTCTTCGTCGCCTGTTTTCTGGCCTCTTCCCGCTCAGCAATCTGGTTCTTATCTGTGCTCCGGGGTATTAGGTTGGCCTGGAAAACAGGGAGGGTTGTCTGAATTAGCCGGCCCATCAGTAGCTCGGCAGGTGTATATCCATTGTCTAGTGGTGTAGCTCTGTAAATGAGTAAACTCAAGTGTGGATCCTGTGGGTTGGTTCTCCATAGACTTTTCACAGTTCCCACCGCTCTTTCCGCCTCACCATTTGCTTTTGGGTAACGTGGTGAACTAGTTACATGGGTGAAACCATACTCCTCAGTAAATCTCAGGAACTCCTCTGAAGCGAACTGTGGCCCGTTGTCGGAGACTACCATCTCACAGATCCCATGCACCGAGAAGATAGACTTCATGGCCTCAATGGTGTCTCTGGAATTTAGAGAACTCAATTTCCGGATTTCAATCCACCTGCTATAGTAGTCCACCAGCAGAAGATAGTGGACTTTCTGAAACTCAAATAGGTCAGCCCCTAGACGCTGCCATGCTCTTTCCGGCATTGTTGACGGAAGAAGTGGTTCTGTTGTGGTCCTTGAGTTCACTTTGCATACTCGACAGTTTTGAATCATTTCCTGAATCTGTGTAGACATCCGCGGCCACCAGACAGATTGTCTAGCCCGAAGTCGACACTTGACTACCCCTTGATGAGCTTAGTGGATTTTCTCCAGTACCCCTAACCTCTCACTCGAAGGAACGACAATGCGATTGTCATACAGAAGCAAACCATCTGTCACTGTTAGATGTTGCTGTACCTCCCAGTATGGATGAATACTCATAAAAGCGTCAGACTTGTAGGCAGGCCATCCTTCCTGACAGCATCTCATGACATTGCAACAAACTTCGTCCTTTTGCTGAGCTTCTCTAAGCTTACTCACAGCTAAATTTGGTGGGAACATACTCTGGCTGTACTCCTCAACTTCCTCAATTAATGCCTGGTCTTCAGGACTTGGTTTGCCAACTGGAGCTCTAGACAATTTTTTAGATAAACCGTTTAGATAAATTGTTAAAATCTGCGCTTCTAGAAGTGATGTGCAAAAACTGCTTCTGTTATCACAGTAACTATGCTATGAAAAGTTCCGAATGTCCGTATTGCAGGTAGCAGATTTTACTACGATTAGTGTGATAGCAAGTTAGTCAAACATAACTGAAATGCAAAATTGATAAACCAATCTGTATGTACATTGCACAGAACTAACAACACTGTCAAGTGACTTGTAAGTCATGGTTAGTTCTTGCCCACACTTCAGATCAAGAGTCATGCTGTGTCCTGTGTCTTTGACTCTCCTTAGTTGTAAGAATTTGCTTTTGCGGAGTTATATGTTTGTGACTCTATGGGACTAGCTGAAGGCAGGTGCAGCAAATTCCTGTAAGTCTTCATTTGTCCAACAGATAAGTACGTGCATTGCTTGTTGATGTTTGTTTTTCATTAAGGAATATACTTCCTGGCCCAATTAACAATCAGAAGAGACGATTTATTTCATATACACTGATGCCATTTTGGCTATATGACATCATTAGTAGAAAAGAAAGGAGACCATTTCCCGCTTGCATTGTTAGCAAAATAAGAGATATGTTTAGACCCGAGAAATCAAAGATGAAGAAACTTTTGCTGATTGGATTTGGAGAGGATTTTGTTATGGTGACACTAACATGCCATAATTTAAATTGGCTTGTTTATGAAAATTCATTTTTGTAATAAAATTGTTACAGCAGGTACTATAGCATCAAAGTTACTTTAGTGACTATTGTCAGTTTTTGTTTATCAACCTTTCCTTAGTTTGTAATCCTTCGCTGTGCGGCTGTTTCCTCTCCACCACATCAACAGTTGGCGATTTACTTTCTCACGACGATAAAGAACTGCTAGAATTAATCTGCAAATCTCGCCGGCCAATTGGTCTCTTCAAAACTGTACACTCACATTACTTTTAGTATGAAATAAACGGCTAATTTTCCTAGTGAGTTAATCTCCACTACAAAGACACTGATGTGAAATACATTGCTCTCATTACATTGCAGCTGAGCATGTGCATCTTTGAGGCGGATAGATTTAAGACTGAATGAAAACTTTCTAAAGTGCTTGTATTCATTGAGCTGGCTTTAGCTACGCCGTTTAGGAACAGGGTTTTGGTGAACTCACCTTGGAGCTATATGTCAACAGGGCTGCCTGCAGTGAGAAGCTTCAAATGACACAATTGGAAAATCGCTTGTGCCTAAATAGAGGGATAGTCATTTCGTAAGTACCTCAATGTTTTCAACAAAATGGTATGTTGGTTGTTTATAACTCATTTACCTGAAGTAATAATGGCAACAAAGTCCTCCAATAAAATGCTAGTCATAACTAACATAACTTTTATATTTCAACGAAACATAACCTGCTTCGATCCAACTTTGGTTTAGCTGAGCATGTAGACATTTTGGAAATACGCTGCCGGTGTGTGTATGTGTGTTTGTGACAAGGTTGAACACTGAAGTAAAGGCAGCAAGCCTAGTTTCCCTCTCAGTGGAAAAGCTGACAGCCCAGTACAAGTGGTTCACTAGGTTTTTGGTCCAATTTTTCAAAGCATGATAACCCGCAACCTTGGATTGCTCCACTATTTTTTCCTTCAGACCTGCCCAGTTTAAAAGTTACATGTAGTGGCTATGACAATTAATTGCAGGATGAATGCTAAAGACAAAAAACAGTGCTGTTATTCAGCATTAATTACAAGATTTACTAAACGATTCTTATACGCCCCAGAAGTTACAACTGCCATTAATAAAATGTATGTGCAACATTAAAACAACTGACAGCGGATTAAGCTAAGCTGTTATATAGGATAAGAATTGAGTCTCCAAATTCCAGCAACATAAGTGGTGTCATGGTTAAGGGTCAGTTGGAGATTACAAATAAATAGTTAGCACGTCTATTTCCAACACAGTATGATTTCTATAAAGAGTAGAAAGTTTTTCACACATTTCTTACCAGACTGCAATGAAGCTAGTAGTATGAACAACCATATTAACAGATGAAAAAACAAAATGAGAGAATCCATGATTATATATACTAGGATACATTCCTCAGTGATAAGAAGTTAACAGACCCTTTTGATGCATTTTCAAAGCCCTTACAAGCTTTTATTCAACTAATATTTGGCCTGACGAAGACATGCTGGGTAATTGGTTGCTTATCTGCAGTCCATCAAAATTAATGCTGTGTTCGCGCAAGAGGCTATGTGAAACAACAATAGTTTTTATATTAATGACATGTGATTGCAGCCATTATTTACTAATTTTAAATCCTATTGAAGTTTATTAATCTCTTGGTTGGTGAGCTAACCATGCTCTAACTGAAGGCTAGCATTCAGTCGTTCTGCGGGATTTGCACCGGCGCGCGGGTGAGCTAGAAGCCAGTGAGTATATATGCCGTAAATTTCTACACCCACAGAATTGGGTTCATAAGAATGTTTACCAATAGTTGCAGCTTTGCGAGTAGAGATTTCCGTTGCAAATGGCTGTTTTTTATCACATTTCATACATGATAGGGCTGGAACCATAAAGGTAACGGCAGTGATGCAAAAGTCAAACACGAGTTTGACTAAATGCTACAAATGACTGTCTTTCAGAAAATGATTTAAGCTTACTTAGTATATGTTGAACATGCTAGCGAGTCTTGTGTCATATTAAAAATTAAAAACCCCATCTTTAGTTATGTGCCACGGATCAATATAGTGTTCAACACCCCACTGCTCTCTGATGACCTTAGCAACACTTCTGTTGCGATCTGTAGTGATGGAGTTAACATTAGCTTCCTGTTTGATCAATTAAGCTTGGTAACATGTTTGTGTTATAATTCAAAGCACAGAACTTTCGAGTTCTCCTCAAATGGAAGTTGAGGGCTTCAGAGGATGCCAATAATTTGGGTGAACCAAAAAAGTGGAATACAAACGAGTTCTAGCGATTGAGAATTAAATTACCTTTACTAACTCGCTAGCGACAATGATATTGGTCTGACAATCCATGAAAGATACGACTCCACAGAGCGCACTTTGTCCAATAAATAGACTTTTATTAATGCCCACCACTAGTGCAATGTAATGTGATTGTACATCTTTTGGCTTACCACTTAATCAGTTGATTTTAGTCCGAACAGAAACTATATGACTTGCCTGTGAGTCATGCCTTCTATCTGCTGCAAGAAAAAGACTGTGGTTGCTCATGGTGTTCGACTGCTCATTGATGTATTCGTGGTACTCTAGCAATGACCTTGAACAAATGATGAAAGTTTTAGATGGCAAAACAAGTTTCTTTAAAACTTTCGTGTAAAACCCAGTGACTGCTTCAAAGAGGAAGCATAGTTAGTTTATTTGATGTACTCACGCCGAATAAGTAACCCTTCTAGTTAGTCAGGCTTGTATGATAGGGAGGGTTGGTCACATTAAGAGAGCTCAAGAACTGCAAAATTTTTGCATCAGAGGAACCAGTGAAAAGTGCACAGGCAGCAATAAGCACATTGGTCAAATGAATTCTGTTTACCTTCAGGGTAGTACTCCATGTCCTGAGTGACAGAGTGTGAACAGACAATGCTAAATTTGCACATATGCACCTCAAGTGTCCTGCTGCGCATACTTAGCCTGATTGCCACACTCTGTGCATGGTGTACGTAGGACATGAAAACCCAACTCAGTGACAATGTACTTCATCTCTGAGTGAAGAACTTCTGGACTGTAAAAGGAAGACGCTCGTTTTTTTTAACACCAGCTTAGAATATAAAATCATTTGTTATTCCAAATGCTTCAACTCTGTCAAAATAATTGGAGAGGTGAAAATGTAACCTCCGTCTGATTCAAAAGCGCTGCACCTTCACTGCTCAACTCCTCAATTTCACTTTCTTCTGGAATATAATCATCATCATCTTATTCCACATCTGCATCATCATCTATGCCATGAGGAAGAGAATGTTCAATGGTCTCATCGGTGATATTTTCTGGAGGTAATTTGACAGCTTCTTTGGGCCACTCTACTGAAACAAAGTCAGCTAAATTACTGAAATTATGTTACAAGTAAAGGAATGAAGTAGTTGTTAGTATTCGTTGCATAAAAAAACAGCCAAGTGACTTTTGGGTCACCATGGTTATTAGCTACAATACTCACCTTTCAGTAACTCTGTGCGCAAAAGCTCCTACGTTTAGTACGAACCATAAACAAGGCAGTCAAAGTCCCTGAAATCATAGAATCCCAAACCAAGACGTTTTTAAAAACTAAAATTTAACATATCTCAACTCCTTGAATAGATTGCAATAAATTGACAGACCGGCAAGGTATTGGTTTTCTCCATAAATAGGTTTTTTCTTGACAAAGGCATTGGTCGAGCTTGAAATTTTTTTCCCTGCTTTCGCTGCTCTGTGAGATGTGACTTTAATTGCCTGAATAAGCCATGCCATCAATTAAATGATAAACATGCTCATAACTGATGTAGTGTCAAAACTTTTGAAATAATTGTTTATTTTACAACATTTTAATGCATCGATGAAAATCGATACAATCTGGTGTCTGCCATTTCTTTGTGATAGGTCTCTTTCAGCCTCTCTCAGTAACTTTCGCCTAACCTATATTTTAACAGGGTTTGTTCCTCTGTGATCTTCCTTTTTCTACGCGTAAGCATGGCATCACTCTTTTCTATAGCGGTAAAGTTAATGGATGGTAATGCCCCTTCAACCAGAGTGAGTCTGGATAAAAATCAGCACGATGTCTACTTGAGAGAACAAAGTTTTTTTTCATTCAATTTATATTTATACAAACATAAAAAACCCATACAGTTTGAAACGCACGAGACATTAAAAAAGTATATATGTATGTATGTTTACATGACTAATAACCCTACTACAAGAATAACAATATTAAATAGTAGTAGTCACTCTTAATATAACAGTTAATATTACACATATTTATCTTCATTATTCTACTTCTTATTTATTTATTAATTCATATCTAATATTATATTTAGCAACTATTAATTATTATTGATAATTTTCAATTAATAATGTTGTTAATAATTAATACTAATAAGAACATTATTGATTGATGATTTATTAATTAGTAATGTTGTTATCAATAATGAATAATGCTAGTATCATTAATTAATAATATTATTATTAATAATACTATTATAATGTATTATTATTATTTGCCTGGTGGTTTGCTGTTGAAATGTAATTGAGCGATAAACTATTATTTATCAGTAAATAAGCATACAAATATTCAAACTCCAATCTAGGTGAAATAGCAATAATACAGAAACAGCTCATGTGTTTGTATAACCAGCCTAATACTTATGCCAGTTTTTGAAATCCTTTGGTTGGAAATGGCGGCAACAAAGTCGCTTATGCGTATTCCAAACAAAATTGGAAACGCATAGACATCCATGAAGTCCACTTGCTTTAAAACTTGGGATCAGTTGGCCATTTGAACATACGCTTACTGTTGTCAAAGTTGGCAGCTGCACAAATATAGCTGCATGATTTCCTACTACCAGTGATAGTTGTAGTAATAGTAGAAGACGCTGATGAACTGGCCATTTTTTAATCGCAACATGTGACCTTGACGTTAGCAAATTTCAACTTTTGCTGCTGGTTTAATACAAAAATATAGACATTTCATAGACAAGTATCACCATTTGCCAAGAGCCAAGGCTAAAATAGAATGCTTGCACAGTTTATGACTTGTTGCACCAGGCTGATTTGACCTGGAATTGTCTTGTCACGCTGTTGTTCATGGAAAACAACTTTTGAATATTGTCATCACGCCACTAGAAGTGCGTTGTCACCACGATAGCAACTTGTAGTTGTCATTGTCAATAATTGGCGACTTTTTTGAAAACTGTTTTACTGAAGTATTGACTTTAAGCCAAACGTTTTGAGCTGTATATTTTCTGTAAGTTTAGAGATTTGCATAAAAATCCATAAATATATGTAAAAATTTATGCTGATTCATTTGCTGACAGTTATTTGTATTTTGAAAACCACCAAGCCTGCAACCTTTAGTTTCAAAATAATACAATAACTTTGCCTCATAAAACTCGCAATTTAGTAGAATAGTTGGAAAGTTGGCCAAGTTAAGAAAAGTGAAATTGTTCGTAATCAATGCTTGAAAATTTCTGGGAGACGGACTCTTTTGCAATAAGAGATGTTTCATTTCTGCAAAATAAAATACGGAAGAACCATTGATGAAATACAAAGGGATCACCAAAAAACCAAATTAGGTGATGTCAAACGTAGGTCACCTTGTATTAAAACTTTCAGAACTGAAGTCATGTGACTTTTGCAAGTGGCTACATTCGACTCGTGAGAAGTAGATATCCGCTGCTGGACAAATATTAATAAGTACCATTTACAAAGCGATACTTACTTACGGTTTTTTATGGCCAACTATTGCAGCTATATATTATCGTTAACAATGTCTGTTGAAAGTTCGGAGCAGAAGTGATAGTACAAGGGACTATACTTAATCGTTAAAAATAATGAATTATGTCGCCGTCAATAAAGTGTAAAAAGTTTACAAGAACTGGATGGTGATTTACGTGGTATAACGTTGTGGTTTTTCAAGAGCAGATATTATGTCGATTAACATGGCCACTCCCATACACGGCAAGATTTGAATCGTCGTCAAAGTTATAGTAAATGACCGCAGCTGGCAATGCTGTTATACTTCATCTATGGAAAGAACTGTGCTCAGTTTTTAGAAACAAGTGAGTGCTCTTTTGATATCGACTGCCTATCAACTGCTTTTACAACTAATTCTCCTGTAATCTCATAGAAAAATACAGTAGCTACTGGAGCATAAAAAAATTCGAAAAATAATTTTACTCCATAACTGGGTGGTAGAAGTCTAATACAGCATTTATTAACCAATGAAATTTTTTCAAAGAAACCGAAATAATTTCAATTCAGCATTATACTGATTTTAGATGCTGAAAATATATTGATGTGTACAAGTAACTTAATCTTGAAAGGAAATAAAAAAGCCTTTCTCGTTCACTACGATGCTAACAAAAATTACATTTCATGAGCTACAAATGTACCAAAGCATGTACACAAGCACTGCAACTTTTCTTCCGTAACAGAATGTGGGCAGCGCAGGCTATGCTAAAGACGGATTGTATTGTGGGACCAAATGTAGAGCAAAACCAGACTCTTGAAGCTTTCCTCGTTGCAGTATGAAATTAGGCTACGCAGCTTACCCAATTTGGCATTCAACTGCTCTGCTATCTGCAGCATACATTAGGTTTTCCCCTTTAACATAGACTAGATGATTTGAACTCTTGTATAATAAAAGCTTCTAATTGAATGATAAAAAAATACAGATGATCAAAAATGGAACTAGCCTTGCACATTCATATGATAAGCATTGAAAGTATCAATGTTTTACAAAGTGTATTTTTTCTCTCTAACACCCGTAATGACGAATCAATAAAAGTATATTTTTTTGTCCATTCTTTTGATACAACACAATTTCATGCTTTTCATACTGTCTCAAAATAAGTTCCACATACCTGAGTATTTACATCACTGAACTTAGCATAATTACTCGGACAGTATCCGGAGTTGCAATTTGCAATCGAGCAAAATATTTGGAATAACTAGGCAAAATTTCACATAATAAGCCTTAAAGTTCACTCGAAAGGGTATTAGCTTGCAACAACCAATTAACATTGTCCAATTAAAAATAAATGACTAACAAAACATGGAAATGGCAGAGCTGGTATATGCCATCTCAAACATGAGTCCTTGCCTTTGTGATTAGGTCAGTGGAATCTGTCAACTGCAAACTTGGTGTTCTTGAAAAGGCCAGAGTCTATTCAGACTGTAATTGTGCAAATTGCAACAATTGTCACAAATTAAAACTGTTGGAGCTAAAACAAACGAAATATGTAAATCAATTTAACATAAAATCAACTGCAAGCAACAATGCCTACGCAAACCCAGCAATTATTCCAACTTATGAATGCCCAAAATAAAGGTGGTTACCAGTCTCAAGTCTTGTTCGCAGTATGCTTAAAACTCATCCATTAGCGTCTGCTTTATGCCTGAGTGCACCCCATGGTCTCAGGTACTTTGGAAAAAAATCTTAGTTTTCAATAATTTTTTTCAAAATCAACTGTTAGTGTCACAGAGTTGAAAAGAACTTCATAGCATTTGCCAAGACCTATTCTATGAGATGATTTTTAATTAAAGCTGATTCTGTATTGTTGAATAGGAAAACTTACTTTTTTTAATGATTCACCTTTCTACACTGTTTAAAAATTGGCCTTGAAAATCATCAAAAGTAAAGCTCAAAGCGAAAACTAATACTACAAATGGAAAGGCGTCTGAATTTTGTTATAGGTAAGTACTTTTTAAGAAAAATGGGCACTAACATGAAAATTGGGGATTGTATTGAGAAAATCCCGCAAGATGTTTACAGAATAATATCAATTTTCCTAATAAGATACGGCCATAAGTTTTACACCAATAAATAGAGGATTTTGAGCGCCATCTTCTGACACAAAGAACCATGATAATGAACACTTTGAAAAATAAATGAAAATAGTTGAAAAATGCTAGTTAACATTATCGCCGTCATCAAAATAATTGATTTATAGCTTATTTACTCCCGTTTCCACTTCTAAACAACTCCAGAATGCTCAAATAAATATAATCTGACCATTTATCAAAACAAATCTTGTCTGTGGAGGTTCTTTGCAAAAAAGTTATTTCAAAATAGCTCAGCAAAAATATTATTTCTTTCCCAAAAAGGAACATGGCGTGATTATCATGAGGCTGTTTCCGTTAGACCAATTAATTTTCCTCAAATAAAAACCAAAAGATAATGGGGATTCTGTTCTATACGATGGTGTAAAATTTTTACTGCAGGTCCACTAACAACGTTAGAAAATCGTCCGGAAATTCTCGCGAGAACTTTCGCAAAAAAAATTGAAGATACACCTCTCGCGAGAACTGTCGCAGAGGAGAAATAAAAAGTCAAGGGAACATTTGGAGACTGGAATGATGTCATCAGCGAAAACCTATATCATATGCCTAAAATAACACTTACAGTAAAAACACTGCAGTTTACAGTTGCATATACTATATTACTAATACTGAACGATAAAAAATGAAAACCTAAACGTGTAGCATGCAGAGCAACTCATTCCATAAATAAATGAGCATCACCTCTGAGTCTTTCTGTAAATTATAATGAAAACTTTTTGAAAATAACACTTTCTTTGTGAATTTTGGCTAATGTCAAGTTTGTGAGCATTCTCAATCAGATGCAAAAAATTGCAAAAATGATAAAAATGATTATTTGGCTCGGCAAAGTCGTATAAAGAAATTTAATTATTTAATTCTTCTCATTTAACAAAACATATTTTAAATTAAAAATTTTAGAACTACAACTGCTGTATAAAAGCAACTCAAAATGATTCCGCATTTAGCTGACAATACCTTACTTTGATGAGATTTCCAATAGCACAAATTAAATAGTGATATGCGTATATGTTGACATACCATTCTGGCAGTTCAGTGTAAAGATTCCAACGATAAAGATGTTGTGTTTTGGCATTTTTTGCTACAAACTGTTTCACTGGCTTTATCCAGCGCAAAGTTCCCTCGTTTATAGATTTGAGGCAGTTTTGGAAATGTTGGTACTTGGCTGTATCATGCTTAATACCTTGGTGAGGGACTGAATCATTAATGTGAAGCAGCTTCTTCACTATCTCAGCAATGATTGGATTCAAAGGAGGTAGGAAAGCTATCAATGCGTAAGATAGCATACATATAGAGCAGCACTGTACACAGATTCTGTAGAACAACCTGATCTGCCATGCCACGTTGTGTTGTATGCTCGAATATAGCCAAGGTATTGGGTTTTGGACATAGAAATCCGACAGCTGGGCTATTTGCAGCAACATCGAGGAACAGCCTGCTCCATGTGTTTGGTAATTTAAACATTTTCTGCTCAGAAAAACAAGTGTAGATATAGAAGAAGCCATGGTACACATTCTACTGTCATTTTATGCACAGCACAATTCACTTCCTGTGCCTTGTTCCTCGACGTTTTATGCATCGGGAGTGTTGAAATTAAACATCTATCTGAAAGTCTACAAAACACTACACATCTAACTAGTCAACAGTTTTGACCTAGTCATTGTGTGGCAAAATTGTGTGCATCATGTGCCATGGGGAATGGTAATAGATTTTACATTTATGCATGCATATTGGCTTGGTAACGTCAACAAGCTCAGGGCTCTACCAAGAAAGATTATGTCGAATAATGAAAACAGTTTAAGATTACAGGTATTGTGTGTGACAGACCAATAATAAAAAAGTTTTCAGTCACTAAATAATTGATCTAGAATATATATGCCCAAACTGCTGACATACACAACTGTTTCGCTCTTTGTGAGGTCATCAGTGAACTGTTTCGCTCTTTGTGAGGTCATCAGTGCAGCGCAGAGTTGGTACAAGGTAGAGCCTTAGCAATGAAGCTACAACTTGAAGGCAATCTTGTGAGACAACTTTTTCACCAAAACAATTTAAAACATCTTTCTGCCACACCCAAACACATCACCCAATCTGCATGACTTGATGTAGTGAGAAATGCATGATCCACTTGGGGGTGGCAACCTTGTACAGTGTGCTCAACAACACAATTTGCTGGAGCAGAACACGCTAACCGCAGACAGTACTGGTTCAATTTTTGTCAGCTTATGTTTTTTTGCACCAAGCTTTTGGATCTTGCAGGCTTGATGCAGTGGTTACACTGATAGCGCAATATGTTTCGAACTTTCAGGTAGAACTTGATTTTACTTTCAAACCCTTTACAACCTTGGTTAGCTTTTGGTAAGACAAACCAAATCTGATATGTTTAGGTGCCAAGTCTTTAAATATTGCTTGACATTTAACAATGAAGAGAAGAACTGAATTTGAAATTTATATTTCTTCTGCAAATCGAAACCATAATTTTGTTTTACATCATGTTTTATTTAGTATTTTTTTACAATCACATTCCTAGAAAGTGCAACTGCTTGCAACGAATAAGCGAGATAAACAGATAATGATAACTACAATTAGACTAGCGGGGAAGTTTGTAGTAGTATTTATGAGGAAGTTTCATTGGCGGCAGTACAACAGTCATACCAATTTGCCTGCCAAAAAATAAAATGAAGTTCAAGCAAGATGGGCATTGAATTTTAGTGTAAAGCAAGGCTTGCAAAGATTTTCAGAAATTTTTTTTTGAGTTTTACTGCAGTAGATACCCGACAATAATGATATAGAAAAACTTAGCTTTTAAAAGCAAGTGATTATCAACAAGAAATAAACAAACCTGCCTGTTCACCATCATATAGACATGATTCTGTCTTTTAGGACAAATCATTTTTGCATTTGACATAAATCAACAGAAAATGCAAGTTTTTATACACCACATACAAATGCATACAATACTTAGTTCCTGTAAGCTGACGTTCCCACATTTTGATGGTTGTCAGGGGCGTTTCTAGGATTTGGTTAAAGGGTGGGCTCAAGTTGGTGAAGTTGGCGGTTGTTGGCTTACGCTCACGAGGCGCCGCAGGCACCGAGCGCACGCCAGCGGCGTGCACAAGACAGCTGGGGGGGTTTGGGGGGCGCTGTAAGCCCCCCCCCCTCAACGGGGTCCGGGGTGGAGCCCCAGCCGCCAACGCATGTGCAGCATTTCAGATAACAGTAAACTGACACTTTGGATTCAATACTCAATGAAACCAACTTGCACAGTCAGTGAAGATGTCACTATGTTGCTCATATCACAATAATCCATAATCATTTAAAAAGGTTACCACAACAGTTTACAGCGAAAGCTAATGAGCCTGTTACATAGCAATAACAATCCGATTGAAAATGAGATGCCATTTAACATCTTGTATTCACGTTTTAGTATAAAGAAAGTGTTATTCAGTAATTAAAAAACTAATAACTTGTATATTGATTACGCAATATAACCATAAAAGTGAACGAGTAATCTTCTAAACAGGACGTAAAGACGGTAAAGAAAATGATGCCGACATAAGTTGCGGTTGAACATGGACATTCAATACTACTTTATCTATTGTCAATTAGTGACCAGAAAGCGGAAATTTTCAAAACTATGTTTTTTAGTTCGGTTTATCATAGTTTAAATTACACCTTGCATTCTATTAGGTGATCAATATTAACATTGATGATTAGAGACAGAAGTATATCAAAGTTACAAGCAAACTTTGATAGACTTACCAACAGCCTTAATCAACTACACGAACAGGAAAATAACTACTAGGATTGTTGGTAAAGCTTCAAATTATGATACAAAATATGCAGTTTGAATGTTGAAGGATGCTACTTGAATCATTTTATTATATCTGGAAATTGATACAGCAATAGTAAACATACTTTAGAAAAACTAAGTAAATCGATTTCATTTTACTATTTATGATTAGTAATATTCTTATTGTAATGGATATAATAAACAATAATAATGTAAATAGTCACCACAACTCTGCAGTTTTAAACGTTAAGTAAACAAATGGTAACAAACAAGTAGAAATAATAATGGCAATAAATAAATAATTAATAATAAAAACAGCCGCAAAAAATATTAAAATTAATAGTATTTTTAGTAATAAATTTTATTAATAACTTGTAACACTTGTCATCACTTGCTATTTTTATTATTTATTCATAATAATAATTGTTGATAATTAATAATAGTATGATGATAATACTAATAAAAAATTATGATTAATAATTAATAACCAATAATAATTAATAATAATAAACAATATTACTGTTAAAAATACTACAGTCTACTGTACTGTGACTTACTTCTAAACTATTACTCAAAGATTAATTTTTTTCTGTTAGTAGTCTGAGAAATAGTCAGTCACACTTGCAGATAGTGAGTGAGAGCGTTGCTTGTGTGATTGATGAGTTATAATTAATAATAATAATAAATAATAAGTAGTGGTAGTAGTAGTAGTAGTAGTAGTAGTAGTACTAGTACTAGTAGAGCCATTATTATAATATTATTATTATTATTTTCTACTTCTAGTGACTTTGTTGGATTTTCAATACTATACTTATTTTAAGATGATATATTAAAATTCCATGTGGTCAGGTGAGCTGAGATTGTATTATCGATTGAAGTATTTTCCCAGCTTAAGTTGATTACAGTGGTCTACTTTCTTTTAGGAGGAAGGCCATTCAATTTTTCCACAGGCCTGTTACTGGGGGCGAGAAAAAGCCTGAGGTTTTAGTTTTATCAATTAAAATGGGCCTTCTTGTACATAATCTTTTCATTATGCATCACCAGAGGATAAAAAACAAGTCTAAATAATATGTTTAACCTTGACTTAGAAAACAAGTTTTAATTTTGTGACGTTTGAAGACGTTGGACGAAGTTCTCACTTCAATTGAGAACTTAGGTAACAACTAAGAGCAAACAACGTCAATTTTTTTTAAGGCCAAAGGGTGGTCACACGACCTGTGCGACAATAGCTGGAAACGCCCCTGGTTGTACTTTCATTTTGGTAAGGTACCTCTTCGCATAGCTCAATGTAATGCCATAGCATATAACAATTTGGGGTTCTCTTTTACATATTTCGCGTTTAAACTTGTCGGACTGAGGTGAGCCCAAATCGAAAAGCTGTTGATAGGAAATCCATGAGATCCTTATGATGCCATCGATGTGCTCACTGAGCCAATTCCGCGCAATCAATTTGAAATAGGAGTGCAAAGGCATCCTAAAAAAATGTCAGTTCCGTTAATGTATCAAAAAATGAAACTTTATCATTGAAAATGACAAACAGGATCTGATCACAATTGAAGTCTATTATCAGTTGTCAAATCATCAATGCAAATATACAAAGCCCATAGCCCATAACTGCTCTGCGAATTAAATGCGATCAGCCAGTTTGATCTGCTGGAGTTGCCTGCTCCTGATTTATTGTTGAGAAACAACTGCACATTGCTTTAGCAACCAAGTTTTGAGAACATTTCTAGAATTTTCTCTTATAATCAATCTTCTCGGCCAAAGATTGTCCCAATGTGAAAAACTGTTGTAAATATCTGTGAATTACTTGTTTAAAGCATGCCAGCACTGATCACTTTTTTGTTGAGTTTCTGAATATTCAAGTCTTGAGCAGCAGATTGATGTATTAAATAACCCTCTAGGCTTACTCAGTCCTGATTTACAAGCTTACCAAAAAGTCATTGGCCTCAAATGCTCGCCGCATCAGCCGAAATTTAGCTTTACATAACTTCCATTGATTGCCGTATACGTCATCTTCGGGATGTGGGCGTTGTCAATTATAATAAATAATAGCAAACTTTTATAAATGAAGTTACACCGTCTGCGTTTAAAATGAAATCTGATTGGGCAATTCATTTAGTCTTACGTCTGATGAAGGCCATTGCAACAGAAATAAAGAATCCTTACGAAGACACCCCATCAAAAATGGATTCTGAGAATTATTGTTGAGATTTACTATTACTGGCCATTTTTTATCTAGCTTGAAATTGCACACTGCACGCATAAAATCGGAATTAGTGGTTTCTATCAATATGGATGCAATTAGTGCACACACATCGTAAACAAAATCAACGCTTGTTTATTACGCAATTTGCTTATGTGAAATGGCAACAACAAGAGACAATTGCGGGATTTGTCAGGTTGTCCAATGTGTGATCACAATCACAAGGATCATCTCAGGATAGAAAAAAATTGTGCTTATTTTGGTGAGTAAGGGAATAATAAATGCTATTCATACAAGAATGGACATTAGTATGTTGGTAGAATAATAATAAATAAATAAAATAATAATAAAAATAAATAACGGGATCTGATTGGTCAAATAAATACTGCTCAGCAAAGAAGTAAATACCCGAAGATGACATCAATTTTCAGCAGTGTAAAAATTTGCGAGCATTTCTGGAAGAGGGGTATTTTGCAGGCTTGTAGATCAGCACTGAGTAGGCCTAGAGGGTTGTTCAATACACCAATCTGCTGCTTAAGGCTTGAATATTCACAAGATCAACAAAAAATTGTTCAATGCTGGCATGCTTTAAATAAATATCACCCAAACGTTTTTGTACGTTTTCTTTGGTAGGGATTTCACGCTGGCAAAATCTGTTTAATGAGTGCCATTCAGTCAGAAAACCTACTACCAGAAACTAGATGTCATGTTTTACTTTCAATTGTTCTACAAAAATAAGCTTTATATAACTGAAATCCTAAAGAAACTATCTGAAAATGCTCCTTTAATATTGTCATTAGTAATATCTGGCAATCATAATCCTAAACCAAAATGAGATATATTAATTTTTCCTTTCAGTAGGCAACTTCATCAGCCTGATGTCAGTCAGAACATTGCTCTGCGGTATGCATTGGTCATTCACAATATGTATTTTTCTTTGACATTGATTGTTGATATGCATGGCGCAGCATATTATGGTATTGTGTATATTAGACAGCAAATTTAGCTCTTCAACAACAGAGCCTATGATATCAATGTAAGGCTGTGTAATAGCAGATTTCAAGATGTTGACATTACTATATGGGGCCATTTCTAGCCACATTGGACAGAAGATGAAGTGCAGCATTGATCTAGAAAGGCTTTTAGAATCTAGTCATTCCAGCAACAAACAATTTGATTCCACTCTAGGTGTTGCAAAGCTTTTGAAATCTTTTAGAATTTGGACAGCAATACTGGTTTTTTTATGGCAGGGCAGCGATATGAAATCTTGTTTTCTTCTATTTGGAGACGACATAAGTTATGGGAGATATTAAAGTACTGTTATGCACTGGCAAAGCAATTTGGCAAAAACATCTGTGAGTGTTTGCCTTGGCTGTAGGCAATCTCAGTGCTCTACACAGGTTAGCTGTGTATCAACTGACAGCCAATAAGATCACAGCACTTTGATTAGAGCAATTGCCCTGACTTAGCCACAGCTGTCATGCGTTAGTATTATGCATTGGATCGTAGCAGTAGTAGTAGGTACTAAGTATCAGTGAACTACTAGACAAGCATTACAACCAACAACAGGAGGAAAGCTGGACAAATCATGTAAGACAAGACAGTTTAACCATGATAAATGATATATTTAGTTGACAAGGTATGTATGGGTATATGCTGCTACTGCTACGTGACAACAACTACAAATCTTGTTTTTGACAGATACATACACCACAAGCAATGATCATTATTATTATCAGTGACAAGCAAAAAATAAAATAGCAGCATCAATAATATCCACATCTAGTTCTGTTGAGAGGTTTTCATAACAGTTGAATAATTTGTGTTCTTGTCAGTATGTTTATTTACTGTTCATTTTTCTCCAGTGCTATGGTGTAGACAAATTAGATTAAATCTTTCACATGAAAGTTGTTGTTAGAAGAATTAAAAAGGCTCTAAATTAAACCATCATCTACTCCATCTGCTCTTCGTGACTTCAGCCAATGTTAATTTCATGTCAATCACTACTAATACACAACATCTCACTGTGTCTAAAAGTGGATGAAGCAATTAATCACTTGCGGTGCCTTCTCACATGCTGCGATATCTGTATTAGTTGGGTGTTCCCTGGAAGGGAGAACTCCTAATTTTTTTATATGTCCAACTTCCAGCTTTCCTAGCTTGTCAGTCAATTACCTTTTGGCTTGCAGCAGTACAGGGAGAACCATTCTTTTCTGGTTTAGGTAGTGATGCGTTGCTGACTTGTTTGACGGCTGCTGTTTAACCTGTTCACGGCTCTTGATCAGATTTCTCACCACGTGCTTTGCCAAATATTTCCGTAGGGTTTCTTCTGAAAATGGCAAAATTTTCTATTCCAAGTATTGGGAGACTGTAGCAAACATTTCTGGTAACAACATAACATCAACGTCATCTCAAGTTTGAATAAGTTGCACTGGCGGTCCGTGACTTTTCAAAAATGGCCTTTGGGAAAAGGAACTTTGGACAATTTGGTTTCGCAAATGGACATATAAACAATGGGAACAATACAAAAACGACACTTCCGAAAATATTTAGAATGATAATTTTCACTTTGTGGAGTGTTTTTAATACAGTTACTAGGTCAGCAAGCTCGCCTCATGACCTGCAAATAGCAGGATTAGCTTTTTTCAATTTCCTATACAATACACCACCATTGTGACTATTTGGAGCACAGAGTTGGAAATTATTGAATGCAATATACATTGTCCTTATGAGGGTTGGGTTGTGTGTGCTACTAAGTAAAGTAGACCCAAAATTCCAATCCACATAATGATATTACAAAAAGTAAGTCCAATAATGTCCAACTCTGCGCTACATAGAGTGATATTCTCAATCATAGTAAAGTGGTGGATGTACTGTTTGTCTCAGTGCCAAGTACCAAATGTTGGGCAACAGACACATTACCCATTTCGTTAGAAATGACAAATCCACGGGCTTTTGAATAATCATTTGTGAATTGTTCCATTTGCGAACAGTGCTATTTTCCAAAAGTTTTGTTCAAAACTTGCTTTTTTCAACAGTCATGTTCGAACAGGGCATATCCTGCACTGGCAATGTGTATATTGTTTGGGCAGTCAGCCAAAGATTGTATTAATTCAACTATATCACATTTTTCTTTGTATTGATTTTCGGTTGTCGAAAGTCAAAGTAGCAACTTTATTAATC
>CALYOO010000063.1:41793-110616 GCA_945261195.1 Cryptosula pallasiana
CTTTGTCTAACTTCGCCTTCAATGTTCGACCTCTGCACAGCACTGCAATAAGACAGCCGAACCTCTGCTGGCCGAACCTAGTTTAACTAGTTCGCCCTTCAAAGTTCGAACTTGCTATACACACTGATAACAGCTAACGCAATCGGCAGCTCACTAGTAACTGAGATGGTTAGTCACCATTCCTCAGCATACTAGGTCGACCTGTGGAAGGATTGTATTGCTAGAGCATTAGACACAGTTGCCATTACAGTTCGGGAGGTTGTGCAGGTAGGCCGAGCTACCACCTCACACCCCCACAGTGAAATCCTGCACAATATTATTATAAATATAATGACGGTGGTAAAAGTAATAAATTAAATTATTATAATGGTTGTAGTATGTGGGTAGTATATATAATAATAAAGAATGATAGTTAGATTGTTATGCGATTTTCAAAGCGATTTTTTACTAACTGACCAACTTCCAAGCACTGGCAGGTAATTTCATGTTGGGATGTTGTTGTTAGTAGTTGTTATTAATTCTTCGTTAATATTATTAGTTGCACTGCGATAACATTTTTTACTATTTAGTATGGTGGTAATAATGATAATAATAGCAAGAATACATTGATATCAACAACCATAACTATAATAATCATAAATCATTTTATTATTACTTCTATTGTATTAGATAGTGCGAAAAGTTTTGTCAAATTTTTCTGAAAATTTTTTAAATAGTTTCAGTGGGTAGCAAAATATGTTGTGGATACCATGAGACCAAATTTGCTATTGTGACCTCAATATTTAACTGTTAAAAACAAGTTTTACCAAATGTACTTTTAAGTCAAAAAATGCATGGTAAATGTTCTTTGTTTTTTGCAGGCAATTAGCGGGCAATTAGTGTTGACGCACGCATGAAGCGACGCATGTTATATATATCATGCGTACGCCTCAATAATTATACAATGTATATGTAACAATTATAAATGCTTTGCATTGGCTGTATAACATTATTTTGTAGAAGTAGCTGGACTGCACAAAAAAAACAACAAGTTCTGTATCTCAGTTGATATAGACAGGGGCCATCATCAGAAATCTTGGAATTACTTTAACAATCATAAATAATAATAAATGAATTTAATATAAAATTTCAATAATTAATTAATAAATAATAATTAAAACTAATGGTTATTATTGATGACCTTGCATTTTTGCTATATCATATTTATTACCAATAGCTGTTATCATTCGATGATGTTTTTTTTTCTGGATTAACAGATATAATATTAGATTAATTATGAACCAGAATAAATTAAAACGCTAACGATAACAAATAAATAGCCGCGATACTGACGCCTACTAACCGTAGCGTTTGCTGTAAACCCATTATTTACTTAAAACACGCGGCGCACATGATAAGCCTGCGATGTGTTTGCAATGGTTGTGGTTAGGCTAATTTATATTTGGCTAGGATGAAAAATAATTTTAGTTGGGGCTTCTTTTTGAAAAACCTTCATATTATCAAAATGCATTGAACACACTCCAATAATAATACACCATTCAAATCCTAACTCCTCAGTCTATTTTATAGTCCTATAACAATATGTCGATGCCCTTCAGGGACGTGGTAGGTTTTGGATAAAAAGTCGAAAATTTAAAGGCATTTTCCCAAGTCTATGACTGGAATGAGGAAAATGTTCATAGACAGATGCCTGCGCGGCAGATTGTTCTAGCTATAGCAATTGTATTTTTGTCTCTATGAGCTTTAGTTTAAAAGATATGAAAACAAATGTGATTTTTGGGACTTGAAGAAAATCGCGATTTCAGCGGGACAATTTTTTATAACAATGCTTTTGTTCATATTACACGGCGAATGCAACGGTTTTGCACTATCTAATTGTATCGTTACTACATTTGTTGTTTTTATTTTTGTTATTAATGTCTTTTTATGAACAAATAGATAGTACATATGAACAAATAGATAGTACAGGAATTTCCGCAAGCGAAGCGAAATCGGTGAAAATCTCTCCGGACGTTATCTTGAAATAATTTTTTGGCATTTTTTTCCCGGAATTTCTGTCAGCAGATTTCAAATAGAATGAGATTCAAGACAGCTAGACAAAAAAACGAGACTGCATAGCATAGGTAATGCTAGTCCGCCAAAGTGTTAAATTCATTTGACTCTAAGGCTAGGCTCTGGAGCTGACAAATAAAATTCGAAATCCTTCATGAAAACAATTATTTTCCGAGCACCATGATCAACTTCCGAGCATATTACTAGTTTATTATTTTCGGAAAAATTCTAATCATGTCATTGCTGCATGTTATAATTGGTTTGGTGTAACTTTTATGGTTGAAAATTGGTGTTTCTAAAACTTACTGGTAATTATTTTTGTTTAACTTTTTTCCGCGATTCGAGCGGAAACGCTAAATTGTTGCCAAGAATTCAACACGCAGTGCGGGGTGTTTGGCATATCTGAGTGATTCTATTTCAGGTGATTTTTGAGTCGACGACTACGGTGCAATCTGCAATCCAGTTTTGATTTACGCAAAGATTTGTGAAAATTACACGATCACCTTAGTCATTGAAATAAATCAAATTGGTAAATGGTATTTGTTTTTCCAACATAATTTATATTTTTATCATATGACAGACATAAAACAGAGCTAACAATACACGTTGAAAAATATTATTCAGTAATAATAAGAGCAATCTATTTAACAATAATAATATTGAAAGTTATTTGCTTTGTTTATTATTATTATTTTATTAAAGTTACAGTGAATAGAAAAAATATATACCTAGTACTACTATAGAAAAAAATTATCTTCATCTTTGGCTGTGCTCTTCTTCTTCTCATGGTTTCTATGTTGTCCTGTAAAATATGGAAGTAATAATGATAATAATATTATTATTATGTGACAGATTTTTTTCAATTATCATTATTATTACTATGCAGCAACTACAAAACAAGGCTCGCACGCATTCTTATATAACGTCATGCTCGACTGATCCGCCTGCTAATTACATAGAGTTATAAAATAATTAGTGCTGTAAGGTCTTTTTGAAATTAATTTTTATGTGGTTTTAAATAATGCTACATGGAAAATTTTGGTAGCATTCTGGTGGCAAGACGTCATACTATACTCTGAAGCTATTTTTAGGAACTTGAAAAAAAATTTTTTTTCTTTTTGGAGTATCTAGAACAAACCAGCATTTCAGCGGCACATACATATCATCTTGAGACTTATCAGCATTGTTAGGTAAGATTACTAAACTGCTCTAGGTTGGTATATGATGTAGTTTGATTGATGGTGAATGATCCAACTCCGTGTTGTACTGTAGAAGACTAGTCGTTTGGTCGACAACTGTTTGGTCGAAAGCCTGATTTGTCAAACACATTTTTGTCGAAATAATAAGATCGTTGATCTAAAATTTAGGATCATTTGTCGAAAGTCGATGCTTGATAGTGTTAAAAAAACTGGGAGTTGGTTTCTCTCAATGACTTATTTATCAACCACGTCTGTAATAAATAGGTCAATCATAGATAGTATTATTGTCAGTATCATTAGTTTTTATTTCTCTGTCGCTTGAATGAAGTTGTTTCCTTTAGAAAATTGTTAAAATGAAATGCAATTAAAACATACCTACTTTTATCAAACTGGTTTAACAGAGGTTGACCCCCTTTACTGGCAGAATATTATCGAGTAAATAACTCCCATTTAGCTGGTTATGTGTATAAGATCAATTTAGTCCGTAGCTAGCAACAGGCCGGTCAATTTGCTCGAGTTCAGAGATAAGCACAGATTAACGAACAACACTAAAATTCAAGATGTTATCAACTTGAACAGAAGCTCACTATCCATCCTTTACGTTGGTGAAAGAAAAGGAGAATGAATTGAGTGAAAGTGAGCAGTGATAAATATAGAGCTAGTACTAAGTTGCTCTTGTAGATACCAAAAGTTAACGAATGAGTACCGAATTTAAGCAAGTGAATATATAGACAGCTTGATGACATTCACCTAGACCGATACAGGACCATGTACATTGTTACGTACATTGATGCAGTTAGGGTTTTAGGAGTCAGTGATACAACTAAGTAAATCAGGACGAACATGAACCCTCAAGTTTTTGTACAGACCAATAGCAGACATGTTTTTATGCTTATAAACGTAAGTAGAATTTTTGAAATACTTCGGTTGTAATATCAATTTATAAGAATTTTGTGCTAATCCCAAATCAGAAAATGCATACGCAATAGATGAGCAATTGATTCAACAATGCTTATCCATCATAGCTTTGAAACAAGTGCGAGGTGAGAGAAAAACAACTTAGTTGCCCACAGCTGACATTTGGATAATATTGCCATACAAAGTCACTTCTGGCTTTCAGAGTAGGTACTGGAGGCCATTTTATTTTCAATTTCTTTACTATCATTCTACTCTACTGCCTTACAGATTATAACTTAATTATTGTAACTGAGGTTTTTGTTACTAACCTTCCCATATCTAGAATGATGTGGATTATGTATTTAGCGTATTAAATTTATGAGGAGCGCATAAATAAGCCATAATAGCTTTTGTAGTTAGATAGACAATTGCATGAGAATTAATTGGTAGATGGGCAAAGAAAACTTGCAATAGTAATATTTTACCAAATCTATGTCTTAATTTAAATTTTAAAGAAAAAGAATAAAATGCATATGTATGTGTGAAACCATAGGATGAAGTAACTATGCAAAGTGTAACAAAATGAGAAAAAGATAAGAAGAGACTTGAGCACAATTAAATGACAATATGAAACAATAGATGCAGTAAAGAGTTTTGATAAATCATAACTTTACAGCATCTTTTAGAAATCTAGAAACTGATAATTTCTTTAGTGCTAACTTATTCCGAAGTATGTCTAGTTCATAGTGTCGGCTTCTAGCAGCTGCTGTTTGTGCTCTAATGTCCTGCTCATCTAACACCAAAGCTACTTGATAGTTGGCATTTTTCATTTCTCCATACAATATGGTAAATAAAAAATGTAAGTTCGGGTTGTTATGGGGCAGAAGGCCATTTAATCGTCGGTGCCAGTCTTCTAAGTCATTATTAGTCCGAATTTTTATTCTGAACACATTCCAGTCATTGGGATGCCATGCAAAGTTTTTTAAAGTACTGCTTCAAGGCAAACAGTGGATGCACTTCCTCACCACTCCTTTCAGCCTGTCGCCATATATAGCCATCTGCAGTCTGGGCATATTCAACAGGGACAAATGCCGAAGCAAATAGCATTTTCACTGCAGTATTTACACCCTCTCTCTCAATATAGACTAACTAAGCCATAGTTATACATATTTCTATAAATTGGTTGGCAGAAATGTAAGTGGCAGCCTGTACATTTCATTCCAGGGAAAGAAGCTCTTAGAGCAATCCATGTTGCTGCAGAACAAAAATTTTGGTCGGAGTACAGCACAACCCAATTTTGAAGGATATGAGACAGTTACATAATATGACGCACTTCGGTGAAGTTATGGCTATAAATTTACTGATTTAATCTTGCACTCTCATTTTTGAATTATAACTTGTTTCATCACTGTATTCACCTACCAATAACGAAACATTTAGTGTATTATTTATGATAGAATAATTGATGATAAATTAATGTTTGCTCTCACCTAACTCAAAATCAACCGTGGCATACTTCATTGCGCAGTTTGGTAACAGCTCCTTTACCTTCTGAAATACCTACGGTGTAACCCGAGAATACACGTCAATTGTTTCAAAGCAATAGTTTTGGTAGTAAAATTTGTGACCTGTTTGTTAAAAGGTATGTTGATCAATGAGTAGATCAACTGTTGCTTGGTCACAAAGAGACTGGAGGTCCTGTTGTCTCAAAAACTACAGAACTTACAAGTTATTGTTTTGTTCACATAACTACTCGTATTATGAAACCGTGACCTAAGAATATTATGCAAACAAGAGTTAATGTACTCAAAAATAATTTCCATGGCTTAAGCTCAATCATAATTTCCATTCTGTGAAGCATCGACATATCCCACTCAATAGCAATTCTGAGTAATATGCTGGTGCTGGTAATATCTGAATAATTTGTTTTCGGTTAATCGTAAGAAAAGATATTGCATGCTCAAATAACTTGTAAATGTGATTCTCGAAATTATAGCTATCATTTTATGATTTTCTACAAATGACTATAACTTTGGTATTTTGGGTTTAGGCTTGCGGATTAACACACCTCCATGTAGTCTGTGCGTCTCCTCCTAGTCACAAGGACAAACAGCAATGGCAACTGTTTCTTTGAGTTGCCATGACTGATGAAAGCATGCAGGGACAACAGTTGCTGAAAAGGTTTTTCACTGCTTTGAAGGTCGCATCGACATACCAAGTCTTTGCTGTAGCAAGGAGTTTAAGTTGTTATACTGTGGCAAGCAATATACTTCTTTCTGTGATAGTTAGGATATCAGCTTGCAAAAACTCATCTGGCACGGCTTGTTGCATCAGCTGAATAAATACACATTTTTTAGGGTATATATATATACACACACAATGCATTCAATTGATGCAGATTCGAGCAAAAAAATTGGAAAAAAGTATCATAAAAAATTTTTGGAAAATTCGCTAGCTTTTTTATGGATTTTTCATCGTCAGCAAAATAGAGTGAAATAGAGTGATTGTGTTCTGTATAAAGCACACAATAGAAAATTTTTTGTAATGTTAGTCACGGAGAGATCACTTTTACATACATGTAGCTTGGGAGCTGTAGTAGTACATGATGTACAATATAATGAGCCTTCATCATAAAACCAAAGGTCTATTACCTCAAAGTCTTTTTCTTTAGGATGGATGGGTCATCCTTTCTCTCGTGCTCTGTTCGCCAGTCTAATCAAGTTGTTTCTCTGCACACCTTGCACCCCATTGATGATAAGTGGTTGAAGGTGATTGTCCACCACCGTAGCAGCACTGTCAAATGATTCTTCTTTGCCACACTTTTTACCTATAAGTTCCAAAGACATATTGACATTACATGTATATTCACTCATTTTTGAAGGCGTGACAACAATTCTTTTATGACATAGGTTCTAACAGCCAGCCTATCTCTGATATTCGACAAAATAGAGAAATGGTGATTGAGCAGGGTACATTTAAAACAGATTTCTCTATATGTGATTGCCCCCAACTTTGAAAAGATAAATCTGAGCTTGAAGCAAAGCTATTGATAGCATCAACAACATTGATTTGTGGCGAATAATTGAGTCCAGTGCATACACTTTACAAGAGAGCGATTCAACTGGAACACATGGCGTGGAAGCTGGAAAACTTAGTGGACTAAATCTCATCTCGAATTTTAGGTAGTTGAAAAACTTACCTGCTTTATTTGGACTTTCTTTTGTTCAAAATTGAAGGTAGCGGTGCAGCAATGCAAACCAGAACCTTTTCTGTAAAACTTTGGAATTACACTTTCGTTTGGAATAGATCCAATAAACAGACATGCTTTCATCAGCACATGTGCGCTCCTTGTTGGTTGTATAGATGTACCCAATACTGGAAACCAAGAGTCTTTGCCTTGCTTGCTGCATTTGGTAAGGAGCATATATTCATGAGTTCTAAAAAATTGTACGAAGTTACATAAACAATATATATTTTTTTAAAGCAGTTGTCGCTATACAGTTTACTAAGAATACTGGCATTGGAAATAATTCACCTGGTATGAACAGTGTAGACTCTCATACTACATAAGCATATATTACCATGTCAAAAATATTTCCAGAGCTCTAAATTCATAAAAATGAGTGCATGTGGAAGAAACTTTATCTTACTATGTAGCAGGTATAGGTTCTGCATTTGTTGATGTTACTGCTAGGTGTCTACCTTGATTCAATCCAGATCTGTTACTCATTTGTTTCAGTAGAGGTTCATTGAAATCCCTGATTGAAATATTGTCAAAAAACAAAATCATTTACAAAAATTGATTTTGTACGATAATTGTAAAGTAAAACTCATTGGCAAAAAATTATTGGTATGAGATTGTTCCTTTTTCATGCAATAAGATAACTACTGTCTGACATTGTTACCCATTTATCTCTACAAGCATTACGGCAGCTCAATCAAGAACAACAACAACAACAAACAGTAGGAGGGTACTTGCTATGTCAAGTTCAAGTCACCTGGATCTGCAAGTCCAGAATTTAGGAGTCAATATATAAAAACAAGCTTTTCCTCCTTTTTTATTCCAAGCCTCTTCCCAATCATGAAATGTACCATCAGATGAAGTATGCAATTCGCTTTATAAAAGAAGCTAAAGACTCATGAAATTTCAAAAGTTTGAATTATTCGCCGATTAATTCGTAACAAATTGATTGTTTGAAATATTATTTGTGCCAACCCTGAAAAGAGTCTTTAATACTTAATTCTCTCACCTTATATGCTTATTTATAGCAATGGTTCTTCAGAGCAACATCTAATGCATGTCATATAGATTTGGTTGTACCCTAGTTGTATGCAATAGGCATCAACTGCAGGTAGGTACTAGATAACTGCAATAAGAAACGTATGGTGTTCTATGCCTGAGTTTACGTGTCCATAAACAGTGTTGTTTAATTCTCCCATTTTATTTTAGTATATATCTCCTTGATGGTAGTTAAAGTCTTCAAGTTAACTACATTTTAGTAATCAGAAATAAAATAGTATTATGATCATATGCAGTTAGAGTGATTGGTTGATATATTGTCTGTTCATTTAATAACAATCCATAGCATAGCCGAAAATGTTGTATCAAAACTTATACAAATTGTTGGAGTTGCATACTCAATGACTAATTAGACACGAGGAGACAACTCCAATATGATAATTTTATAATTAAAATATATTTATTTAAATTAATAATCAATATATTATTCATTAGTTGTGATTGTCATAATAAATAATCACAATAATAATAATAACCGCTATCATTTCATTATCAATAATTATTGTCAGATCATAGGCCATAGGAGTAGTAGTAGTGATTAATTATTATTTATTATTGTTAATTTACTGTCTGCTGTGTGTTTTAATGTTGATAAAACCAAATTTTTGGTTATTATTGTTATTTATATCTTACTCATATTAATTTAAACATTACCTGATTATTATTATCATTGTCATGTCATAAACGGAATTATATGGTTTTTTAGACATTTTGAAGAAGTCAGGTGAATCACGTGGTGTTTCGATAAAAAAAATCCTGTTTCGACAAATGATCTAGTTATTTCGACCAAAATGTTTTCGACAAATCCGGATTTTTACATAAAGGTTGTCGATGAAAGAACCAATTACCGTACTGTAGACGTGATAATAAAAATTTATAGCCACGATAATGTTAACTAGTAATTTTTAATTATTTTCATTTTTTTTAAGGTTCTTATTATTATGGTTCTTTATATTAAAACAGCGGTGCTCAACCGTTTGTTAGTGTGGGCCATATAGCATCTCATGAACATTATGGGAGCCACCACTTCAAAGTGTTTGCCAATTGTAATAAAGCCATGTATACAAATGTTGTTAGTGAGTTAACAATGAAGTTGATTCGAAACTTTATTGAATATTGATTAGAAAGTTTAATAACAAGCACAAAGAACCAAATCCAAAAACTTACCTCTTTGCCTACACAAAACTTTTGTCAAAAAGGCAGTGGGAGAAAAGTCAGTGTTGATTATTTCATAGACCACATTTATTTAATGGGTGTACAAAACTGGTCTTGTAGGTGTTTTGTTTTCAAACTGACCGGTTTTATTTATTCTTTAGCGCTTAACTGACCGTAAAAACTGTAACAATAATTAAGCAAAGCGTTAAAAACAGTAATATGATAAGTTGTAATAAAATAATACAAAAATTCGGTGAAGCAATTAAATGTGGTATTATAAAACGTAGATCGTCAAGCAATAAGAACGAAGGCATATCATGACTGCGTAAAATACAGTTAGTTATATTAAAGAAACATACCTCGTGCTCTCACTAGTACAACCAGAACTGTGTTTTATTACCATGTGTTTGAGTCAAAATTTTGTACATATGGTGGCAAGTGACAGTAGTGATGCCTTCTAAATAGAACTTGGACTGTTTATTGAATGATGTTAATTTTTTTTGATACCTTTTGGCAATCTTGCTGTTGACAAATATCTATTACAAAATTGTTGCTAAACTATTAAAAAAATTGGTAGGCATCACTGATTCATAGCTATTATTGGGTTGTGCAAAGTACACATAGCATTGGGTGATCTTGGTACGTTCGAGTCATGGTACGCCTAATTAATCATCGCGTTACCTATGCAATCGGCAGCCCACACAAACAGCAACGCACACCGGATCTGCAAACAGCTGACCAAAAGGTTGCAAAACTGGCCGATTCTGATTTATAAAAACACTATGAATAGGCCAAATAGAACGTAATTAAAAAGCAATGAAATTGTGTTTACAACGGGATACCTGGCATTTCTTATTTTGTACAGACGCTGCTGACTGCATTTTGAAGAAGCCAGCTTGTCAATTCTAGCTTGCTCTGCTGGTACAATTACAAAAAAAAAAATCGGTATTATTTTCTATTGTTTTGGAATGTTCCAAAGAATAATTCAGCTACAACATTGATGGACGTATTATCAAAATATTTTGCAAAGTATATATGTATTGTAATAAATTAGAATAAATTATTGTTGAATTTTCTAGTTTTGCTACGTTTTTGCTGCTCATTGAATGTTTTTGAATCCTCAAATTTGTGTCTGAGTTTCATCTATGCAAATTAAACTATTGTCTAAAACGCTTTGTGTCTAGTTCAATTTTTAAAGCTTGACAATTTTACAATAGTAAGTTGATTTGTATAGATGTCAAAAAACCTCAATGAGGATTAATAATTATTAACAATTTTTTTTCGAATGAAAAACAGGGAGTACGGATAACAATAACAATTGTAATAATAATAATTACATTAATATTTATAACAATAACGGTTCTAACGATACATTAAGTTACAATAATGAATTTATTTTTAATTGTTATTAATATTAATATTATTATCACTGTTATTATTATTGGTGTTATTGTTGTTATTATCATTCCAATTAAATTTTGAGTGTTATTTACACAAATACCATGTTATTGTTATTATAAATAAATTATAAATTAAATAATATATATATTCGTATAAACTGCATATTATTTGTAACTCATTTATAATGATACTAAGAATAGTAATAAAATTTATTATATGTTTACTTTTTCGCATCATTTTAATTATTATTGTTGTAATTATTACTATTGCAGTTATCAGTGTTATTTTTTTTTTGTACTGCCCTCACTGCTTTTCAGTCGCACAAATCAATAATATACAAATATAACATGCATGTATCATATGTATATATATATAAATTGTTATTAATGTTAAATGTATGAATAAAATAGTGTTGAGCTAGTATTAATTCATACAGCAGGGGGACCGAAATCAACTAAGCATTGTATAAATCTCCCACATTATCTTCAGTTATGGAAGGGTAAAACTCTACCACATCAAAGCAGATGAAAAAAGAGTCTCTTTTATGTCTGGTGTTATTAAACCACTGAAGTACAGACCAAGTGTTTCTCCACAAATTGATTTTATTTTTATCAACTACCATTTTAATTATTTTGGCGAAAATGGCTTTGCTAATATGCCGAGTTTCCAATTTAGCAGGGTTTATTAGGCGGCATGATGGGTTGAGGAAATTGGGTTTATGATAATTTAGTGCCATTTTTTTCAGCTCTACCATCATTAGTTACTATGTTCAGGGTACCAACGTGTGTTCACAAATTGCGAGCTGAAACTTGTGTCATTGTCAGGAATCGATGGGTGTTGTTAGCTTCCGGCATGCTTTCTCACTAAATGTTACAGCATTTCCATAGAGATTACATTTACTGTCACATGAATTTTATATGCTTTTGACTAGACTTTCTCATATTGTTTATACATGGTTTGCTCTTAGTGTGCTTCATGTTGCGTGCCTGCAGCCTAGAGGTGGAAAGAATAGCTTCTTATGAAATTGAGCATTTTGGAGATACGCATTTTGTATTGTATTCCACTACAATTCAGTATTTACACTTCGAGATCGAGGTAAACTTTTCACTGTTGTCTCAAGTGAGAAAAAATTACATGCAGCAAATTGGAGGGAGCATGAGATAGTCGAAAACCGGTATTTAGGCAATAATTTCAATTGTTTTCAACTAGACTTGGCTAAACTGGCATGTTTTTATACTTGACAAAAAGTGAGAGAACTGGGTACATAGATAAAGTCCTGCTTGAAAAGTTGCTAATGGTAACTCTAATTATTGCAAGAAACCTTCATATTCACTGTTTCAGCTACATAGTTGCTGATGCCCTGTTAGATCTGACAAATATAATGTGCGTTTTTGGGCTCTGCGTTCAGTTACCATTCATATAATAATTCTTTCAAGTGCCAACTTTAGGCTTCATTGATAAGCTTTGCAAGTGTTGAATCTGTCTAATGTAAGTTTGTAGGTAGATTCCACTCTTTTTGTATATGCAACGCGAAAACACTTCATACATCCATTATTTGTGCTCTTTTTTCCTGTGTTGCATCGGCTATTAGTTCTAAGCACCTATTATTGTGAATGTCAAGTTTGTTTTCCATTCTGTTGATTGCTTTGTTTCTCTTGTCTTTGTGGGACCTTCCATGTCTTTTGCTGCTTCGCAGCTTATAATGCATTTCCTTTTTTTTCATGTTGTCATGCTGGATATCGTTATCGTGCATTTTATAATGCTATATGTGATTGTCGTTTTTGTTTATTCGTAAAACTAGATTCTTGGGCATATGTATGACCTTTTTCATTTTTGTTTCTTTTTTTGGTGGTCATCTTGCAGTGACTTTTCCTTTTTTGACACATGCTTGATGGAGATGATTTTCTTCAGTTTTTTTGTCAAATGAGGATAAAAATATTTATTATATTTTCTCCTGAAACATTCAAACTTCTTGATACTCAAGAGGTTCCTTGCTGTTTTTGGAGGTTACCTGGTTTATTTCCTTGTCTTTTGAGCCCAAGTCAAGTTCTATGCTTTGTGTGATTGATTTGGTTTTCGATTTTCTTGAGTACACCATTCTTCAACATATCCATATTTTCTTTTAATTTTTGGTTCTTCGTGGTTATCCCACTCTGACCTCTCATTTCTTGTTTGTGTTTTACATCAAGACATCTTTTTTGAGTTACTGCAAATGATAGTCAATCTTTAAATTTTCACCTCTTCTGGAGTGGCAAATTCCACCTGTAGTAGAACTGATATCCGGTATCATCTATACAGCTACAGAATTGTTTTTTCATGTAACTTTTTTATGAAGTTCTTGGAAAACTTTACAAACAAAATTGTGTTTTTTCTAAAACTTTCCCCGTCAGTGAAGTTGGTTTTACCATTTCTCAGCATTCTAATTTCTTCAGTGACCTTGATGCTTGCTTGCAATTAGTTTGTTTCCAACTATTCGAGTTAGGCATCACTTCTACAGTCGTGAAACTGTTGATTTAGTGTACAACCGGTTTGGTGTTTGATGTTCTACCAGTAATGCAATAAATTCTGTCCCATAATCTTTAACATGTGCAGTTAACTTTCAACACGCTGCTAATATTTTGTTACTGAGCAGCTTGGTGTATTGACACCATTCAAAAACCATATTTGTTAGCAGCTCATTACGCTGATGTTTTTTGTTTAGTAGCCTTGTCATACCACATTTTGCCACTGCAATGCTGATCACCTCGCAAAAACAATTTAAGTTTCCCTCCCAATTTTTAATCGGTGCTGTTCGTATTTACATGAACATATACCAAAGCACAAATTTCAGTGCTGTCCCTTACGATTTACAATTTATGGAGCTTCCTTTTAAAAAAATATTTGATAGAACAATTACAATTATCGAACAACCATCAACGATACATTTTTTTAGTAGTAGTTTCGGTGACAGAAGCATAAGTATGGTGATGCCATATTATTATATTGCTTATTGTCGTCATAATTATTATTGTTATCAATCAGTGGATGGTAGTAGTTGATGTTGTTATTTTCCTAAATAATAGTGAGAAAATGTAGCAAACATTTATCTGATGTAGCAGCTGTTAATTGCAAACGTTGAATCAAATGTTCAATAACATGACCTTTAAATACTGTTTGTTCTCAAAATAATTTTTTGGAATAAAAGTTAATAAATTATTATTTTCTAAGAGCTTGTAATAAAGCCTTATTACCGTAGCCAATATACGAGGATTTCGGAGTCATTTTGAATTGAAGATCTCAGCAACACACCTTTGACTGGCATGTTATGTAACCTGCCGTTTAATGTAAATTTGGTTCCACTCTGTCAATAACCACGTGCTCGTCACATAGCCACCACCGTAATTCCTGTGATGTAGCTAAATCAAAGTTTAGGCCAACTTTTAATTCACCTCAAGGTCGCTTGAGGAATGGCTAGATTTTTGTGAAAGTTCTAGCACTTGTTTGATTAGAATTCCTGTTTATTGCTACGCATATGGGACAAATCATGAATTGGGAATCCAAACAAGGATTTGTTTTAGTCGGGAACTATCATTTTTTTGCAAAATAATGTGTCATTTTCTTAAAAATGATTATCATCGCTGAAACCAGTTCTTTGCCGATATTGTCTTTCCTCCACTTGTACCGTTTGGGGCAATGTAATTATCATAAGTATTGTAAAATAAGTATTTGGGGGTCATAGGTAGTTGTGAAAAAATATTCAAATAAAACTTGAGGTTACCTATTTGATAATATATAACTGGCAAGTACAATTTTTAGTTTCAAAACATCTTGGTTTTTTTTGAGTTATGAATTTTTTTCTTTCCGTTTGCATTTAAAACATGTATTTTCAGTTGCATTAGAAAAATGAAAGCAATCTCCAACAAGCTCCTAAATAGTCATATGATAAATAATCAAACAAAATCTAACTGAAAGCTCAAAAACATCTGCTCGCTTGAGCTCATAATACCTATTAACTAACAAAAGCTATATTTAGTGATCATATTTCACGTAATTAGGACAAGATTAGATTTAGCCTAGGCTGGTCATAATGATTTCATTCGGTAGTGATAGAACCACTTCAGGCTGTCTTCCTATTGAAGCCAACCTTCTGCAAACTATTAGCTATTTTACGCTTTGTGCTTCTTTGACAAGCATAAATTTTTTTACGGTATTGTTTAGCTAGGTAACCGAAGTTTGTCACATACTATGATCATGCATTACATGAGGTGTTCTCAAATCAGTTTCACCTCTCGCCGCATATCTTTAGGACCGTGAGAAATCAGCTCCCCATCTTTCATGCACTTATACTATACTATTGATCCCTTTCTCTCAAAGTTTGCAACATAATTTTTTGTACAAAGAGTTGCAGTGATTCGTTTATAGCTTTTTGTTGTTATACATATTACCACATAATAAATATTTGTGTTCCACACCCGTCAAACAATAATTTACATTTCAGCAGTAAAATTACAACATTAACTTAGCTAACCTTGTTGCTTCCCATAAATCGCCTATAATTTCGTCGCCAAGCGTTCTTGCAGAAACTGAATGGATATTAGCATCGATCTGCCGTTAGCTGTATAAAAAGGACATGGTTTTAATCCTCTAGGTGATTGTTGCCATCGACTGCCATTCTGAAAATGACGTTCTTCAGATAGTTTTCATTTTTTATACACATAGATTTGGACTTCTCTCTAAAAGAGATTAGATTGTTTTAGATACTGTGTCGTGTATTGACAGCTGAGTTGTCTGTAGTTTTATATAGCCATGTCGATGAAAGTAAACTGTTCTCTCACCTTAGCTTGCGAAACATCCATTCCCAGCTTTTACCTACTACAGATCTTGATGAGATGTATCTGTACCGAAACAATCAACGATTTAACTAACCACATAACAAAGCACAACTTATATCAACCTACATCAACATATTTTTGCTTGCCTCATCATATTCTAGGGAATTATTACTCTACTCAAAATAAAAGAAGACAATTTTCAGTGGTTTGAAAGAGTTACAGCAAAAAAACTTTCATGTTTTACCTGTTCAGAATTCGCCAGCTGGCTCAAATCCCCAGAGCACAGCTCCGAAAACAATCCCCAGTTGCTCATGCTGTAGCTTGGTCAGTCCAAAAAACTAGACAATGTTAGGATGACGTAATTTTTTTAAAATATAATGTAATATTACTATTACATTGGTCAAATATTATCAAGAACAATCCACAGTTTTTAAACGCAATCATCATAAGAAATGCATTAAATGCACTAACCGAAGAGTTCCACACTCCTCGTGTACATACATTTGTAAACTGCCCTCTGAAAACTTCCACTGCCACAGGTGCACACAACCATTTCTCTCGAAAAGGACTTTCCTTCACCGCCCCCCTCTTCCGATTGCCTTTTCAAGAGCAACATTGGTTTAAAACTGTCAATAAACTTAATACTTTCATTTAGCATTACTTTCGTTGAGCATTACTTTAGTTGAGAATTAATTTAGTTGAGCATTACTTTTGCTGAGCATTACTTTTGCTGAGCATTATTTTCGTTTAGCATTACTTTAGTTGAGCATTACTTTTGTTGACCATTTCTTTCGTTGAACATTAATTTCATTGAACATTACTTTCTTTGAACATTACTTTCGTTGAGCATTACTTTTGTTGAGCATTACTTTCGTTAAACATTAGTTTCGTTGAGGAATAACATATATTTTCTGCATACAATACAATGAACCACATGGTCTGTTTTTACTGCAACATTGATTAGAATAAGTTTTCCCCCGGAACTATGCTGCTTTTTCCTTGTAGTAGGCGACCTCTGTCTGTATGAGTCGGGCCTCTGCACGGGCTTCGGAAATGTCGACTCCCACCATCTGTTGCTTTAGCACTTCAACCGTCATTTTTGCCAGTTCAGCTTTTAGATAAATTTTTTAGATAAACCTTTTAGATAAATTGTTAAAGTCTGCGCTTCTAGAAGTGATGTGCGAAAACTGCTTCTGTTATCACAGTAAGTATGCTATGGAAAAGTTCCGAATGTCCGTATTGCAGGTAGCAGATTTTACTACGAATAGTGTGATAGCAAGTTAGTCAAACATAACTGAAATGCAAAATTGATAAACCAATCTGTACATTGCACAGAACTAACAACACTGTCAAGTGACTTGTAAGTCATGGTTAGTTCTTGCCCACACTTCAGATCAAGAGTCATGCTGTCTCCTTTGTTGTAAGAATTTGCTTTTGCGGAGTTATATGTTGGTGACTCTATGGGACTAGCTGAAGGCAGGTGCAGCAAATTCCTGTAAGTCTTCATTTGTCCAACAGATAAGTACGTGCATTGCTTGTTGATGTTTGTTTTTCATTAAGGAATATACTTCCTGGCCCAATGAACAATCAGAAGAGACGATTTATTTCATATACACTGATGCCATTTTGGCTATATGACATCATTAGTAGAAAAGAAAGGAGACCACTTCCCGCTTGCATTGTTAGCAAAATAAGAGATATTTTTAGACCCGAGGAAGCAGAAGATGAAGAAACTTTTGCTGATTGGGTTTGGAGAGGATTTTGTTATGGTGACACTAACATGCAATAATTTAAATTGGCTTGTTTATGAAAATTAATTTTTGTTTTAAAATTGTTACAGCAGATACTATAGCATCAAAGTTACTTTAGTGACTATTGTCAGTTTTTGTTTATCAACCTTTCCTTTGTTTGTAATCCTCCGCTGTGCGGCTGTTTCCTCTCCACCACATCACCAGTTGGCGATTTACTTTCTCACGACGATAAAGAACTGCTAGAATTAATCTGCAAATCTCACCGGCCAATCGGTCTCTTCAAAACTGTACACTTGCATTACTTTTAGTATGAAATAAACAGCTAATTTTCCTAGTGAGTTAATCTCCACTACAAAGACACTGATGTGAAATACATTGCTCTCATGACATTGCAGCTGAGCATGTGCATCTTTGGGGCGGATAGATTTAAGACTGAATGAAAACTTTCTTAAGTGCTTGTATTCATTGAGCTGGCTTTAGCTACGTCGTTTAGAAACAGGGTTTTGGTGAAATCACCTTGGAGCCATATGTCAACAGGGCTGCCTGCAGTGAAAAGCTTCAAATGACACAATTGGAAAATCGCTTGTGTATAAATAGTGGGATAGTCATTTCGTAAGTACCCTCAATATGTTTAACAGAATGGTATGTTGGCTGTTTATAACTCATTTACCTGAAGTAATAATGGCATACCCTACAGCCCAAATGCCTATAAAGTCCACCAATAAAATGCTAGTCATAACTAACATAACTTTTATACTTCAAGGAAACATAACCTGCTTCGATCCAACTTCGGTTTAGCTGACCATGTAGACATTTTGGAAATACGCTGCCGGTGTGTGTATGTGTGTTTGTGACAAGGTTGAGCACTGAAGTAAAGGCAGCAAGCCTAGTTTCCTTCTCAGTGGAAAAGCTGACAGCCCAGTACAAGTGGTTCACTAGGTTTTTGGTCCAATTTTTCAAAGCATGAAAACCTGCAACCTTGGATTGCTCCACTATTTTTTCCTTCATACCTGCCCAGTTTAAAAGTTACATGTAGTGGCCATGACAATTAATTGCAGGATGAATGCAAAAGACAGAAAACAGAGCTGTTATTCAGCATTATTTACAAGATTTACTAAGCTATTCTTATACGCCCCAGAAGTTACAACTGCCATTTATAAAATGTATTTGAAACATGGCAACAGCTTACAGTGGGTTAAGCTAAGCTGTGATATAAGATAAGAATTGAGTCTTCAAATGCCAGCAACATAAGTGGTGTCATGGTTAAGTGTCAGTTGGAGATTACGAAGAAATAGTTAGCATGACTATTACCAACACAGTATGATTGTTATAAAGAGTAAAACATTTCCACACATTTCTTTCAAGACTGCAATAACGCTACGAGTATAAACAACCAAATTAACAGATAAAACAACAAAATGAGAAAATCAATGATTATATATACTAGGATACATTCCTCAGTGATAAGAAGTTAACAGACTCTTTTGGTGAGTATAGCATTTTTAATGCTCTAATACGCTTTTATTCAACAAGTATTTGGCCTGACAAAGACATGTTGGGTAATTGGTTGCTTATCTGCAGTTCATCAAAATTCATTTTGTGCTCGTGCAAGAGCCTATGTGAAACAACAATCATTTTTCTATTAATGTTATGTGTTTGCAGCCGTAACTTACTAATTTTAAATCTTATTAAAGTTTAATAATCTCTGGGTTGGTGAGCTAACCATGTGCTAACTGAAGGCTAGCATTCAGTCCTTCTGCCGGATTTGCACTGGCCGCATGGGTTAGCTAGAAACCATTGAGTATATATGCCGTAAATATCTACACTCACAGAATTGGGTTCATAAGAATGTTTACCAATAGTTGCATCTTTGCGAGTGAAGTTTTTCATTGTAAATGGCTGTTTTTTATCAACTTCATACATGACAAGGCTGGAACAATAAAGGTAACGGCAGTGATGCAAAAAGTCAAACACGAGTTTGACTAAATGCTACTTAACAAATGACTGTCTTTCAGAAAATGATTTTAGCTTACGTAGTATATGATGAACATGCTAGCGAGTCATGTGTCATATCGTATATGTTCATTGAAACAAAAATAGTAAATTAAAAACCCCACTTTTAGCTATGTGCCACGGATCAATATAGTGATCAACACCCCATTGCTCTCTGATGACCTTAGCAACACTTCTGTTGCGATCTGTTGTGGAGTTAACATTAGCTCCCTGTTTGATCAATTAAGCTTGGTAACATGTTTGTGTTATAATTCAGAGCACAGAACTTTGGAGTTCTCAAATGGAGGTTGAGAGCTTCAAAAGATGCCAATAATTTGGATGGACAAAAAATATGGACTACAAACAAGTTCTAGCAATTGAGAATTATATTACCTTTACCAACTCGCTAGCGAGAATGAGATTGTTCTGACAATCCATGAAAGATACGATTCCATAGAGCACACTTTGTCCTATAAATGGACTGTTATAAATGACGACCACTAGTGCAATGTAATATGATGGGACATCTTTTGGCTTACCACTTGATCCGTTGATTTTAGTCCGAACAGAAACTATATGACTTGCCTGTGAGTCATGCCTTCTATCTGCTGCAAGAGAAAGACTGTGGTTGCTTATGGTGTTCGACTGCTCATTGATGTATTCTTGGCACTCTAACAATGACCTTGAGAAAATGAGGAAATTTTTAGATGGCAAAACAAGTTTCTTTAAAACTTTCGTGTAAAACCCAGTGACTGCTTCAACGAGGAAGCATAGTTAATTTGATGTATTCACGCCGAATATGAAACCTTTCTGGTTAGTCAGGTTTGTATGATAGGGAGGGTTGGTCACATTAAAAGAGCTCAAGAACTGCAAAATCTTTGCAGCAGAGGAACCAGTGAAAAGTGCACTGGCAGCAATAAGCACATTGGTCAGGTGACTTCTGTTTACCTTCAGGGTAGTACTCCATGTCCTGTGTGACAGACAGTGTGAACAGACAATGCTAAATTGCACATATGCACCTCCAGTGTCCTGCTGCGCATACTTAGCCTGATTGCCACACTCTGTGCATGGTGTACGTAGGACATGAAAACACGACGCAGTGACAATGGACTTCATCTCTGAGTGAAGAACTTCTGGACTGTAAAAGGAACATGCTCGTTTTTCCAACACCAGCTTAGAATATAAAAGCATTTGTTATGCCAATTGCTTCAACTCTGTCAAAATAATTGGAGAGGTGAAAATGTAACCTCCGTCTGATTCAAAAGCGCTGCGCGTTCACTGCTCAACTCCTCAATTTCACTTTCTTCTGGAATATATTCATCATCATCATATTCCACATCTGCATCATCATCTATGCTATGAGGAAAGGAATCTTCAATGATTTCATCGATGATATTTTCTGGAGGTAATTCGACAGCTTCTTTGGGCCACTCTACTGAATCAAAGTCCGATAAATTACTGAAATTATAATACAAGTAAATGAATGAAGTAGTTGTTGGTGTTCCATGCATAAAGAAAACAGCCAAGTGACTTTTGGGTCACCACTGCTAATAGCTACAATACTCGTCTCTCAGTAACTCTGGTTGGATCTTCGTACTACGTGCAAAAGCTCCTATGTTTAGTACGGACCATAAACAAGGCAGTCGAAGTCCCTAAAATCATAGAGTTCCAAACCAAGAGGTTTTTGAAAACTATAAATTTAACATATATCAACTCCTTGAATAGATTGCAATAAATTGACAAACGGCATGGCATTGGTTTTCCTCCCATGAATAGGTTTTTTTCTTGACAAAGGCATGGGTCGAGCTTGAAAATTTTTTCCCTGCTTTCGCTGATCTGTGAGATGTGACTTTAATTGTCTTAATAAGCCATACCATCAATTAAATGTATAAACATGCTCATAAACTGATGTAGTGTCAGAACTTTTGAAATAGTTGTTTATTTTACATCATTTTAATGCATCGATGAAAGTCGATACAATTCTGGTCTCTGCCATTTCTTTGTGATAGGTCTCTTCCAGCCTCTCAGTAACTTTAGCCTAACCTATATTTTAACAGATCTTCCTTTTTCTAGGCGTAAGCATGGCATCACTCTTTTCCGTAAAGGTAAAGTTAATGGATGGTAATGCCCCTTCAATCAGAGTGAGTCTGGATAAAAATTAGCACTATGTCTACTTGAGAGAACAAAGTTTTTTTATCATTCAATTTATATTTATACAAAAGTATAAGAAATCCATACAGTTTTAAACGCACGAGACATTAAAAAAGTATATATGTATGTATGTTTACATGACTAATAACCCTACTGCAAGAATAACAATAATAAATAGTAGTAGTCACTATTATTATAACAGTTAATATTACATATATTTATCTTTATTATTCTATTTCTTATTTATTTATTAATTCATGTCTAATATTATATTTAGCAACTATTAATTATTATTGATAATTATCAATTAATGGTGTTGCTAATAATTAATACTAATAATAACATTATTGATTAATGGTTTATTAATTAGTAATGTTGTTATCAATAATGAATAATACTAGTATCATTAATCAATAATATTATTGTTCTTAATAATCTTATTATAATTTATTATTATTGTTAGTTGCCTGGTGGTTTGCTGTTTAAATGTAATTGAGCGATAAATTATTATTTATCAGTAAATAAGCATACAAGTATTCAAACTCCAGTCGAGGTGAAATATCAATAATACAGAAACAGCTCTTGTGTTTGTATAACCAGCTTAATACTTATGCCAGTTTTTGAAATCCTTTGGTTGGAAATGGCGGCCACAAAGCCGCTTATGCGTATTCCAAACAAAATTGAAAACACGGAAAGACATCCATGAAGTCCACTTGCTTTAAAGTTTGGGATCAGTTGGCCATTTGAACGTACGCTTACTGTTGTCAAAGTTGGCAGCTGCACAGGCATAACTGCTTGATTTGCTACTACTAGTAATAGTTGTAGTAATAGTAGAAGACGCTGATGAACTGGCCACTTTTCAATCGCAACATGTGACCTTTTGCTACTGGTTTAATACAAAAATATAGATATTTCATAGACAAGTATCACCATTTGCCAAGAGCCATGGCTAAAATAGAATGCTTTCACAGTTTTATGACTTGTTGCACCAGGCTGATTGGACCTGGAATTGTCTTGTCACGCTGTTGTTCATGGAAAGCAACTTTTGAATATTGTCATCACACCACTAGAAGTGCATTGTCACCACGATAGCAACTTGTAGTTGTCATTGTCAATAATTGGCGACTTTTTTTGAAAACTGTTTTACTGAAGTATTGACTTAAGCCAAACATTTTAAGCTGTATATTTTCTGTAAGTTGAGAGATTTGCATAACAATCCATAAATATATGTAAAAATTTATGCTGATTCATTTCCTGAGAGTTATTTGTATTTTTAACACCACCAAGCCTGCAACCTTTAGGCTCAAAATAATTCAATAACCTTGCCTCATATAACTCGCAATTCGATAGAATAGTTGGGAAGTTGGCCTAGTTATGATAAGTGAAGTTGTTCGTAATCAATAATTGAAAATATCTGGGATACGGACTCTTTTGCAATAAGCGATGTTTCATTTATGCAAAATAAAATACGGAATAACCATTGATGAAATACAAAGGGATCGCCAGAAAACCAAATTAGGTGATGTCAAACGTAGGTCACCTTGTATTAAAACTTTTAGAACAGAAGTCATGTGACTTTTACAAATGGCTACATTCGACTCGTGAGAAGTAGATATCCGTTGCTGGAGAAATATTAAAAAGTACCAATTACAAAGCGATACTTACTTGCGGCTTTTTCTTTATGGCCAACTATTGCAGCTATATATTATCGTTAACAATGTCTGTTGAAAGTAGAAGTGATAGTACAAGGGACTATACTTAATCGTCAAAAATAATAAATTACGTCGCCGTCAATAAAGTGTAAAAAGTTGACAAGAACTGGATGGTGAATTACGTGGTATAACGTTGTGGTTTTTCAAGAGCAGATATTATGTCAATTAACATGGCCACTCCCATACACGGCAAGATTTGAATCGTTGTCAAAGTAAATGACCGCAGCTGGCAATCCTGTTATACTTCATCTATGGAAAGAACTTAGCTCAGTTGTTAGAAACAAGTGAGTGCTCTGTTGATATTGACTCCCTGTCAAATGCTTTTACAACTAATTCTCCTGTAATCTCATAGAAAAATACACCAGTTACTGGAGCATAACAAAATTCTAAAATTAATTTGACTCCATAATTGGGTGGTAGAAGTCTAATACAGCATTTATTAACCAATGAATTTTTTCAAAGAAACCAAAATAATTTCAATTCAGCATTATACTGAATTTAGATGCTGAAAAGATATTGATGTGTACAAGTAACTTAATCTTGAAAGGAAATAAAAAAGCCTTTCTTGTTCACTACGATGCTAACAACAATTACATTTCATGAGCTAAAAATGTACCAAACCATGTACACAAGCACTGCAACTTCTCTTCCGTAACAGAATGTGGGCAGCGCAGGCTATGCTAAAGACGGGTTGTACTGTGGGACCAAATGTAGAGCAAAACCAGACTCTTGAAGCTTTCGTCGTTGCAGTACGAAATTAGGCCACGCAGCTTACCCAATTTGGCATTCAACTGCTCTGCTATCTGCAACATACATTATTACATAGGTTTTCCCTTTTAACATAGACTAGATGATTTGAACTCTTGTATAATAAAAGCCCCTAATTGAATGATAAAAAAAATACAGACGATCAAAAATGGAACTAGGTTTGTACATTCATATGATAAGCATTGAAAGTATCAATGTTTTACAAAATGCATTTTTCTCTCTCTAACTCCCGTAATGACAAATCAATAAAAATATATTTATTTGTCCATTCTTTTGATACTACACAATTTCATGCTTTTCATGCTGTCTTAAAAAAAGTTCCTCATACGTGAGTATTTACAACACTGAACTTAGCATAATTACTCAGACTGTATTCGGAGTTGCAATTTGCAATCGAGCAAAATATTTGGAATAACTAGGCAAAGTTTCACATAATAAGCATTAAAGTTCACTCGAAAGGGCATTAGCTTGCAACAACCAATTAACACTGTCCAATTGTAAATAAATCACTAACAAAACATGGAAATGGCAGAGCTGGTATATGCCAGCTCAGACATGAGTCCTTGCCTTTGTGATTAGGTCAGTGGAATCTGTCAACTGCAAACTTGGTGTTCTTGAAAAAGCCAGAGTCTATTCAGACTGTAATTGTGCAAATAGCAACCATGTCACAAAATAAGACTGTTGGAGCTAAAACAAACGAAATATATAAATCAATTCAACATAAAATCAACTGCAAGCAACAATGCCTACGCAAACCCAGCAATTATTCCAACTTATAAATGCCCAAAATAAAGGTGGTTACCAGTCTCAAGTCTTGTTTGCAGTATGCTTAAAACTCATCCATTATCGTCTGCTTTATGCCTGAGTGCACCCCATGGTCTCAGGTGCTTTGGAAAAAAATCTTAGTTTTCAATAATTTTTTTCAAAATCAACTGTTAGTGTCACAGAGTTGAAAAAGAACTTCATAGCATTTGCCAAGACCTATTCTATGAGTTGATTTTTAATTAAAGCTGATTCTGTATTGTTGAATAGGAAAACTTATCTTTTTTAATGATTCACCTTTCTACACTTTTTAAAAATTGGCATTGAAAATCATCAAAAGTAAGGCTCAAAGCGAAAAACTAATACTACAAATGGTAAGGCGTCTGAATTTTGTTATAGGTAAGTACTTCTTAAGAAAAATGGGCACTAACATGAAAATTGGCGATTGTATTGAAAAAATCTCCCTGAAGATGTTTACAGAATAATATCAATTTTCTTAATAAGATACAGCCATCAATTTTACACCAATAAATAGAGGATTTTAAGCGCCATCTTCTGACATAAAGAACCATGATAATAAACACTTTGAAAAATAAATGAAAATAATTAAAAAATGCTAGTTAACATTATCGCCGTCATCAAAACAATTGATTTATAGCTTATTTACTCCCGTTTCCACTTCTAAACAACTCCATAATGCTTAAATAAATATAATCTGACCATTTATCATAACAAATCTCATCTGTGGAGGTTCTTTGCAAAAACGTATTTCAAAATAGCTCAGCAAAAAATATTATTTCTTTCCCACAAAGGCACATGGTGTGGTTATCATGAGGCTGTTTCTGTTTAGACCAATTGATTTTCCTCAAATAAAAACCAAAAGATAATAGGAATTCTGTTCTATACAATGGTGTAGAATTTTTCCCGCAGGTCTACTAACAAAGTTAGAAAATCGTCCGGAAATTCTCGCGAGAACTTTCGCAAAAAAAATTGAAGATCACACAACTCTCGCGAGAACTGTCGCAAAGGAGAAATAAAAAGTCAAGGGAACATTTGGAGACTTGAATGATGTCATCAGCGAAAACCTATATCATATGCCTAAAATAACACATAGTAAAAACACTGCAGTTTACAGTTGCATATATTATATTACTAATACTGAACGATAAGAAGTGAAAACCTAAACGTGCAGCATGCAGAGCAACTCATTCCATAAATAAATGAGCATCACCTCTGAGTCTTTCTGTAAAGTCTTTCTATAAGTCGTATAAAGAAATTTAATTATTCAATTCTTCTCATTTAACAAAACATATTTTAAATTAAAAATTTTAGAACTACAACTGCTGTATAAAAGGAACTCAAAATGATCCCCCATTTAGCTGACAATACCTTACTTTGATGAGATTTCCGAAAGCAAAAATTAAATAGTGCTATGCGTATATGTTGGCATACCATTCTGGCAGCTCAGTGTAAAGATGCCAACGGTAAAGATGTTGTATTTTGGCAGCTTTTGCTACATACTGTTTCACTGGCCTTATCCAGCGCAAAGTTCCCTCGTTTATAGATTTGAAGCAGTTTGGGAAATGTTGGTACTTGGCTGTATCATGCTTAATACCTTGGTGAGGGACTGAATCATTAATGTGAAGCAGCTTCTTAACTATCTCAGCAATGATTGGCTTCAAAGGAGGTACGAAAGCTAAATCAATGCGTAAGATAGCATATATATAGAGCAGGACTGTACACAGATTCTGTAGAACAACCTGATCTGCCACGCCACGTTGTATTGTATCCTCGAGTATAGCCAAGGGATTGAGATTTGGACCTAGAAGTCCAACAGCTGGGCTATTTGTAGCAACATCGAGGAACAGCCTGCTCCATGCGTTTGGTAATTCACACATTTTCTGCTCAGAAAAACAAGTGTAGAGATAGAAGAAGCCATGGTACACATTCTACTGCCATTTTAAGCACAGCACAATTCACTTCCTGTGCCTTGTTCCTCAATGTTTTATGCATAGGGAGTGTTGAAATTAAATTTCTATCTGAAAGTCTACAAAATACTACACATCTAACTAGTCAACAGTTTTGACCTTGTCATTGTGTGGCAAAATTGTGTACATCATGTGCCATGGGGAATGATAATAGATTTTACATTTATACATGCATATTGGCTTGGTAACGTCAACAAGCTCAGGTCTCTACCAAAAAAAGATTATGTTGAATAATGAAAACAGTTTAAGATTACAGATAATGTGTATGACAGAACAGTAATAAAAAAGTTTTCAGTCACTAAATAATGTATCTAGAATATATATGCTCAAATTGCTGACATACAGAACTGTTTCGCTCGTTGTGAGGTCATCAGTGCAGCGCAGAGTTGGTACAAGGTAGAGCGTAGCAATGAAGCTACAACTTAAAGGCAATCTTGCGAGACAACTTTTGCACCAAAACAATTTAAAACATCTTTCTGCCACACCCTAACACATCACCCAATCTACAAGACTTGATGTAATGAGAAATGCATGATCCACTTGGGGGTGGCAACCTTGTACAGTGTGCTCAACAACATGATTTGCTGGAGCAGAACACGCAATATGCAGACAGTACTGGTTCAATTTTTGTCCGCTTAAGTTTTTTGCACCAAGCTTTTGGATCTTGTAGGCTTAATGCAGTGGTTACACTGATAGCGCAATATGTTTCGAACTTTCAGGTAGAACTTGATTTTACTTTCAAACCCTTTACAACCTTGGTTAGCTTTTCGTAAGACAAACCAAATCTAATATGTTTAGGTGCCAAGTCTTTAAATATTGCTAGACATCTAAAAATGAAGAGAACTGAATTTGAAATTTGTATTTCTTCTGCAACCCAAAACCATAATTTTGCTTTACATCATGTTTTATTTAGTTTTTTTTTACAATCACATTCCTAGAAAGTGCAACTGCTTGCAACGAATAAGCGAGATAAACAGATGATAACGGCAATTAGACTAACGGGGAAGTTTGTAGTAATATTTATGAGAAAGTTTCATTGGCGGCAGTACAACAGTACAACAATTTGCATGCCAAAAAATAAAATGATGTTCAAGCAAGATGGGCATTGAATTTTAGTGTAAACCAAGGCTTGCAAAGATTTTCAGAATTTTTTTTTGAGTTTTACTGCAGTAGATACCCAACAATAATGATATAGAAAAACTTGACTTTTAAAAGCAAGCGATTATCAACAAGAAATAAATAAACCTGCCTGTTCACCATCATACAGACATGATTCTGTCTTTTGACATAAATCAACAGACCATGCAGGTTTTTATACACCACATACAAATGCATACAATACTTATTTAGTTCCTGTAAACTGACGTTCACCGCATTTGGATGGCTGTACTTTCATTTTGGTAAGGTACCTCTTCGCATAGCTCAAGGTAATGCGATAGCATATAACAATTTGGGGTTCTCTTTTACTTATTTCGCGTTTAAACTTGTCAGACCGAGGTGAGCCCAAATCTAAAAGCTGTTGATAGGAAATCCATGAGATCCTTATGATGCCATCGATGTGCTCACTGAGCCAATTCCACGCAATCAATTTGAAAAAGGAGTACAAAGGCATCCTGAAGAAATGTCAGTTCCGTTAATGTATCAAAAAATAAAACTTTGTCATTGAAAATGACAAACAGGATCTGATCACAATTGAAGTCTATTATCAGTTGTCAAATCATCAATGCAAATATACAAAGCCCATAGCCCGTAACTGTTTTGCGAATTAAATGCAATCAGCCAGTTTTATCTGCTGGAGTTGCCTGCTCCTGATTTATTGTTGAGAAACAACTGTACATTGCTTTAGCAACCAAGTTTTGAGAACATTTCTAGAATTTTCTCTTATAATCAATCTTCTTGGCCGAAGGTTGTCCCAATGTGAAAACTGTTGAAAATATCTGTGAATTACTTGTTTAAATAAATATTATCACCCAAACACTTCGTACTTTTTCTTCGGTAGGGATTTCACGCTGGCAAAAACTGTCTAATGAGTGCCATTCAGTCAGAAAACCTACTACCAGAAACTAGATGTCATGTTTTGCTTACTTTCAATTGTTTTACAAAAATAAGCTTTTTATAATTGAAATCTTAAAGAGACTATCTGAAAATGCTCCTTCATTTTGTCATTAGTAATATATGGCAGTCATAATCCTAAACCAAAATGAGATACATTAATTTTTCCTTTCAGATGGCAACTTCATTGGCCTGATGTCAGTCAGAACATTGCTCTGCGGTATGCATTGCTCATTCACAATATTTATGTTTCTTTGACATTGATTGTTGATATGCATGGCGCAGCATATTATGGTATTGTGTATATTAGACAGCAAATTTAGCTCTTCAACAACAGAGCCTATGATGTCAATGTAAGGCTGTGTAATAGCAGATTTCAAGATGTTGACATTACTATATGGGGCCATTTCTAGCCACATTGGGCAGAAAATGAAGTGCAGCATTGGTCTAGAAAGGCTTTTAGAATCTAGTCATTCCAGCAACAAACAATTTGATTCCACTCTAGGTGTTGCAAAGCTTTTGAAATCTTTTAGAAATTAGACAGCAATACTGGTTTTTTTATGGCAGGGCAGCTATATGAAATCTTGTTTGCTTCTTTTTGGAGACTACATATGTTATGGGAGATATTAAAGTACTATTAGGCACTGGCAAAGCAATTTGGCAAAAACAGCTGTGAGTGTTTGCCTTGGCTGTAGGCAATTTCAGGGCTCTACACAGGTTAGCTGTGTATCAACTGACAGCCAATAAGATCACTGCACTTTGATTAGAGCAATTGCCCTGACCTAGCCACGGCTGTCATGCGTTAGTATTATGCATTTGATAGTAGCAGTAGTAGTAGGTACTAAGTATCAGTGAACTACTAGACAAGCATTACAACCAACAACAGGAGGAAAGCTGGACAAATGATGTAAGATAAGACAGTTTAACCACGATAAATGATATATTTAGTTGACAAGGTATGTATGGGTATATGCTGCTACTGCTACATGACAACAACAACAACTACGAATCTTGTTTTTGACAGATATGTACACCACAAGCAATGATGATTATTATTATCAGTGACAAGCAAAAAATAAAATAGCAACATCAATAACATTCACATCTAGTTCTGTTGAGAGGTTTTCATTGCAGTTGAATAATTTGTGTTCTTCTCAATATGTTTATTTACTGTTCATTCTTCTCCAGTGCTATGGTGTATACAAATTAGATTAAATCTTTCACATAAAAGTTGTTGTTAGAAGAATTAAAAAGGCTCTAAATTAAGACATCATCTACTCCATCTGCTCTTCATGACTTCAGCCGATGTTAATTTCATGTCAATCACTATTAATACACAACATCTCACTGTGTCTAAAAGTGGATGAAGCGATTAATCACTTGCAGTGCCTTCTCACATGCTGCCATCTCTGTATTAGTTGGGTCTTCTCTGGAAGGAAGAACTCCTAATTTTTTTACATGTCCAACTTCCAGCTTTCCTAGCTGGTCAGTCAATTACCTCTTGGCTTGCAACAGTACAGGGAGAACCATTCTTTTCTGGTTTAGGTAGTGATGCTTTGCTGACTTGTTTGACGGCTGCCGTTTAACTTGTTCACGGCTCTTGATCAGATTTCTCACCACGTGCTTTGCCAAATATTTCCGCAGGGTTTCTTCTGAAAATGGCAAAATTTTCTATTCCAAGTATTGGGAGACTGTAGCAAACATTTCTGGTAACAACATAACATCAACGTCATCTCAAGTTCGAATAAGTTGCACTGGCGGTCCGTGACTTTTCGAAAATGGCCTTTGGGAAAGGGATCTTTGGAAAATGTGGTTTCGCAAATGGACATATAAACAATGGGAACAATACAAAAACATCACTTCCGAAAATATTTAGAATGATAATTTTCACTTTGTAGAGTGTTTTTCATACAGTTACTAGGTCAGCAAGCTCGCCTCATGACCTGCAAATGGCAGGATTAGCTTATTTTCAATTTTCTATGCAATAAACCACCATTGTGACTATTTGGAGCACAGAGTTGGAAACTATTGAATGCAATATACGTTGTCCTTATGAGGGTTGGGTTGTGTGTGCTGCTAAGTAGAGTCCAAATTCCAACTCACACATTGATATTACAAAAAAGTAGGTCCAATAATGTCCAACTCTGTGGTACATGGAGTGATATTCTCAATCATAGTAAAGTGGTGGATGTACTGTCTGTCTCAGTGCAAAGTACCAAGTGTTGGGCAACAAACACATTACCCATTTCGTTAGAGCTGACAAATCCACGGGTTTTCGAATAATCATTTGTGAATTGTTCCATTTGCGAACAATCCTGTTTTCCAAAAGTTTTGTTCGAAACTTGCCTTTTCCAACAGTCATTTTCGAACAGGGCATATCCCGCACTGGCAATGTGTATATTGTTTGAGCAGTCAGCCAAAGGTTGTATTACTTCAACTATATCACACTTTTCTTTGTATTGATTTTCGGTTGTCGAAAGTCAAAGTAGCAACTATATTAATCTTACCATCTTCTGTGATAATTTTGCAGGATGCCTTATTCTGCTTTAGGGTACTCTCTGATACTGCAACCAATTCTGGTGCATTGAGAGTACTCTCTGATACTGTAGCCACCGCTGGCACACTGAGGGTGGTGTCTGACACTGCAGCTGCAATCAGAAGAAAATCATGTAAATCATTCATGCCTTACATTTCATCAAAATTTTTATGCAAAAAATACCATTGATTCTAACAGACTTAGTCTCATCACATTTAGTGGTTGGCGTACTACTGAATTGTGGTGGATGTTTAAAGCTGGATATGGATGGTGTTGAAGCTTCAATAATACTGCTATCTAAAATTGGCAATCCAAACCACATGATTTACCACACAATCACACATGTGTGTGCTACATTTACAAACAGTTGATGCAATAATATGGTCATGGTTACAACAATTCGGTATAATAATGATAATAATAATAACGATAACGAATGTTGAGTGTAGCATCGGAGGAGTGGTACTGGTGTTTGTGTAAGGTTCTATGACATCCCAGTGATCGCCTTCACTCTCTGAAAATTTAATGAAGACAGTTTCACGAGATTGTTTCAACTCTTATCTATGGAGAAATGGGGCATTTAGTGGCTCATGTGAAATATCGCAATCCTTTCCAGTTATTACCACATAATTATACACACCTAGAGAAACCAGTTAATCTGTTTCATGATTTACTGCAACATTTCCCTCAGTCTCTGTGATGTCTTCAAAGTGTGCATCGCTTACACTTTCCTCATCGTCTCTAAGTGCCTTGTATCTTGTGAACGACTCATCCAGATGCTTCCAAATATCCGCTATGGTACAGTATCTACAAGTGGGTCAGTTAATGTCAACTAATTAGTGCAAGATGCTTTCAAAATTTCTTCAGCCTGCAAGAATTCCTACAAATCTGACTCAGACCAACAATGCTGCATATAGGATTGACTACACCAGCATATGTGATGTGAACTGATGATACATTCACATTGCTTAAGCAACCAAATTTAAAAATATCGTTTACAAGATTTGGTTGAAAGCTGCCACAAATTTCTGACACAAATTGCAGCCACAAGTTTCTGTCACAAGTTGCTGCCACAAATTGCTGCCCATTGAAGCAAGTGAGTTGTTACACCAGTTCAGTAGTTGATCGGGACTATGAGCAGCTATTGCAATGACATCAGATAAACAGTGTTAGCAAAGACTATGTAATACATAATCTTTGGTGTTAGCATTACACAATCTATGTTTTTTTTACCTCATATGTGTAGTGAGCACATCTCCAGAATCATCAATATCTCTGTCAGATATCCCGTCAAAGAAAATATAGTTTCTATTGCTATCTTCTTCATGCCAGCTACCACTCAGCTAGTAGTCTGAAATTCGCAATCTATGCCATGCAAAGCCTTGGTTATTTTCTTCAATCATGGACTTGGATATGTCACATCGTTTTCTTTGCTCAAGTTTTCCCCATTCCCTGCTAATGTTAGACTCTTGAGTGGAGAGTGACTGACCACATATTATACTTCTCTGCTTCATCTGCAGCCGAATGACACTGTTCACAATGATGTGGTCCGAATGCTGATTGGATGTTCTGCAGGCATTCTTTATGTCCCTAGAACATCTTTCTTGAGATTCTACATTTATGGAACGCAGAAGGACCATCCTATACCACTCAGCAAAATGTAAGGTGATGCTGTGGTATGCCATTTCAAACATAGCACGGACTCCAATTTGCTGAGGGTTCTTGAACAGCTATAAATATGTTAAGCTTTTTAAATATTTGATGGCAACAATCTGTCTCAATTTTGCGAGGTGAGCTTATCACTTGTTGTTTCTTTTCAAAAGTGACTGTACATTTCATTTACTTCGAAATAATGTCCAGCTAGTAGCATTTTCTTGAATGTTATTGCATTGAAGAGCATCAAATATCTAGTGTTGAGTAATCTTACTGCATAGTAGTCCAATGAGAACACATTTGTCGAATTGGGTATGGCCAATATGTTCCTCCACTCCTGTCACTTTCATATGTGTATGCCAGCTGTTGAATGTGGCCCAGGTTCAGCAATAGCCTGTGGAATCTTCGGGCTTTCTCGTCCATGTGATACTCTGGGGTGATCAGGTCGAAGAATGCTCTGTCTTATCAAAGCCATTCTTGCATTTGAGCCATTTGCTTCGTGATGGTGTTCTGTGAAAAGCATATCAATTAATGTTCATATTGTATGACACTACCTTAATACATAACCTTTCACATGCAATACTTGTGGCCGGTTTGTAACCGCATTATGTCATATGTCATGGTTTGTAGCTGATTAATTGCTTCAAGAATCTAACCTTGAATCTCTGGCATTGCTTCTTGCAGCTGAACTTTCAGTTGATTTAGCACCACAAACATCATCCCCTTGAATATTTTGCACAACAATAGCGAACACATTCATGAGCATCAGGGCCGTATTGCTCTTTACGGTCGCTCCGGCTGAAACCGTAGCACTTTTGAAGAGTACGGCGTCGAAATGCTAATTCAGCTGCCTAATTCAAAGCTTACGTGATAATAGTATTTTCCATAGAATTATCTCCCCTCGATGGTATTTTCTATGAGCAGAAAAATCAACGATAATGTTTTTGTTAACCTTTTTTCTTAACCAAGCAATAACAGAACTTTGACAACGGGCTCTATCTTTGCTCAACTGAGAAATTTCAAACTTTCAACTTCTCAGGCTATTGTTCTGTTTCAAGTTGTTTCTTTTTTTTTGTGTTCATTTGTGTATCACCCATGCTCATTGGCTGTTCAAATGAATAGCTAGCGCTTATTGGGTGACAATGTAATTTTACACGGGGAAACTTCTCAACAATGTTTACAAAAAGAAAAAATATTGACAGATTTTTGTCTAGTGAGCAAGATTTATTGTTTTTCTTGATGCAGTTTATTTCTTTGGCTTAGCTAGTGATAGGGCAATGTAGCAGTGTTTATTGGTAGCTGTTTTTTTGTTATCAATTGATCAACATGGTGGTCAGGAAAAGAAAAATTCATATAAATGAATAGCATAATAATTAATAATAATAATAAATAATAATTGTTATTATTTATTATTATTTATTATTATTTATAATATTACTATCAATCTTCTTAACAATGACAACATTATAATAATGTTTTCATGATGGGTAAAAATAATCAAATGAATAAAACACTAAAAAACACGATCTGAAATACTAATAATTAGTAATAATTAATTAATATTGACACATTCCCCATTTATTATTATATATCATTAATATTATTATGTACTACTAATTGTGGAGCGTACCGGAAAGGACATTGGAGAAGGGGGAGACAACTGACGAGCGCGGAGAGACAAGGTATCAAATAGCTAGCGAGAGGACGTGTTTGGGGAGCTGCTCAAAGTCGACCACAGATAACTTATCAACTTGTACTAGCTCAGAGCATACGGTAAGCTTCTAAGCTTCACATGGTGTCAGAAGTAAATTGCTCATAGAAGAAAACAGTGGAAATAAAAGTCGATTGACTTTTCTCGTTTGAAAATTATAATAATAGTTCTTTGACCTTGTTCGTTGTTGTTGGAATTGATGTTGAGTTTGACGGAATTGGACATCAATTTAAAACTTTTTCAAGGTCTACTATGAGCAATGCTCGTAGTGGAGTTATCTGTCCAATTTTTCTTCTACGAGCAATGCTCGTAGCAAAAACCGTCACGTTTTCGGAAAGGATTGCAAACGTTTGTGTAGACTGACATAAATATTTTTTATACCATCCTGTAGAGCAGAGAATTGCCTATTTTCTGGTTTTTATTTGAAGACTGTACGACTTTCTAAACGGAAACAGTTCCAAATATCCTTGACCCATCATTTCCTGTTTTCAATTTCGGAATATTTTTGATAATTATGGACAATTTTTTTCTTGAAAGGAGCAAGCACATTGTTTTCTTCTTCTGATTTAGTTAGTTTATTAATATTTTAGCTTGTTTGAGCTCTCTGATAATGGAATTGAAGGTAAGTAAGCTAGTAATTAATTATTTAGATACGGCATTGATAATAAATAATTAATTTTAATTTTTTTTTATTATTTTTGAAAAGTTGTTGATTGATGTTGTTCTTTACATCAAAATGTAGCTCTAAATGTTTCTAGTTAATTCGTGCACCAATGAGGGCTTTATTATTGCCTGTAATGAAAATAATAATTTATTTCAGAAAAAAAAATTTCCGAAGGTTTCGGCCATTTGTGCAACAAGTGTAAGATTGTTGTTGCAGTGTTTTAACACTTCTCTTGCATATTGTTGCTTTAAATTTGGCTAGTCTTATCAGAATTTTGTCCTCTTTTCAGCTGTGCTATCAGTTTCACGTTTAGTGTGTTATTTTTCTTGTAACTGGTTGATCTGTTGAGATCAATACAAAAAAATGGTCTACGAACTAAAAAAATAATAAGAGTTTAGGCTTGTGGAATCAATATGTTATTACTTCTCCTAAGAGAAGAGAGAATGCTGATTCATATGAGCATAAATATGTTACCATATCATGTATAGATGAATTTTAATAAAATTTTGAAAATTGAACTTTTTTTGCAAAAAGCGGGTGAATGCTGAGGTAATTTATTGGTCGAAGCGGATGAAATTCAAAGAGTTGAAAGAAAATAATAATAATAATAAAGAGGGTTGATAGTGGGACAGGCGAAGCAGGTGCGTTATCACTGGGATTTGGTTGAATCCCAGATAGTGATCAATTGTGATTGCAGTTGATTGGACAGACCCAGATTGTTGTTGTTGTTAGAGATTATTATTAATTAATCAGGAGAGATGGAATCGGAAACAAAAACTGATAGGTTTGTGAAGCTTTTGACCTTCTCAGCCGGTAATTTAGCCTCTGCATGGAAGGTTTTTAAGAGTCAGTTTGAGATTTACCAGGTTGTAAAAAAAATTAAAGATGTAACCGCGGACGAGCAGATTGCACACATGCTTATGGCTATGGGTAGTGATGCAATCCCGGTGTACAATCAATTCACATTTGGATCATCATCAGATAGTAAAACTTTAAAGAATTGTATCAAAATGTTTGATGCTTATTTTGAACCAGTAAAAAATGTTATTTTTGAACGATCAATTTTTAATAAAATGGTTCAGGAGCCTGGACAGTCAATACACCAATTTATAGTTCAATTGCAAGTACAAGCCGAGAACTGTGAATATAACACAATGAAAGATGACTTAGTAAGAGATCGCATTGTGGTGGGTGTTTTGGACACGGAGCTCAGGAAATACCTTATAGACGTGCCAGATTTAACACTCCGAACATGCATTCAAAAAGCGAAACAGTACGTGTCTAACCAAAAGCAGATGGCTTTAATGAGTCAGAGTAGTGCTGGGTTAAAAGGCAGTGACTCCAATGGTAACCTCGATCTCATACATGAAAAGTCAGAGGGAGGAGCGGCAAGTAAAAAGAGTCCAGGTTTGGAAGAGTTGTTCCGACAAAGAACTTAGACAAACAGTGTGTTAGATGTGGTAAATGGAAACACTTCAAAGGAAGGTGTACCGCAGAAAATTCCCAGTGCAACAAGTGCAAGTCTCTTGGCCACTGGGCCAAGATGTGCAAGGCAAAACGACAAGTAGCTGAACTTGGGGACGAAGAATATGGTGACGGGATGGACAGTCTCTGCCTGGGATCAAGGATGTTATGACTAGGCAAAATAAAAGAAGAACACTACATAGACACTATAACTGAAACTGAAAAAGCATGGTATGTAAAAATAAAAATGAATGCTGTTCCTGTTGAATTCAAGGTGGATACAGGTGCAGCTGTCACGGCAATTCCAGCTACTCTGGGTGAGACTCTTGAATTGGAACTAAAGAAATCAGATAAAGAACTTACGGGAGCTGGTAACACTCAATTAGAAACAGTTGGGCTCGCAACTGTAGAGCTGCGGTACAAAAGAATGGTGCACTATGAAGAGGTTTATGTAGTTAAAGGACTACTCCGGCCCCCTACTAGGAAAGCCTACCATTAAGAGATTCAATCTGTTCGCAGTTGTAGACGAAATTGTAAGCCAGGAATGGAAGAGGAGATTTCCATCTTTATTCACTGGGCTGGGAACTATGTGTTCACAAGTAAAAATCGAACTAAAAGAGGGTATCAGTCCTTATGCTCAAGTGACACCAAGAAGGGTAGCTGCTGCAAGGCGACAGCCGTTGCAAGAAGAGCTACTTAGAATGGAGAAACTTGGCGTCATTGAAAAAGTTGACGAGCCGACAGAATGGTGTGCCCCCTGTATAGTTGTACCTAAAAAAAATGGTAAGATTAGGGTTTGTGTCGATTTTACACGACTGAACAAAGCAGTGAAAAGAGCGTATCATCCATTACCTGCCACAGATGAAACGATTGCAGCATTAGGACAGTCAAAAGTGTTTACCAAGTTGGATGCTAATAGCGGCTATTGGCAATTACGCCTTCATGAACAGTCTCAAAAGCTGACTGCATTTCTCACTCCATTTGGGCGATACGTATGTAAGAGGCTTCCATTTGGAATATCAAGCGCTCCTGAGATATTTCAGAGAGAGATGCAGAAGGCTTTGGAAGGCATTGAGGGCGTTGTGTGTCAAATGGATGATATTCTGGTTCATACTGAAGATGAACAGGGTCATGCCTTTAAGATCCATGAGGTTTTAAGTAGATTAAAACAGGCTGGAATTACATTAAGCGAAGAGAAATGTGAGTTTTTCAAGAGAAGAGTGACCTTTTTGGGCCATGTTATCGATGAAAATGGGATACACGCTGATCCGGAGAAGCTGGCTGCAATTAAAAGTTTTCCAACTCCGAACAATAGGAAAGCGCTTAAACGTTTTCTTGGAATGATTAATTACTTGGGCAAGTTCACTTCTAGTTTGACAGCAGATGCAGTAAATCTGAGAGCTTTGTTGAAGGTCAAAGAGAATGAATGGGTCTGGAATTCTCAAATAGAAAGAGATTTTAATACTGTAAAGCTAAAACTGTCCTCGCCCCCTGTGTTAGCACCGTTCAACTTGGAGGCAGAGACATGGCTGTCAACAGATGCTTCCTCCTACGGGTTAGGGGCAGCTGTATTTCAGAGGACAAATGAGGGGATGAAGCCGATAGCACTGGCATCAAGAGCGATGTCAGATACGGAGCTGAGATATGCGCAAATTGAGAAAGAGGCACTGGCTATTTGTTGGGCAGCGGAAAAGTTTCACTATTATTTGGCTGGAAGAGAGTTCTGGGTAGAAACCGATCACAAGCCTCTAGTTTCAATAATGTCAGAAAAGGAGCTGTCCAAGCTTCCATTCAGGGTCCAGAGGTTTCGATTACGCATGATGCGGTTCTCGTATGAAGTCATATATACCCCTGGAAGAAAGTTGGTGGTTGCAGGCACCTTGAGTAGAGCTCCAGTGGGAAGCAAGCAAGAATCAGACCCAGAACCTTTATTAGTTCAAGAAATGATTGAGGAGCTTCCAATATCTTGGGCCAGAAGAAGACTTCTTGTGACAGCTACACAGTGTGACCTTATTGGAGGTCAGTTGATATCATATGTGCACAATGGCTGGCCAAACTATAAGGATCTACCTCAGTATTTGAGGGTGTTTCATTCTTTTAAAGAACATCTGACGGTTGTGGGGGGGATTGTGTTTTATTACAATAGGATGTTCATCCCCATTAGTGAAAGAGAAAGGGTTCTGACGGAGATACACCAGGGCCATCTCGGTGAAAACCGGTGCGCTCGTCGAGCAAGGGAGGCAGTCTGGTGGCCAGGAATGTCGACTGACATTCGCGAAATGGTGAAGCAGTGTGGAGTTTGTGCCAGGTACCGCAGAGTTCCGCCAGAACCAATGATTTCTTCACCTCTCCCGGAACGACCTTGGTGGAGACTGTCTATGGATTTTTGCACCTTGGAAGATGAAGGTGATGATTATCTAGTTGTCTCGGATTATTACAGTCGGTTTATGATAGCCGAGAAGTGTGTTCCAGCAAATGCAGCTGTTCTGTGTCAGAAGGTAAACAAAATCCTTTGTTTGGTGGGAATCCCGAACACTATTGTTTCTGATAATGGCCCTCAATTTGTGTCAGAGCAGTTTGCCAGGTTGACAAAAAAATGGAATATCATCCATCGTACCAGTGCTCCAAGGAATCCCCAGTCGAATGGGCAAGCTGAGAGAGCGGTGCAGACCTTTAAAAAGTTGGCAGTGAAAAATCCGGACATTTGTGCTGCGGTTATGTGTTACAATGATAGTCCACTGCAGAATGGATACTCTCCAGCGCAATTGTTGAATGGGCGAGGGCTTAATTCAATGGGGTACCTGGTTAATAACCCGGTTGATATGAAGAAGCTCAGATCGTATGAGGCCGAGTATCGGGGTAAACAAGCTCACAACTATAATGTTAGGCACAGAGTAAATGAAAGAGAACCGATAATAGTGGGAACACCTGTAGTCCTGCCTGATCCTGGGAAGAAACATTGTATGGCAGTAGTAACTGCGGCTTCTGATCGAGAGTTAGCTCTGAAAACAAATTCAGGCGCCTTATTACGAAGGAACAGGAAGTTTGTGCAAGTGGGCGAGAATCCAGAAAAACATGGCTCTGCTCGAACGGACGCATCAGAGTCACCGCAACAGTTGCCAGTCTTTTTAAATCAAGGACAAGAAAAACCAACATCACCTCCACCTGTAACCAATAGCTCATGCATTGTGTCGGCATTGCCACTGAGTAAACAAAAAGCCATGAGTGATGCGACCGCATCTCCAAAGGCAAACCAAACAGCCGGGTTGCCATCTAGGGTGGGCTATATTGCAGACAGTTCTCGTGAAAATCCACCACCACCCACCTCAACTGTGCAATCTCCCCATACCACTCGGCAATCAAGATCAGGCAGGAATATCAAGCCCCGAGTTAGACTAAACTTATTTTTAACGATTCATGTCTTTGTGTTCATGTTTCAGAAACTCAGGCCATGCGTTTGGCCTGGATTGATCTGGTATTCTAATAATGTCTCATATTGAGACAATTAATGTTTCATTGTGTTACTAAGTTTTCAATTTCTGTTTTAACATGTCTTGTTTGATGCTGTTTGTAATTGTGTTAACTGGTGATAGATAATTGGATTGTTTTTTATTTGTGCTGCTGATTTGTAACTGATTCTTTTTTGGTAGGAATTTCGATATACCAGATGTGACGGCATCTGAGTCAGTTAAAGGCCCTCACAGATGTGACGGCATCTTTTGGACTGGTGAGCGTTACATTAAGATTATTGGTATAATCTTGGAGGAAAGGTGTGGAGCGTACCGGAAAGGACATTGGAGAAGGGGGAGACAATTGACGAGCGCGGGGAGACAAGGTATCAAATAGCTAGCGAGAGGACGTGTTTGGGGAGCTGCTCAAAGTCGACCACAGATAACTTATCAACTTGTACTAGCTCAGAGCATACGGTAAGCTTCTAAGCTTCACACTAATAAATTTGATAATTATTAAAAAAAATTAATAATAAAAATAACGGTAGAAGCTTAGTAGTAGTAAGACTAAAGCAAATAATAATAAATAAATAATGATTATTATTGATTATATTCTTCTTACTACTACTAACTAGGTTATTACCATTATTTTTATTATTATTCTTATTAATGATAATAATTATTATTATTACATGGCGATTATGATGATATATATAAATGGGAACATGTCAATATTAATAATTATTATTTTTTATGGAGTTGTTCCGAGTTTAATTATATATTATTTATTAATCGTAATGGCCTATATATATGACAATATTATTGTTATAATACACAATTTTTTATCAAACGTTATTTTATTTTTAGTTTTTTGTTGATTTTTTTGGGTGGACAAGAGACCTGTATTTTACCTTGGAATATTTTTGCAGACATTGAACACTTAAAATAAAAAAGTGCCTCAGTAGTTGAATAACAGTGTGTTAATATGTGTGGTTACAAGGATTGCAGCAACCTGCTGTATATTTGTTATCAATCGATTTGTCAATGGTGTCTTGCATCAACTCCTACTACCCTTTACTTTTAGATGAGTGCTGCGGTTTGTGCTTAGTCAATCAATAGCATGTAATTTTCATCACAATTGTAGAGATCAATAAAGAAAAATATTTCTTGGTGTAATTGTAATAATAATAACCCGAACAATAATAGGATAAGATTTCTTTAACCTCAGAATTTAACAAAGTGTTTAGGGTGGAGCAACAAAGAAAATTTGATTTGCAGATAATAAATAGCTGGTTATTTGGCTCATTTGGGAATAAGTTTTTTGGTCTGAAATGCTCTGCAAAGCCCATGCCAGCACTGCATTTTGCAAAATTTTCCGCTCGCACGGGGCATAAGCGGTTGAGGGGTGCCCGCACCCCACCCCTCCCCTGCACCCCCTCCCCTCCCACCCAATGGCAGGACCACTTTTTGAACCAACACTACAGCCCTGATGAGCATGTCATTGATTAACCTATTTGCATTTTATAATGGGAGCTATTTTGTTGGTTTGAATGATGTAGCCCTTTGTCAGATTATCTTAGAAGAAAAAAATATTTGTTGTTGGATTACTAATCTCTACAAACCCAACAAATCTTGAAAAGTATTCATTTTCTTATTGACATTTTGAACTTTTTCCCCTGGCCTGCATTGCTATGATTGACAGGTATTATATATGTAGCAAAGATTGTATAGTAGTCTTTGCCGAAGCCGTGGTTAGTCTTGGATAGCCGTGGATGGTCTTTCTGTTAGCATTTACTGGCAATAACATAGTCATTGGATTGTGGCCATTGTCACTGGAATACATCCCATCAAATGGCTATATAAACATTGTCTATGGTTAACTGGCACTGGTGTTAGGGCTGTCTGATTGCAGCTTGGATGAAATCACCTGCAGTGGTAGCCATGTGATAAATTGATAGATTACTTACTGATTGTGTTTTTCAAATCGTGAAGGCATTCCAGTTGAGCGATTTCAAAACCATGAATATCAAGATTCAACTCCAAGCAAAGCAGTGCTGGTGGTCGCTTGATTCCAGCTAGGTGCTTGTTTAGCATTTGACGAAGCTGGGCTTTGTTCCTCTCATCAGTGTCGAAACCTCTCTTCTCCAGCTCGATGCGTAAGCTATTCATCTATGAAGGTAAGTTGCAAAATGTTACAAGGCTGGTCACTGGGTTATTATAAAAATTAACCATTGTTACCATTGTTGTCTTTACTGTTTTATGAACAAAAATTTAAACATCAAACTATAATGCCAATAAAATTTCCCATCCTATAAAGGAATATCTGCCTAAAACTTTGAATGTACTCATGAAATTTGTCTCCACTCAGCGAAACATATTATGTCATCATATTTCTAACAACACTTGCTTACAAGCTGCAACCTTGTGTCATGCTGGGTTGGGCAAATTCCCAGATTTAGCTTTTTTATTGTGTGTGTATCTGTTGGCTACTTACGTCTAAGTCATCGAAGACCATGAGTGCTCCAGCCTGCCTTTTACTCCAACGCTCAGTGCCATTTATCACCTCCATTCTATCTTCCATACCAAACTACTTTGGCTTTAAATGGCTGCTGATACGCTGCTGATAATGTCATGTGTGAATTCCACAGTGGTAAGGGTAGTGTCCGTTTATTGGATTTCCAGCTTCAAAAGCTCGGGCTGGTGCATCGCCTGTTGGTACAAAACAACATATTTCAACATTTAAGTATTCTTACTGTCAGTCATTTTTTAATTTAATGGTTAACACTATATTTTTAAAGACAGGCATCACTGCAGACCCAACAGCGTAGAAGAATCATTGCTAATTAACATAAGTCTGGTGGGCCAAATTATGCCCATTTTAAACCCATTAAACTTACTAACAAGTTGAAATCACACTAGTTAAAATTGCAAACTTCCTCAAACTCCCAAAGCTGCAACTCTATTTTCTAATGGGAAGGCTCAATATCCATGTAGTGGAATCATTTGATTATATGTTTTGTTGAGGATATAAATAAGTAAATATTGTTTGGTATAATTAAATAAATGGCTGGAATTAAATCACAGTGGCTGAACCTATCATAAGCAAAAATATATAGGCCTGGTATGGTAGTTTTTTGTTACTAAGCTTACCAATGCCAAATCTTTGAACCGATGTGTACGGTAGGCCAAGTTTTGTTGTTGAGGAGAATTCCAATGAAATTAGGTCTTCTACGCGATGTGGTGTGTATAGTACCTGGTCTCTCACGGAACTCTGTGACTGAGCAAACGTGTACATATGTGGTTTCTCCACCTGGCTCTGTACATCACCTTTTCTTCAAGAATTTAAACAAAGTTTTAGAGGGTTAAAATTTTCAATGCATGGGATCCTTCAAGGTCGTTGTTTGTACCGTTAATATCGAAAATAACTAGCAAAATCTATTACTATTTACACATAGTATGACCATCATACCCTTTATATTCCTCCGCTGTCAAGTATATGAGAGGATCATATATGAATGAGATCAGGACAGGGAAATGGCTGTGTGATGCAATGGTTGAATGGTCATGCCAGACCGAGAAATAGCGTGTTCTTATCTGCTCATTTAGCTGCTAAATGGAGTTTGCTTGAACGGTGAGACCTACAAATTTAGATTATAATGTGGTCTATTTACATTTTTCCTGTTTGGCATTTGGTAAACATTTGAATTCACATCAAATTACTAATTTTATCTAGACATGCTCCAATCAATCACCTCTTTCTTTCATTGAATGGATGGCTTCTTCTAGAGACACATCTTCTGCGTATTGCTCTCTTAGCATTCCATCATTTTCTTGCTCTTGAAGAGTGGGCTGCATTACCTTATCCAGTGAAAAGGCTCTTCCTTGAAGGACTACACTGAACCTTTCTAGGGTGCCTGCACTGCCAATTCTGAGATAATTTAACATAATTGGCACGATCTCCACGCCAAGGTCTGTTTCTCCAGTAGCAATTATGTTTCTCGTGCATTCCTTCATCTTTGCTATCGTTGGCAGAATCTTTGTGATGTTGGTGTTCACCCCGTTGATGCACAGCTACCGAACAGACCTATTTCTCTTCGCTTTGTTCGCTTCTACCAGCCCTAAACTTTGGTTGAATACTGTTCAATACAACTTTACCACACTTTTGATGCACAGGATACTGTTGCGCAAGTCTAGTCCAAGTCACCTTAGATGACGTCTCAAGGTGTGTCCTAACATTGTATCTGTCGAAAACAAACCTATTGTGGTCAATCACATATGTTGACTTGTGAGGGTTAGTTGGTTCCTTGAGGGTGGTGTCTCTCCTCAAGTTGGCCATGGCTCTATAGTTTATGTTGTGTGTAAACACAGCCTTGTTCATTTGATCTGTTAAGCTCTTGTTCACTGTTGCCACGGCGCCTTCAACTTGCAGATTTGTCACTTCTGTCACTTCTTTCACCTCGTCAGCAGATCGCTTTCCGTACCCGTTTTGAAAGGCTTGCTGATTGCAATGAGTACTCTCTTCACACACATCTCTCTACTCAGACCTTGTGTGGAAATCATGTTGAAGACGGAATCCAACTGACCAGATCTGTTGCGCCGCGGTACAAAAAATTTCTCTTGATGTGGCTCTGCTTTGCATTTTAGGCAATCCTTGAAGCGGTGCGATCTTTTCTCTTCATCCGAAAGCTCCCTCCATGTGACACGTGTGAAGTGGTTGACAAATTGGTGGTGTGTCTTGCCCTCAATGTAGGATGTGCTATAATATATCAACTCTGTAATTACTAACAAGTTTGTATTTCGCAACCCATATAATATTGAAGACATACACTCCACATATATGCTTCGATATTGTTTGTGCTTCTACTAAATACAGTGCCTTTGTTACACTGCTATTGGGATTTTGCATTTGTTTATAGCTATGCATACATGAGCTTCAATATTGTTTGTGCTTTTACTAAATACAGTGCGTTTGTTACAGTGCTCTTGGGATTTTCCACCTATTTATAGCTATGCATCACTGCATACATAAGCTTCAATATTCTTTGTGCTTCTACTAAATACAGCCCCTTTGTTACACTGCTCTTGGGATTTTCCACTTATTTGTAGCTATGCGTGATTGCTGTAGGGTGACTCACAGAGCTAGCTAGTAGTTAGTAGATCCTGATATGAAATCAGCTGATATCAACTGAGAGTAAAAAAAGAGGTGGCTTTCACTTAGAGTCAGTGAACCATTTCCCACAAAATCCACCACCTCCAACATTGCTTTGAAATACAACTTATGGCAGCAAATTTATCATGAGTTGGTCAAGCTACAGGTAAACATATTGTGATAGATATAAGATTTTTAAAAACAATCATAACACATGCATCAAGCACAACAGTGTCACCCCATTACAACAGTGTACAAAGTGTATCCAGTGTTTTTTGTAGTTAGGGCTAATAATATGCTGTCTAATTTTGAGGACTGGAGGTTGGTATTAGATTTTATGGTTTCTAATGTTGGTTTATTTTCAGATGAATATCTTTTAACCAATCACAAATTATATGGCTTCATGGGTGCTAATTGAGTATTTTTATAATGGAGTAAAATGGCACAAAGTTCAACCAAATTAAGTAGCAGCCTACCTGGTATGAAGCAAGCGGTTTTGTTCTTTTTTAAGCCTCAGCCACAAAGCTTTAGAACCTCCTTCCACCATACAGGGAAAATCTTTCAATATGAGTTTGTACTGTTCATAGCTCTCGCAGATTGTATAAAGAATTGCATGGCCAAAGCCACACCATGGATTTGGTATTCTAGGCATTATTGAGTTTTCCTTGATGGAGATTGTAGATGCTCACTTATGAGCACACAAAACTACTATTGTGATTTTGGAGAGAACTCTGTCAGTCACATGTGGCGCCAAATCTTCTGATGCTTCATTGGGTAATATTTTGCCTGGCATCTTACACCAATCTTAGTTTGGTATGAGTTCATCAGATGAACCCCCAATAGATGTTAGAGAGACATCAGAAAATGACATTCCAATGCAATGATAGTATTAGATCAAAGCATCTAATAGTTTTTGTCAATGAATGATTACTACTGTGAGAAACTTTTGTGCAAGATAATGTAGCTACAAAACGTATATTTATTCCTTCAGATAAATTGATAAATTAAAAGCATAACATTTGTTTGTGAAGGCTGTCTTAGGTTATCAATGGCTGTACAGTTTTTTTTAAACTATCTTGGTGGATATATGCAACTTGGCCATACATTGATTTCTGTGAGTAGAATAATTGCGAAAGCACGCGTACTTGATCGTTCATTATCTCCTTTTTACAAAGTTAGTGAAACAGTTTACAGCGCTACTTAGGGTAAGCCAGCTTCTAAAAAGCTTTCCATTTTTTGTGGAGAATTTTTTCACCAAGAAGCCAATTGCTTTGGTTCTGCTGTATTAAAATTACATTGAAGTGATGGTTAAAGTCTGGGCTTCATTGCCATGCGACCAACTTTGAATAGTAATTGACATTACAAGACTAAATGGGCTGCCAGTTGATGTGAAAAACTGAGCAGATTATCATGCAGTATGCACATTTTTTTTCAAAAAATAAAATGAATGCAAAATATAAGGAATCAACATCCAAGATATTGATGTTACAAACCTAAAAAGCTTATTTTTATTTAATCTGCAGTTTTTCATCTGCTCTTGGGTTCTTTCTGATGTATTTCCAGAAAAGTTTTGCTTAAAGTTAATAGAAAAAAATGTGGAAATTCTTTTTCTTCGAATTAATGCATATGTACTCTGCAACAGAACACTATTGTGACTTGGACAAGGAGGACATAACTCCTGAACCATTTAATTCCCAGAGTATAATTTGTTGGTGTTAGTCGCAATACAAATAGCATAAATGGCCATGTTATCCAAATGACCATACAAAATTCTAGGCGTCCTAATATTTTTCATCAACACTGTGCAAGGGCATTGTACAACCTGGCACCAGGCACACCGTGCAAAAATATCTCCACACCGGGAAGGGTCCAAAGATCGTTCTACAAAATCAGACAACACATCAGTGCCAAGATCAGGCAGTGACAAAAAAGAGCAAATAGTAAAATTAAAATGAAGCTCACCCTCCTATTTACAAAACGCTAAAACCTGCTGACGTAACTGTGCCCGCATATATCTATTCTTCTGAAAGGCATCTGTAACCATACGCTAAGTAATTCAGTTTCATAATTGATGACCCAGCTGGTACGGTTTAGCAGCTTCATGCATAAATGAAAGCCCTAAACCAAGTTAACCCCAAGGTTATATCCCTATTGAAAAATGTATATGTTGACAAACGAGGTACAAAAAGTTTGTTTACAAAAAATGTATAAAATAGTTGCGATAAATTTGTATACACACACGCTCGCGTACGCTCTCACACACACGTATATACACTTATCTAAGTTCATAAGAAATTTTACATAGATATAATTAATACAACCCGGCTCCAAACCAGCAAAAGAATGAATTATCAAGACTTAGAATATTAAAATGAACTGGAGGAACATGTGCCAGCATGCAGATTTCCACCAACTATCAACTAGCGAGCTAACCACACATCTCCAAATAAGTAATCAATCACAAAGTGATGTAACTCAAAATGATAAGAGTAAGAGTCTTCAAAGGATTCACCACGCTTGCCATATCAGCGCTTTGTAACTAGTACCTTGGGTCTTACGCAGATTCATGACATTGTAGTTCCATGGAACATCTGTGCCTTCTGTGTTCCACAGCCATACTAAGGTCTTTCCTTGCAAAGAGGGTGGATTGAATATGATATCCAACACAAAGGTGATGGAATGCACAGATATTTCAGAATCTAACTGCACAATATTTTCAGCAAACTTAGCAAGGTTCCTGATGTATTCCTTCAGCTTTTTGGTCTTCTGGTCGTGCTTCAGGTCCACCCATTGCTGAGCACGCGTTTTCGCACGATCACAAAGATCTTGCTTCATTGCTTGAGCATTAACCAAAGCTCACTTTTGATGTACACGAGCCCGTGTGATGGCTTTAGAAATGCAAACCCCATCACACATTGTATGCAGCCAGTCATATGTCTTGTTGACGGTGAATTTTGTCTTGGAAGCGATGTAGGCTCCACTAGCATTTGGAAACTTGCTCATGGGATTGTCAGTGAGGCCCAAAATACTTTCCACCACAATATTGTTGGCAGGTGCGTTGGCACCTAACACAATCATCTGTGGCTCCAAAGTAGACAATTCTCCACCTGGCAAGTACCTTGAAGCTTGCCGCTTCACAACTGTGAGGAAATCTTCAGCAGCATATTTGGCAGGTTCAATATAACGCACAGTTGGTGCGGTGCTACTGATATTTGCATGTACAGCAGTTGAAAGTGCAGACCTATTCGAATTCTGAACATCAAAACAACAGAAACTCATGTCTTATAGAAGCCTAGGACCAGCTCAAATTGCTTCTAGTTACCATAAAATAAAGAGGTGCACAACTATCCAGGTTTTGACAGACCAGCCTTCCTGTATATACAGGTCATCCAAGGGCCTGTCAAAACGTTTCTAAACAACCCGCAAACCTGGAGTTCTTCTTCAACAATAGTCCCAGGTCAAGTCATGTCGAATAGAATCACGGAACTGCTCTGTTTTATTACAAGTCATACAAAGATACTCGGCAACTTCTCTCTCATATAATAGACACTACCAGTCAACTCAAATAGAACATGAAACCCATTACCTGCGTATCGCATAAGCAACTTAGAGTCTAAGTTGTTTTTTCCAAGAAACCAAGACGATCCAGCAGATCACCTTTGGTCTTGTAACGCATCTTTGAGATGTTGAGCCGGACTTAAAAAAAGACAGGCTCAGCACCAAAAAGAGTACTGTCAGGTTATGGTCAGTCTCAAAGTCTTTAACTAGTTTCATAAATGCAATGGAAGACTGTCGAGAGGATGGATATTGCAATTTGAGTCTAAACAGGATGACCAACATACTCAAAAAGCTTTGTAGATACACAATGATTCACAGCCGCTCTATCACTCAACGTTGATACTATTATTTTTTTCAATTCTTCTTACACATCAATGCTCAAAGAGTTTAATTCCGATATTACCTTGGCTCCATATTCAAGAGTTCGTTTTATATGAATAAAATAATCGCTCCCCCCCGCTAACTGTTCCAATTCAAGAGCAATTGACCCAGTGTTTCTATGAACATGTTTTTTATTTAAATGTTCCGTACCAACAATAGTAGCATCCCAACATGTATTTACATAATTATAATCCATCATTGCCTCCACTGCTTGCGCCAGTGCAAGTACCCCCATTTCGCTAACCATATTACACACTGTTGTTAAAGAACTCTAGAATAGCAGTTATACCCTGTCTACATTGACCAGTGGTAGACTTTGAATAATTATCATATTCACTCCACCAGTTAATCAAATCTATCACCTCAAAATCTTTTGATAAAATTTTGTTTGCATTGTCGTTTTGCAACATTTACATCTAATCGATGATTTCTCTGCACTATAGTTACAATGTGACCTACTGTAATTTCTGAAAACTTTGATCTCGCAGAAAGTTCTGATTCATAATTTTTAATTTGTTCAATAACTTCGTCAGCCAGGCGCATATTATACGAATCAAGCTGATGCAGTATTAGATACAAATTACGATGATAACTGATCGCAATAAAACTATGATTACTACTGTAACTATATTATAGCTATACTAATAAATACGAATACTAGATGGTGGTAAATAATCTATGAAATGAATTTATTTATATACTCTATTTTGAACAGGATATTACTTAGTGCTAACTGAGCTTCAAGTACACACATACGATAAATTGATAAGTACAAATCATAACTTATAATAATTGGTATGAATAATCAACAATAATTAGAGCTAAAAACAAAAACTAAACAAAAAAAGAGCAGTCAACCTCTTACTACTGTGTCAAGCTTGGGACAAGCATACACTTAAGAGATGAAAAATGTAATCATATAATTAAGCACCAAGTAAAGCAACAAAAAAATGATGTTCAAAAAATTGGTTAACTCATAAGAACACACGTTCATTGTGAATCATTGTCATGCTGGACTCGGCAAATGAGCGAGACCACTGTTACATAACTAACTTTTCATAAACAACAGCAACCAGGACCACAAAACAAGATCCAGACAGAGACAGATAATGATTATATGACAATACTTACAGTAGTAATGTTGAAAAGTTGGGAGGATGGTAAGCAGCAATGAATGATAACTTTGTTAATAGTTGGGAAAACTTTCAAATCTGAAATAAAAAGTTCACCGTCACTTAAATACAATCAATCAAAATGCTGTCAATGTCAAGGAATGTAACATAGGCAGATGGAAAGAACGAACAGAAAATAAAGTAGCACTTTGCAAATCAGATTTTTGCACTAGTTGCGACTGAAGTGTGAGTGTGTGGTGATACAACAATCATGATTAGAGAGGACTTCATTAGGAGCTTGCTAAAGATGCTACAGTAACGGAAACAAAAAATGTTTCATCGCCACCATCATCAATAAAATTCTAAGAGCTAATAGTAATAATAATTATTATCGATGATCATCATATAATATCAATCCTTATATATATTAATAATATTCATTCAACTGTTTCAAAATAAATATAAATTTAATTAACTACTATGATAATAATCAACAAATTTGAGAGTGATTAAAAGTTCAAATAAATAAAACTGAATTAATAATAATTAATATATACACAACTATTATTATTTATTACTGTTGATTGTATAGTGATCCAACTCAATCACTTCATTATTAGGTTCATTTTTCCATTTATTTAATCACAATAATTGCCATGAATTTAATCTCTCTTGATGATTTTATTATAATAAATAATAATTATAAAATAATGTAAGCAATTTTAATTTAGAAATCCTGGGGTGCTCATTGCTCGTGTTCATTGTCTTTGAGCGTCGGGATGCGCACCCGGCCCGTATTGGGGCTTTGCAGGGTGACTGAGGTGATATGGCTACATGACAGTTGTTAAAAATAAAAATCTTTGATGAATGAAAAAAATCTTTTTTATTGCATCAAATAAATATTATTGAACAAGACATAAATGGCCACATGAAAATATTTTTAACACATCTATTGCATCAGGATACTCGTGTGCTATTCTGGGTGCTGGGATATTAGAAATGTGAAGAGCAATCTCAAACACTACTCACCAGTTGCAAGTTTGAGTTGAACGGGCATGCAAAAAAGACTCTGATGCGGAGTAGTTTTCTGTTGTTTATGAACTTTGTTCCTGTGAGCCTCAGTTCCAAAGATATCACAGGTTTAGTGACGTGAAGTATGAAAAAACGGCCAACAAATATTTCAAAGTTTTATATGGAAAGATTTTCAGTTCTCACCCTACGCAACGAAATTTCCCGGTCTACCTACAAGCGGTCATCTCGTTGATGATTCTAATTAGAAAAGTTAGTTGCCACTACTAATTTCCTACTCTTTACAGGCTGTGTAAGATCATTTTTATTACTTGAAAGTGATTACAAAACTAAAAAATGGAGCAATATGAGCAATTTGTTTGATCTTCTTAGTCATTCCATTATAATATGAAGTTGATAAAAAGGCTGTTGCTATGCTGAAATATGTTTTATGGTAATAAGATTATTCAAGGGCTCGTTTGTCGAATAAGAAATAGTTTGAGGTAGTATACCAATACTGTGTTTTGTTAATATTATTTAACACCCTCCCCTCAACCAAATGATTATTATGAGTGATATTTGTGTTATGACAATAAATATAACTAATTAAAATAATTACAATAATAACCACGAATGGTGATTATAATAAACATGAACACTATAATAATAGTTATTAGTTTGTTAGCCATTGGCCCTTTTTGTGTGATTCCGCTCCGTTGATCTCCAATCTACACAACATTGAAACCAAAATATTGACTAAAAATTTGAGAATGACAACTCACTTATTAAACCCCAGAAATGATGTGACATTAGTGAAAAAATGTTTTTTTTTGCATAAAATAATTTTTTGGAGTTATCCTCATTTTTAGAAAACCGTTAAGTGATTAGAAACCTATTTCAAGTGTTTCCAATGGCTAATTTTTATCACTAAGCAACCATATTCTCAAAGTTGCAGTTGCAAGCAGGCCTGTGAGCATGGCTGCCCTGTTTGATGAATTGCTAACAATTGCGTGCTGTTGCGACTGCGAGATTACTCACAAATCGACAACACTGGTCAAGCTAACAAATTCAACTTAGCAGTTGTTACAATATTACGTTGAACAAAGGTTCTGAAAAGTTATTGTTAACTACGTAGTATCATCATCATAATCATTTGTTATTATTAATCATGATAACTGCAATATTACATCTTTTATGCCATAAAAACTTTCATCTCTCGAAACACATCGAAGCAAAAACACAATTTAGTTTATACATTTTGTTCTTGTACTACCTTGACAGATATGTTTGTACCTATCAGTATATTTTCCACTCAGTTGAAATAATTGGTAATTTCATATGCAAACATGACCTGTTTACTCACATGTGGCTGTTTGTTTTCCAGCTTCTCGAATGTGGTATTTCTTTACCGTAAATGCAAAATTTCAGTCATCATAATCAACTTTTAGTCGTGTTCAACTGTTACAGAAAACGAGAACAGTCCTTGGAACATTGTAAACTGAAAAAATCATGGTCTTGAAGTTTCAATCTGTAAGTTGCTGACTGAGCAAGCCATATGCAGCCATACATCAACGATATCAGCAACTGGAAAACCAGTGTTACTGTTACATGCAGAGTTGATATTTCCATTAACCTTGAAAATAATTCAGCTATAATATACAATGGGCAGCTCTTGTTCGTTGTTACAATAAATCCTCAAATGGCAAGTTCTACAACTTTTCCCGATGTACTTACCTTTAGTTACCGATGTGTCAATGGTTTGTTCAGCTTGCATTTCGGCAGTTACTTGCCGGTTTTTTCCGACATCATTTTCGTCAGAATTTAAATCAGATTAGCTTGCGGATGCGTAAGTAATTCTCGATTGTTTGTCTGTGGTAGGGCTGTCAGCAGCATTTTCCACTTCTCCAACTGTGTAAATAGTACAAATTGATAAACTAACTTACAAAAGCTAAGAGACACCACTAAAATCTAAAGCTCAAAGCTTTACAGAGCTTTTAAAACATGTTAGTTTAATCCAATATATATTCACGCTGAATAATTGTAGTTTATCACCAACAGCAAGTTTACGTAGTTGGCTTTATTTTGAACCTGTTTTCTTAGGTTACTGTTATACATGAGATGCCGTGCTTTACTGAGCTTCTTTAAACAATAACTTTTATTCATTGACTGGACAACATGACACAACATCTAAATAGAAAAACAAGCAACCTACTTTCTAGTACGTCATCTAAGCTGACATTGATCTCACTTAGCTCTTATCCGGAGAACTCTCCTATTTTACTCTGCTCAAGGAGTAGTGAAATTTTTGACACCTTCGCCAGCTGCACTGTTTCTTCTAGTAGATGACAATACTCACAGTGAACCCGAAAGTCGTTCCCTAAAAATGCAGCAAGGACATCTCTCTCGGTATCCCTGAGATTCAGCCCTTAGGTCATAATAGCGATATGCTTGCCAAGGATGGTTGGGCGAAGCGCTTCTGGCTTTCCTGCCTGGCATTGTTGGGCATATGTTCTAATCAGCTGGCATCCCCTAAAGCACATTCTACTATTAGTTGAGAAAACATCTGGATTGTCGATACCCACATTTTTTTTCGCCGTTCAATTAATAGATCTAGGGCTTCACTCATAGCTTGTGTCTGTAAAACTGGCACAGTACGGCCCCACTTTCAACTGACTTCATCTTGTTTTAGTTAGCTGGCAAGTGCCCGTTATAATTGACTGAGACCCAGCTGTTCTGTTGAAAAGACCGACCTCAGGCCATGTAAGTCTTCTAGTTTCATCCGAGCTGCTTCACCACTTCTTTTCCTATTTAATAATATGATGCGAGCTAGAAGTGGCCTCTGAAGCTGGTTGTAAGAAGCAATATCATGCTTTGAGCTGGTGAAAAGAATTCGGTTATTCTTGTTTTTTTAAGAAACCATAGAGTTTTTTAAGGTCATTCGAAAGTGGCACAAGAGTAGTGGTGTTTTTGTTCGCTCCGTACAAAGGCCGGCCAGTATGAGACCATAGCTGTATTCTCCATCACATAGGTACAAGCTCCTCGAAGTTCTTGAATTGCTTCACTTTCAAATCCTGATTCAATTGCATTGCCTTGCTCAAAAGCAGTCGACAAAGTTTAGTGAGTGAGGCTCTAAGCTTCAGTATGATGAAAGCTTTTCCATTTGGTTTGTCAGGGAGTTGTACCCTACTATCTTTACGGCTGCCAATATAAAGTGTCTGAAGTGAATAGGGTCAAGAAGTTGGACAAGTGTCCGTTTATTCTTCAAGGTGGATCTCACCTTAATTAGCACCTTTGCCATTTCACGTAGCGTATTACGAATGTGGTGAAACTTGTTTTCATCATGCAAGGGAGTATTTTTTTTTTACCATGCTTGTGGTAAAGCTACTACAATAAGATGCTGTGCCAAGCTTCAGCCAGTGCCCATCTAGTGATGGGTCGCGAGTGGTGTTCAGAGTGCTTGGGGAGTTTGCCCAAATTAGCTTATTTTACAAAGTTTAATTGCCGCAACTTATCATGTAGCATTAAGCAATGGGTGTTTCTAATTCATATTTGACAAAAAGAATTGGAATTAGTTATAAAAACTTGCTTTTCAATTAAAGTACATCCAACTTGTTAAGCTGTTGGCATAAATTTGAAAATCCTTAGTACAAACAAACCTCTCACCAGCTACAATAATGTTCTTAGTTTCAGCTGAAACACCTAAATGTAGTGGAATTGCCCGTTACTACTTGGACACAACTGCTCCTTTATCAAGACTATTACAATTTGCCTCTCTACTCCGCTTATTATCGCGGCAACTGGCAACGAGTCCGTCTACTATCGCCTTAAGCACAGCCGACCCTGCTGTAATGCAAGCTCATAAAAGGGCTTAAACGCTGCCCTGTACAGCTGCTGCTAGAGTCTGACCGACCCTGCGCTCCTACTAACTACTTATTTGGTATTAATACCGATCTGCCACAACTGCTACTCCTAGTAAGTGAAGTAAAATACTACAGCTCATGCATGAGACCAAAGATGAGTTACGGCTGCGTAGCATGGTTTCCTATGTCATAACTTATTGGCGTCGATAAGCTAATCCGTCTGGAAAAGCTTATACTGAAAATCGTATGCCCAGCACAGGAACACTACGAGCAACGCCTCGCTGCTATGAATATTAAACCCATAATCAACATCCTTGGCAGTGTATGTGACAACTACATTAACAAAGTTCAACAACCTAAACACTCTCTTCATGGACTTCTGAATAAACCAGCCCCATCACTGCGTAGGTAATCACGCATCAAACAAAGACAGACTGGTGGAAAATGTGGAACCAAACTCCGAGGCTCCACTGTTTTTCTCAAGTATGAAAATCAGTGTTGTTTGAAGTACTCTAAGTAAATTTTTTATTCCTAATACTGAATCTTTTATTAATTAATCGCTATTTTTCTTTTTTAAACTCAGGCTGCTATAGATTTTTAAACTACTGTGCTGAAAGCCTATAAGGGTTGCCACTTCTTAACTGCATTGTGCATGACCAATGGTTGACAAATGAAAATTTATATCTAAGGGAGAGAAGTGTTTGTGCTCCAAGGTTTATTATTCATCTGATTGAAATTGACTATTACATGGCCTTTTATACTATACAATATTCATGTCTAATGTACAATGTTATCAAAAACTAGGGAATCATTCATGCATAGCACGAATTAACCAGTAACAAGGAAGTAATATGAATAATCCAATCAATAATTGTAGTAGCTGTTGTGCTCCTCCTTCTGTATAGGCATGTCGGAGGAGTATTGACCTTCTATCTAACATTGATCTCTGTAAGCAATCTGCTTATGGTCTGCACATGTCTAAATTTGTCTTCAACAACAATGCTTGACTGCACACTAACACGTGCATGCTGGTTACTAGTTATAGCAGCAAAAATTCATCCAACCAATTCTCTCACATACTCCTTCCCATTAGTGAGCCTGGGGGTGGTTTCAATTAGAAGTTGGTCCTAACTGGTCCTACAAACCATTTAGGGACAGTTTTAAGACAACCGTAGGCCCAAGCTAATCTTGTTTCAATTAGGTGGTTGCTAATTTAGACCGTCGTTAGCTAATAAATAATTGCTGCAGATGATCATTGTGTATTAGACCGAAGCATCAGTGATTGCACACAATATGCTTGCTATTGCTTGGTCATGTAGTTGCACTAAGGCGAGACCATTGAAACCACTAAGATTTTTCTAGAATCGGCCGCACTGAAATTTGATTATTATTATAACTTTCAAATAGCCTCCTCTGAAAATTGTTTATTTATTAGTTCATCAAAGTTAATCATTTTTAAACAAAATGTATTGCTGCTATAAATGTTGTTGTTGTTTTTTGAGATAATTTGATTGACGAGTTTTAATACAAATGCAAGCTAAACAATAAAATTGTTTTTGGAAGAAATGGCTGCAATAAAATTTGGTTTAGATTGTCATGACTATTTCAAATCATCGTATTTGTTTCATTTTAATTTTCTAACCACAATCATTAATTTACCAGACATTATTTGTCAATATCGCGCACAATTTTTTACTATAATTTATATGAGATCATTATCACATGCAAATAAATGCTAAGGAGTTTTTTATAACCACGAGTGTGTGGTTATAGGATCGGACCTAAACTAGTCATAAAGCAGTCGTTAGATTTGGTAACTGAAACGGTCCTAATAAATGTCTACGACCAATTAGGTCTAAATTAATGATCAAAGCGTCCTTAGGACACTTTTATGACGCTAATTGAAACCACCCCCTGGTCACTAATTAAAACAATCGTCATAGTTTGTTGGGTGTACCCCACCCAGGGTAATAACATTTATTCACTGCATACAAGTACAATGAACCACATTGTTCTACTATCACTGCAACATTAACTAGAACAAGTGTTTTCGGAATTCTGCTACCTTTTCTTTGTAGTAGGTGATTTCTGCCTGGATCAGCCGGGCTTCTGTATGGGCTTCACTAACCTCCGTCCCCACCATCTGCTGCTTCAGCACCTCGACCCTCATCTTTGCTAGCTCCGACTCTAGGTAAGCTGCTTTATTATCGGTGTGCTTGGCCATGTACTTTCTTTGCTTTAGGAACCCTTGTGAGGGCTTGTTGATTCCGTATTTTAGCACGGGGGTTTTCACTTGGGTATGCATCATCGGGTAATCATCTACCAAAGCCGCTGAAGGACCAACCATAGAGGCAGGCAAAGTTTCTTTTGTACCTTAACTATTTGAACTGCATCCGCTTCGACCAATAAATTACCCCAGGAATCACCCGCGTTTTGCAAAAAAAGTTCAATTTTCAAAATTTTATTAAAATTCACCTATAGATGATATGGTAACAACTTTATGCTCATATGAATCAGCATTCTCTTTTCTCTTAGGAGAATTAATATCATATTGATTCCACCAGTCTAAACTATTTTTATTATTTTTTTAGTTTGGAGACCATTTTTTAGTAATGACCTCAACAGATCAACCAGTTACAAAAAAAATAACACACTAAACGTGAAACTGATAGCACAGCTGAAAAGAGGACAAAATTTTGATAAGACTAGCCAAATTTGAAGCAAAAATATGCAAGAAAAGTGTTAGAACACTGCAAGAACAATTGGACACTTGTTGCACAAATGACCGAAAATTTCGGAAATGTTTGTTTCTGAAAATAATTATTATTTTTATTACAGGCAAAAATAAAGCCCTCATTGGTGCACGAATGAACTAGAAACATTTAGAGCCACATTTTGATGTAAAGAACAACATCAGTAAACAACTTAACAAAAATAATAAACAAATATTAAAATTAATTATTTATTATCAATGCCGTATCTAAATAATTAATTACTAGCTTACTAACCTTCAATTCCATTATCAGAGGGCTACTATTATTTATCTAACATAATAATAAAGTAACTAAATCAGAAGAAGAAAACAATGTGCTTGCTCCTTTCCAAAAAAGATTTGCCCATTATTATCAAAAAAAATCCGAACTTTAAAACAGGAAGTGATGGGTTAAGGATATTTGGAACTGTTTCCGTTTAGAATGTCGTACAGTCTCCAAACAAAAACCAGAAAATAGGCAATTGTCTGCTCTACACGATGAAATAAAAATTATTCCTGTGAGTCTACACAAACGTTTGCAAAACGTTCCGAAACCGGACGAACAAAATCACAAGCAATGCTCGTGAAGGATGAATAGGACAGATAACTCCGCAACGAGCATTGCTCTACGTGGGATGACTAAGAGTTAACTGGCTTCTGCCCGCCTAACCGGCTTGCCAATCTGCTCACCTTGGCCCCCTCTGTGAGCTTAGGGGCTGAGCCTCTGCTATGGCTTCCACGGTCTCTCCTAGTGCTCTGTGGGACTGGGTATAACTTGACTTCTGGCTCCTCGTAACTTCAACCTGACACACTGAATGGGTTGAAAGGGCTCAAACTTTGGTGGTTTTTTTCCAGCTGATAAACTTGCCGTAGCTCTTATAGCTCGCTTTGTCCACTGTATAGATGCACCCTGTCTTCTGATGATGCACCGGGTTTGAGGCTCTGTCCAATTTGTCCTAATGAGAATAGGCCGTATCTCTGGATTCGGATGCATAACTGCACAGCAATAGTACCTCCCAAAGCGCTGTTGTACATGCCCCTTAGTTGTTGGAAGTTTCTGGCGAGAAACCGACATTCCGGACACTCAAAGTCATGAGAAGAGTCCACAAACCTTCGGATTTGCTCGTCTGTACGAAAAACTATCAACAAATAGATTTAAATGCCCATCTCAGTGCAAGTGTTATTGTGAAAGAGTACAGAAATATCTACAAAAACAGTCTGCAGGAGCAATTTGATGGACGGCGGGGATTTAAACTGACCTTTGTTCTCAATGCCGAGATATTTAAAGATTTATCATATTTTTAAATAATGGAAGTGGCGATGAATTAAAAACAGTTATACTCTGCTATATGTGGAGTTGCTGACTCACATCATTCCTTTTCAGTATGCGCAGGCTGTGACATAGTTTTGTAGCATTGTTTTTGAGGGTTGGTTAGCTCCTCAGTTTGCAAGGTGCCAGCACAAAATCGTCATATCTTAAACTGAGTGGGGAAAAAAGAAGGGAAGGGCAAGATGGAGAGGGTAGAGCAGGGAAGGGGTGAAGTAGGGAGGGGGCAAAGCAAGGTGGGTGGGAAGTAGGGGGGAGTGGGGGCAAGCTAAAAGCTAGGCGGGGAAAGAGTGAGATGTTAATGTTTGAATATGACTGGTAATACCGCTAATATGAAATAAATCAATGCCAGCAGATGTAATGATAGTGGTGGTAATCCTAGAAGTAGTGCCAACAGTGAATGTTTCAATGTACTATCAACAGTAGCAGCGGTGTCATTAATTGTAGAATTAGTAGTAGTGAAGAAGAGTAAGAGTAATATTCTCAATAGTGCTTGATTAGTAGGAGTGGTAGTTGCAACGGTAGTAGTAGCTATGTGTTAATAATCAATGCAATGATGGTATAACGATAATAAAAATTATCAATTAACAATGGCATTACTGTTATAACTAATTATTATTAACTACCAGTAATAAAAAGAAATTATTATTACCATTGATAATAACATAACCAATTAATAATAACCATAAATTTTAATCTGTTTCTACCTGTTATTATTAACTAAATATTAATTCAAGTTCATAATAATAATAAATAATAAACTAATTATTAACATGAAATAGTTAATAATAATGACTTGATAATATAATTATTGAGTTAAAAAAATTACCACCAGCCAGTAGTTTAGTAGTGGTAGTAGTAGTTACTAGTAGTTGTTTTGGCATAGGAAGATAAGTTAAGTAATGTGTAGTATTTAGTAGCAGTCGTGAGATTGGAAACGACAGTGGTTAATAGCTAGATTATTAGCGACTGCAAATACATCCAGAGTTTTGGTCTTTTTCTACTAGGCTTGGCAACAGCACGGTCCTGTTGCTGTTGTTTATCGTCATCATCAATAGCAGTGACAGTCAAAATAGTATTATTATTGTTTGTATTATCAATGTTGTCACAAGAAGAAGCTTTTTTTCTTTTTCTCGTATAGTAGAGAAAATAACTTCTTTTGTAAGCTGTTGATAACTCAAGTCCAATAACATCAACATATTTACATACTGACAGTTGATCACCAGTTGATAGTACATTAGTAAGAATAACATTGCAGAGATCAGTGGGTCCATGTTGCTGAGTATTACCATTTCAATGAGTATTACCAAGGTTTGTTACTAACAGTAGAATTGTGCTAGCTACTCACTAGCTCGACAGGAGGGGACAACTTCCGCATATTATCTCAATTTGAATTATCATAGGAACAGATTGGAATGCCAACCCGAATGAATGCTAACCAACTCGAATGGACGTCCGATCCGAACGAATTTGCACCATGGGGACATGGTGTTAGTTCCTCGTCAAATTCGGCTTGACAATAGTAACACTTTTCGACTTGTATGCTGTAAGGCAATTTTATGAAAAATACGCTCGTTTGATGGGTATTTAACCTAGCACAAAGATTTTGTGCAATCAGGGATGTAGTGGCACCCCAACGATCCCCAACGGCGTCCTGGTAAAGATTTGACAAGGAGACACAACCCCAACGGTCGTTGGGGCATCGGCTAGCCAGGGCTGGCTCTCAATGTGGGAGCGGCTATTGTCGCAAAGGGGTTTGAGAGCCACCCTGGCTAGCATCGGCTTTCCCCGTTGCGATATTGGGAATCCCCATACTTTTGCCCGGCGTTCCATCGTTGGTGGAGTACCACGTTTACCAGCCTTCTTTGATAATTTTTTCTGGAAAGAATTTTGGTCTACTAAAACCTTGACACACATTCGACCTTCAGGTTGTTATGAAGCATTTGTCATTGAGGGTGGAGTGCATAGTCGCCCAACAACTAACTTACATTTGATTAAAACTTTGGTTACCAATAAAAACAATTTTCTAATTTTGGCTCACTATTTTGTTGGTAAAGCATGCATGGAAGGGCAGCTCCATTCAGTGCAGGTACCTGCCAAAGGTTAGAAAAAAAACACAGCAAAATAGAGAGAATGAATAAGATTTTGTTTCAGGAGTGACAATATTATTATGATAATAAATAATAATTAAAAATAAATATTTATTTTTATCTTCAAGTTTTAGTATTATTATTAATTAATAATTAATTATTATTACTTTACTAACAATATTTATTATTAGTATTAATTATACTTATGTTAGAATAATCATTATCAATTAATAACAGTGAGCTGTTAGTTTGTTTAATATTAGTTGATGTGTCAATTAATAGAATATGTTATACCTATTATTTATAATTATTATTATTTATATGATGATGATTGTGATAATAGTTTAAGAGAAATACCTTATAAAATAATAATTTCATGGTAGTATTATTGGTGATTGTTATTCTTATAGTTAATTATTATTTTTTTTATAAATACTTACAGAGATGTTGATAATAATCATTATTATCATATTATTTTTAACATCAGTCTCACTATCATTAATGATTGTTATTATGATTATTATTATGTGCTGTTTTTATATTATTTTAGATTATTATGATTTCAATGTTAATGATGACAATTTCAAGATTGAAACAGCTGTTATTAGAGACTATTTTTTTTTTGGATTTTTGATATTATTCATAAGTAATTTGTTTCTTGCTATTACATATCGTTACTTTCTTTCATCTTTGTGGATGACAATAGTTGTTTTCATAAAAACAATTGAAAAGTGCATGATGGTTGTTGTTGATAGGTTTGGACAATAATAATTTAATGACAATGAAGGTAATACTTGTTATTGTGAGAAGGCAAAACATTATATCAAATTGCATGATATTTTGAGGAAGAAGTAGACATAATGAAAGATTTTTGATAGAGAAAAGTAAATAAACACTCACTGAAGAAGATGAATGTATCATCAATTTGCTAATTGAGAGTTTCCATAACTCTCTTATCAGAAACAGTGGAGGAGACAAGTTTAAAGTTTTTTTTATTTCATTACTATCTTTGAGGCTGGTTGGATCTATCATAGTTCTGCAGAGACATCCAACATTTTCTAGATTTCTTGGTGCGATTTGATCGATTTTGTTATATTCTATGCTCCAGCTGCACTGGCTTTACTGACTTTCTCAAATCAATTCTTATAAACTGTCTAACATGGTGTGACTTATTGGACATTTATGGAAAGATGTAATTTTCCTGTCTATGACCAGATGTAGTCAGCTGTTGTCCAGTTAAACGATAAACCAAAACAGTGTATGAATCAGTATATACGAAGCAGAGTGTTTTAAGCCTGGTTCACATACATGTGGTAAGTGCTCGCAAGCTATCACAGAACAACGTACGAGTGCTTGTGATTTATTTGAACCCAAAACTTGCACAGCTCGTACGACAGCGCAAGCTGTCGTAGAAGCTTGCAAGATAGTTCAGCCGGGCAAACATTCCTGCGACGTCATACAACAAAGCGTACGGTTTTCTTGCCTTCTTTCTCAAAACCCACAGTTAGGTCAAGGCTATTCATGTGAGCATGAGTGCCATCAAAAAGTTATAACAAACAATAAAACTATCATTGTTGTAATTTTTAATGTTAATTATTATTATTTATTATTTCTTTTCCAAGTGAAATATTATGATAGTTGATTTACATGTTTAAACATATATACTTTCTGTAAACGTTTATGTAATAGCATAGTAACTATATTTTTATAAATTGAGATTCAAAAATTATGTATGAAGACAATGGCAGAACAAAAAAATAATGCATCATTGAGCAATGGTTATGAATTAAATTCAAAATTATAAATAATATCCAACAATAATATGAGTAATAATATAATAAAATCAAAAGTAATAAATAGATCGGTGTCATTGAACAACAATGATTCATTAGTGATTTTATTCATTGGTCGGTCAGTGAAAGCAGGCTTCAGGATTTTATTACCTCCCAGTCAAGAGGGTGATTATAGTTCTTGCGATCATAATTTATGTGAACATGTATCGCACACAGTCGAACGACAGTCTGCGCTGGCTTGCGAGCACTTATGAATATATGTGAGCCAGGCGTTATTTTAGCAGGTCTATTGGGTTTTGCGATTCTGACATAGCAACCAACTCTTTACAGTAATTTATGAACTGAATAAATGCAGGTATGCACATCTTACATGCCTAGAGTTATTTGTCTTGAGTGATATATAATGTACTACACCAAATTTTATGTTAGTAATATAGCAAGTTTGTTTTACTTGTTACCTTGTTATTAATGTGACAAGACATAGAAGCATATTTGAATTTAAGCAAAAAACTTTCATACTTTGGTATATGCTTGCAATATTTAATTTTATTTATCCACAGTAAAAGTTTGCAGATTGATGTTGTATTGTCAGCAAAATAGTCAAAAGTATTTATTGAACAGTTCGATTTTTGAAAAGTTTCTGTTCATCGTAACAAGTTCAATGCATCTGTCTTGTTCTGTTTTGATCCTTCTGTAACCTTGGAAATGCATAAAATGCTCTGACGGCCGGGGCTCCGCCCCGGACCCCATTGGGGGGGCTTACAGCGCCCCCCCAAACCCGCCATCTGTGTCTAGTGTGTACGCCAACGATCGCCTACTGACAGCAATGAGACAGTTGGGGTAAAATTTCAGTTGCCACTACAACCCTGTGTGCAATGCATCAATTCCGCGGTGTTCATGGGCTTGTATCTGGATTCTTCCCCATCACAGAACTTTGTCCTCTCCTTGAATGATATTCATGCACTGACACTTTTGGTCTTCTCTGGGTGTTTGGAATAACTTGAAAGCTTTCTCCCATTGTGGCTCAGACATTTGATACCAGGTATGGCATGGTACTTTCAACCCAGCATATTTAGCTACCCCTTTATATCGCCCATGGCCAATTTAGGAAAGTTCACAGTTTGCTTGATGGTCTTTTCTCAAGTTGTGCCATTCGATAATAATCTCAGGAACGGTCAACTTTCCAGTTAAATGCTGCTTAACGATGTCATACGCAGACGCACTGTCATTGATGTGAAAGATCCATCACCAAGACCAGCTTTCATTCTCATGCTTTTGAAAATCCTCGCTTTTAAATTTTTATTTGATATCCAACAAACTTCAGTGTATGCCAACATCTATGTCGTCCTACTTTGGTTTTACTTTGTGGAACCAGGTATTAAATTCGATTTCACATTTTGTGGCATAGATATCTTCAAAAATATATTTGATAATGATAATTTTCGCGACCTATGCTCACCGAAAATTTTGCAATGAAAATAATTAGACAAGCAAACAATTTAATCAATAAATAATCGTACTGTTTTGAACCCGCAGGTCAACGAAAGGTGGCTCACTGAATAAAAGAAAAGTTTCTGAGCATTTATCTATATTGTTCAAAGGTCACAAATGAAACTGAACCCTAAATAAATCTTAATGATTGGGTTAGTTTCCTTAATATTCATAGACTGGTTTTATACTCTCATAAAAACAATTCAAAATCATAAACAATTTTCAAAATTAACTAAATCAAAAGAGCCGCTTTGCAAAGTATTCAAGTTTGTAGTAATCTAAGTTATATCTTTTCTAATTTTTGTTCATTGTCTTTGACTGTTTTGAAAGTTTGAAATAATCTTTATAACTTGCTTAGTAATTTATAACAGTTCATTGAATAATTTTGATGTTCTAAAATAAGGTTCTGTACCAGTTGCCACGTATTGAATGACATTCTGTACTTTGTTTGTCGAACAGGTCGTAAATATTTTTCTTGTCTTGCGCATTTGAGGAACACATTTTGCTTCTCATACGCTTCTTGATTCTTTTTCCCTGTGTTTGCGACACAGGAATAATGAAGCATTTGGCATACGTGCGAGAAAGCCGTTGAACACATGAATTTTCCTGTCTCCACTAAAACGGATTAAGTCAGAAATTTATAACTTCTGATGCTAACACCCTATACACATGAGCAGAGTACTCAGTGTGTATTATTGTGGGTCCAATTACAGTTGGTTCAACCAATGTTTGCTCGTTTGGAAACATAGGGTGGCGAATGGTGTTGGTTTCACACCTAATTTCAGCAATTATGTGTCATATCAAAACCTAAAAGTGCTGGCTCGGTAATGCGAAACATTAATACATCATTTTGAAAACCTACGGCCATAGAAACACCCAAGTTGCATTTTGGTGTTTGGCGAATCCTTAGCATTTTTATTTTTCTTCGTCCAAAGCAGCTCAACTTCTTTAATCCAGTTTGAACACAATTTTGTCAACTTATAAATTTGCTTTAATTTTCTTGGGTGCTGGGTGTCATTTTTTATACCCAACTAACGCCAGTTTTTGCCAACAAATATTAACATGCCTCGGATTTTTTTGTTCAGTTAATTCATTTTTGAATACAATGGATTGTGGCATTACCGTGACCGTGATCAATGGTGTTAGTGCCAGTCTCCTGATTGTACATGAGTAATGCAAACTTGAAAGTGTCAATCAATTTTGAAGTGACTCCTCATTTTACAGTTTTTGTGATGACAATGGGTTATGATGGTGTATGTGGCTCTATGTGATTGAGAGTTTTGTGTTGTCAAGTCCCTTTGACAGCCAACGATGCCATCGGAATGTAATTGGGTTTTATCATTAGACCATTTAGCTGGGAATCTAAACCAGCAAATTTTAATTCTTGTCATGAATTAGATTTACCATGGCGACTATATATTTTGCAGGTGTGTCAAATCTATAGAGCACCTCGAAACACATCTTGTCTGCATTGTTGTAAATTGGAGTCTTTGTATTATTGTTTTGGTGTTTCCTTCCTCGTCATCGTCACTGGTGTCCTCGTCACTTGAGATGGCTGTGAGAAAACCAAAAATTAAAATCGTTAACCAACAAACACTTGTTCATGGTCTATCAATATGCAAATACTTACGATGTCTAGATAGTGACTGGCTAATATCGCTATAGCTGCCATGAGTATAGCCACACGTGCAATACTCATTAGAAATTTTCATGCTGATTCTTTGAAGCATTACTGCATTGAGCACTTTGTTGTCAATTATCTAAATATTCAGGTAAGCAGCAGATTGATGTATTTGATCAATTTGATTTGTATTTGATTCGTATTTGTTTTGTAGTTGACCTTCTAGGCTTATGCAATCCTGAACTACTAGCTTGCAAGAGACTATTCCAGAAACCCTCGATAAGTTTTAAGCTGCACAAAAATGATGTCATTTTTCAGTCAGAATCGTTTTTCTTTCCTTTCCATACAGCATTGCCTTGGCCAATCCGATCCCGCTATATTTTATAATCATTCTTATTTTGTTCATTTTTGCTATAAATTTACCGATCACTATCGATTTTTCTATGACTTCCACTCATTGCTCCTTAACTCGCAAACTAAAACACAATTTTTTCTTTACATTTGATGGAAAAGGTAAGATGATGATCCTTGTGTCATGTTGGGCAACCTGACAAATCCAGCAGCCATCCCTCATTGCCATATCACATATGAAATATGCAAGATAAACAAGCATGGACTTCATTTGAGATGTGTATACAATAATCGCGTCCATCTCGACCCAAACCACCAATTCCAATTTTACGCATGCAGCGTGGAAAACCAAGCAATAAGAAAAATGCTTGTGTAATATTGAAACGCAGCAGTCGATTTTAGAACTAAATTTTGACGAGGTGTCTTCATATGAATTCTCTACTCAAGCTGCAATGGCAAAGGCTGCAAAGGCTTAATTCATTTTTCAATCACATTTTTTTAAACAGGCATGTTACTTCATTTATGTCAATTTTCGAATAGTTTACTATATTTTCGCCTGAATCTTTGGCAAACTTGTAAAGCAGGATTGAGTCGGCCTATAGGTTCATCCAATGGCTCAATCTGCAGCCTAACACCTGAATATTCATAAAATCAATACCAAAAACCTTCCAGTGCTATCATGTTTCACTAAAGCGAGATTGTGTATGTATTGAATCAACTGATACAGTACAGTTGGGTTGTGACATTAGAATTACATGGGTCACGTTTGTTGACATAAGCCACTTTAAGACTACAAAAGTCACTCTACCTGTAAACGAAACTTTTTGCATCAATCACATCTGCAGTGGGAAGGTGACTTGCATTACTTATACCACATTTCGCCTGTGTGATAAGTCATAACGGCGTATTATTCAATATATGAAGGACTTTCGCAGTAATTGAAATCGCACCCAGTTTTAGTCTGCTATGAATATGTTGTTGTTAAGTCCCCACCTCAAAGATATCTAATTGTTTCTTGATCTATTTGTAAAGTTCCTCAAGGTTTATGTTTATATATATCTGGATTTATTCGTGAAATTTCGCGTTAGTTTTTTTCAGGTATCTTAAGGTATCTTTAGGTATCTTATTTTTTTTAGGTATCTTAAAATATCCCCAAATTGCCTCAGAATTGGTCGATGGTATCTTCAAGGTTTTTGTAGTTTATGCTTTTCAGAAAAACGTTGAACCTTTTCAATATTCGTCTTTTGGGGCTTAAGCATCTGGAAAACTAAACAAATTCTAATGCATTGCGTTCAGAAATTTCATTACCACTTAATCTTGACAAGTTTCACATGAGAGTATGTGTTTTGTCAAGCAAAGAGCAAAATCATGGTAGTGAAACTTTCTATCTAAAAAATCATGGTAGTGAAACTTTCTATCTAAATGTTTCTTATATTGTTGTAGTTGCAGTACGCAAAAAAGCTGTCATGCAATGCCTGTTTGTAGTCTTTTCACACTATTTTCCAAAAATATGGAATAATGTCGCAATATTACAAACAGTGCTATTATCTACATGTATATTGCAACACTCATAAGCGTTATGGTTGCTATAATCTCTAAAATTGTATCAATTGTAGGTCCTTTAAATGGAGAGAAATGCTCTACTTGTTGAGTCAGCCTGCAAAAACATGATATGAAAAATAAATGATTTTCCGGCAAACTACAAATGCACTGATCAAGTTAATCACAAACCAACAAAAAATGGCCTCGCGCAGAAAACTCACGCACATTCAAGACCAAATTACACATACTTGGTAAAGATAGTATATTGCTGAACATTAAAGCAATCAACAACCAACCACAGTGAATTACTTTAGGGATAA